>CM038724.1:23566279-23911279 GCA_021613375.1 Megaleporinus macrocephalus
TGTGTGTGTGTGTGTGTGTGTGTGTGTGTGTTTGTGTGTGTGTGTGTGTGTGTAGGTGGCCATGGCAGAGGAGGCCCACAGAAGCCCGGCTGCTGAGCTCTCAGTCACCAGCAACGGAGATGCGGACACAGGTCACGAAGAAGTGTTTCAGCGGGTAAGAACTGAACACGCTGTGTTGTGATACACACTCCTCAGGTTTGCGTTCAGTGGTATCAAAAGCAGACGCTCCCTGCTTCAGGCTCAGAAACATGTAAACAGATCTAGCAGCACTAAACCTTCTCCGTGGAGTTGTTTATTAAAACTCTCAACCCAGTCCTCAGTTTCTCCAACCCAGCTCACACCACACAGAATTAGAGCAAAAATGTAGACCATCCGTGGGTCCCTGGGAACCAGTTTGACAGCCACTGCTCTGCTCGGTTAGATATGGATGCATTTATGAAATTCATGCAGGAATTCATTGGTACACTGGTTACACACAGACTCCTGGAGTGAAGGGGTAATAAAGGTTTGGCCTACGCAGCACGCAGAGAACATAAAAGGTCCACTGAAGGTGGGTCCACCAACTTGTTTTGCCCGACTCTCAGGATCAGGCTCTGGTTTAAATTGATACAGCGCTGATTCAACACCAGTGCCATTGTATGAACAGCCACAGCAGTGTAAACGAGCAGTTGATCAGTCAGAACAGTGGACAAGCTGTCCAATCAGAGCACACTTGGCTCATCAGGAGGCGGACCTTAAAGATGCATGAGCTCTAACAGAGCATTTCGGATAGAAGTTAAATACATACGCACTGTGTGTTGGTAAAAACTGAAAAAAAATTTACTCTAGTGGACCCTCCGCTATAACTGAGAATCCCCTTAATCCAGGTCATCCACTACAGCTAAGAATCCCCTTAACCCGGGGCATCCACTACAGCTAAGAATCTCTTAACCCGGGGCATCCACTACAGCTAAGAGTCCCCTTAACCCGGGGCATCCACTACAGCTAAGAATCCCCTTAACCCGGGGCATCCACTACAGCTAAGAATCTCTTAACCCGGGGCATCCACTACAGCTAAGAGTCCCCTTAACCCGGGGCATCCACTACAGCTAAGAATCCCCTTAACCCGGGGCATCCACTACAGCTAAGAGTCCCCTTAACCCGGGGCATCCACTACAGCTAAGAATCCCCTTAACCCGGGGCATCCACTACAGCTAAGAGTCCCCTTAACCCGGGGCATCCACTACAGCTAAGAGTCCCCTTAACCCGGGGCATCCACTACAGCTAAGAATCCCCTTAACCCGGGGCATCCACTACAGCTAAGAATCCCCTTAACCCGGGGCATCCACTACAGCTAAGAATCCCCTTAACCCGGGGCATCCACTACAGCTAAGAATCTCCTTAACCCGGGGCATCCACTACAGCTAAGAATCTCCTTAACCCGGGGCATCCACTACAGCTAAGAGTCCCCTTAACCCGGGGCATCTACTACAGCTAAGAATCCCCTTAACCCGGGACCCTTAGTCCCCAGCTAAGGGTCTCTTAACCCTGGGCCTCCACTATGGCTAAGAATCCCCTTAACCCGGGGCATCCACTACAGCTAAGAGTCCCCTTAACCCGGGGCATCTACTACAGCTAAGAGTCCCCTTAACCCGGGGCATCCACTACAGCTAAGGGTCTCTTAACCCTGGGCCTCCACTATGGCTAAGAATCCCCTTAACCCGGGGCATCCACTACAGCTAAGAGTCCCCTTAACCCGGGGCATCCACTACAGCTAAGGGTCTCTTAACCCGGGGCATCCACTACAGCTAAGGGTCTCTTAACCCGGGGCATCCACTACAGCTAAGAATCTCTTAACCCGGGGCATCCACTACAGCTAAGAATCTCCTTAACCCGGGGCATCCACTACAGCTAAGAATCCCCTTAACCCGGGGCATCCACTACAGCTAAGAATCTCTTAACCCGGGGCATCCACTACAGCTAAGAATCTCTTAACCCGGGGCATCTACTACAGCTAAGAATCTCTTAACCCGGGGCATCTACTACAGCTAAGAATCCCCTTAACCCGGGGCCTCTGCTGTGGCTAAGAATCTCTTTAACCCGGGACCTCAAACGTTGGTGCGTCTAACTGATTTCTTGTTATGTCTATTAGTTAATGATGTTTTGAAACCCTGTGCCAAACACTCAGACACCGACTAGGAACAGTCAACCGACGGTGAAACGACCGGGGCCGGAGAGTGACAGCTTTTCCCTGATAATTAGGCCCTATTTTAAGACCCCTTATCCGGCAGACTGGATGCCTGCCATAGCTGTTGACCCCCTACCGTCCGACCTTCGTTCCAGACGTGCCGAACCAGAGTCCCCCCAGTCTTAAGCAGATCAGTTCAGGAATGCAGCACACCGGTTGCGTCAGCCTGTGATCAGATAGCGAGCATGCTCTGTTTCCTTTCTGCCTCGCTGTGCTCCTTCATCGATGCCGTGCCGGATTACGGACGGCGTGACGGTGGAGCAGCTCGGTGGGATTGCTGGGGCGGACACAGCAACAGGAAGAGTTTCAGTTATCTACGTGTATACGCTCTGACCGGCGGCCAGGGGGATTTCTCACACTGACCGTTATTACACAGTCAACCACAACGTTGCTACAACCTGCCTTGTTCAAGAGCTGCTGTGCTGTGTGGGTGGAGGCGACGTCGCCCTCTGGGGGTGTGGAGGACCGCATGAAAGAGAAGAACCGATTGCTAGTTAGCTGGTGATGTGGCTCGTGTTAGGAGGTGGTATAGTTTGTTGAAGCTTGTGTGAGTTAGTCTGTCTTTCTTTCTCTCTCAGCTTGAAAAATGAATGTTTGTTTTGATTGTAAGTTAAATAAGTAGAAGGTGGTCACGGCGTGTCTACTGAGGCAGAACGATGACGTCTGCGGTGACCTTTGAGTCGTATGTTATAGTGTGTATTGCGTGAGTACACTAAATTGAGGTTGTAAAACTGTACGCACCTGTAGAATTTCTGTTTATTTAACAGTAAAATCTGTTGTTTTATTACACAACTCCTTGTATCTACACACACTGTCCACTGTATCAGCTCCACTGACCATATAGGAGCTACACTTACAGACTGTAGTCCATCTGATTCTCTTTAATACCTGGAAAGTGGATCATTCTCAGCACTGCAGTGACACTACTGTGGTGGTGTTGTGCTGGTGTGAGTAGATCAGTGTTTAAACACCTCAGTGTCACTGCTGTGCCAGGCTCCTGTGGGCAGCGTCCTGTGTCCACTGATGAAGGACTAGAGGAACACAAACCGTGCAGCAGCAGATGAGCTACTGTCTCTGACTCTACATCTACAAGGTGGACCAGCAAGATAGGAGTGTCTAATAGAGTGGACAGTGAGTGGACACAGTGTTTAAACACGCCCGCAGCACGGCTAAGTCTGATCCACTCACACCAGCACAACATACAGTAACACAGCACCACCACGTCAGTGTAACTGCAGTGCTGAGAATAATCCCCCTCCCTAACAGTACCTGCTCTGTGGTGGTCCTGATCAATAAAGAACAGGGGAACAAAGTACACAGAGAAAAAGATGGACACCTACTACTGTCTCTAAGTGTAGAACTACAAATTGACCCTATATGCTCCGTGGAGCTGATTAAATGGGCAGTGAGTGTGGAGAAAGGAGGTGGACCCAATAAAGGGCTCAGTAAATGTATCTTCACGTAGGCCCAGGGTTGCCAAACCTTTCATTTATGGTTTGTGTTATAGTTTCGTAGTGCCATGTGTAAAAATTCAAATTAAAGTAAATGCAATGATGTCATTTCAATCACTGCTTTGCTGTTTGTGAAGGACTTGTCACACGGTGTCTCCTCCGGACCAATCACATCGCACACCCGCAATGCACCAGACAACTATGGAGTGATGACGGAGGGTGTTGTGCCAGTGGGACCGTACACAGGTATGTGATCTGATATGTTAATATTAGGATTTGTGCAGTGGATTATGAAGAAAACAAACTATTTATACATAAGATATTTCAGTCTGACTTACAACAAGAAACAAAAAACGAAATGTGGCCAAAGTGCCGAGCAATAGAGGCAGAGTCTGTTAACGAGTAGAGGTGGACTCTGCTGAGTAATAGAGGTGGAGTCCACAACTTAATAGAGGTGGACTTTGTTGAGTAATTGAGGTGGAATTTGTTGAGTAATAGAGGTAGACTGTACAACTGAATAGAGGTGGACTTTGTTGAGTAATAGAGGTAGAGTGTACAACTGAATAGAGGTGGACTTTGTTGAGTAATAGAGGTAGAGTGTACAACTGAATAGAGGTGGACTTTGTTGAGTAATAGAGGTAGACTGTACAACTGAATAGAGGTGGACTTTGTTGAGTAATAGAGGTAGACTGTACAACTGAATAGAGGTGGACTTTGTTGAGTAATAGAGGTAGACTGTACAACTGAATAGAGGTGGAATATGTTGAGTAATAGAGGTAGACTGTACAACTGAATAGAGGTGGAATATGTTGAGTAATAGAGGTAGACTGTACAACTGAATAGAGGTGGAATTTGTTGAGTAATAGAGGTAGACTGTACAACTGAATAGAGGTGGAATATGTTGAGTAATAGAGGTAGACTGTACAACTGAATAGAGGTGGAATATGTTGAGTAATAGAGGTAGACTGTACAACTGAATAGAGGTGGAATATGTTGAGTAATAGAGGTAGAGTGTACAACTGAATAGAGGTGGACTTTGTTGAGTAATAGAGGTAGACTGTACAACTGAATAGAGGTGGACTTTGTTGAATAATAGAGGTAGAGTCTATAGCTGAGTAGAGGAGGACACCACAGCTGAACAGAGGTGTGAATATGGAGTAGGTGTAGAGTTACTCTAAACATCTTTATTTATTATATATGCTTATGTACCTGAACAGGTTTAGTTAATAAATTATGTGTAATTTGTAGCATTTACTCGTTATTTGCCTTGTTTTTTCCCGAGCTTCTGAACGCCACTCAGAGAAAACACTCGTCATTCGTTTATTTTTGTTTATTTAAACGGTCTGATTAGTTTTGTGTGTAGAGGCTGAGGTCAGGTCTCTGAGTAGGAAAGTCGCTTGAGTGCAGTGAAGGTAGATCAGTTCGTTGCGACAAAGCCTAGGCGGCTGGCGGCGGTCTCAGTATCCTCTGAACTGAGGGTCCTTTCAGAGCAAAGCTAGGACCACTTCATCTGTAGGGCTACGAGCGAGCTGCGGAGAGATGAGGGGAATTAGAATTTGAAAAGCTAGATGTCCTCGTGCCTCTAATGAGCGAGCGTGTGATCTTTATTCATCCGTTTGTCCCCTTTCATTAGCGCCCCCCTTGTACCGAGCGGGTGAATAAATTAGCCCGCCCCAACCTTGGCAGCCCGTCCACTCCCGCTGACCACCCACTTCTTCGTCTTTGGTCGTTTCCACCACACGTAGGTTGAGAGTTTTCAAAAACACCGACCTGCTTCGCCGCCTCGTCTGGGTTTGTTGGTACTGACAGTGAGTTTTATTGTTGGGTGTGTTTAGAAAATGAACTTCTGTTCACTTCTTACCTGAAATGAGCGTTTCTGGCTGGATTTGCTGGAGAACTGGATCCAGTTGGTGTTGCTGGTTCTCTGATGTCCAGTATTTCTGCTGGTGTCAGTGATTTTGAACAGTTAACTCTTTGAGAACTGCTGGACTGTTTGGTTTGAGTTGAGTGTAGTTTGTCCTTATTGTTGTAGAAACTCACTCATCACTTGTTAAATGCCTCTTCCAGAAGGAGGTTTGCAAGCCTAAGCCCACATACGCTTGGCAAGATCCCTCATCTTGCCTCGCAGGGAACGTCCACCCAAAAACATGTTTCTCACGGTTCTAGAACTGTTAGTGAGTGATGTTGCGTTGGGGTCGTTCCCTCATAACTCATTAATCACACCTTCAATAAAGGGCTAATAACTAACATACTGGATTGGAAAAATCTACAGCTACAGTTTACGGTTCACAGGGACCTTCTTGCAGTATAACATCATATGAAAGCTATCATTTCGGTTGCCCTTCGGCAGATTTGGCAGCTGCCGTCCTGGTGCACTGTCCTCGCTTGGTGTAATGCCACAGTTGTGTTAGAAAATAGTTTTCCATGAAGACACCCATCAAAGACACATTAAGGGGGTCATTAAGCGGTCACGGTACAGCTTCATGGAATCATCTCTACAGATTCCAGAGTGTGTTCTCTTAGTCATTTGTATTTCTGGCTTGGTACTCAGTCAGCCAGTCACTCAATCACTCATGTTTAGCAGTACATTGATGCTCCACAAGGGGGCACTCAACCATGTTCTCGCTGCCTGACTCCACACTTTTATTTGCTGGTTTAAATTAATTGTAAGCAAATTAATGAATGCAGTTAAAGACTTCATTGTGCTCCCGCATATCAGCGACTGACATATATACATATACATATATATATATGGAATCCTCCATTAACCATGCTTGCCCTCCTTGACTCTCCGCTACTGACCGTTTCCAGGGTCGAAGAGCCAGCCCACCTCACCTACCATAGCGCCCAGTCCTGCAGCGGCTAGCCGGCTGGCTCGCGCAGCCAGCGATAGTCAGGTGGAGAGAGAGAAAGGTACCCTCACTGTAATGCTGCAGCCTCCCTGCTGAGCTGTCTCTCCTGCACTAACCACGCACTGGTCACACTGGTCACACTGGCTACACTGGCTACACTGGCTATTCTGCTTCCTGCTTGGCCTCGAAGTTCACTCAGTAACTTGCAGTGGCATCTGACTGACCCACGTATCGACCCATAAAGCAACACAAACAGTGAACCATTACGATCATTACGACCAGAGCAGAACGTATACACTGCGTACGAAAGTGAGGCTGTTACTGTCTAACCTGGTAACAACAGCACACAGAATTTCTTCTGGTCACCACTAACTTGCCCTTGACTCCCACGTCTGCTGACACTGATAACACTGCCATGGATCGTTCTTCCACTATCAAATGAAAGTCGGGGACTTGCCTCTCCGCAACACCAGGAAGCAGTATAGACGCTCCACATGGCCTCCACCTATAGGGGTCAGTATGTAGATATGAAGATTTCGCTGTTTTAGCTGTTTGGCTTTCGCTTCTTTAACGTTAGTTAGCTTTAGTAATAAGAGTGAATCTAATATGAGTGTAATATGAAACAAACGCTCTGAATATTGATAAACGTAGTAGCTTCTACCTTCACTTCCACAGCAATGTAACGCTAACCAGCTATCATAACGTGAGGTCGTAGGTTTAACATTTAAAGGCAGAGTTTAATAAACTTGTTATTAAGCCATAAATACTAAAGTCCTTAATAGCATGTTTGCTGCATTAAGTTAAAACTAAATAGAATATATTTTAATTTCACGTATACATCTATAAACAAATTACAGTACTGTGCAAAGGTTTTCAACATGATTATATATAGAAAGCCATTTTTTCCAGACAGAAAGCTTTAAATGACTTTATTTATTAAATATTTAACAGTATTAATAGAGTAAGTAGTGCTTTTACATACGTCAGTGAGTGTATTCAACCCTTTCCAAGCTTCTCCTTGTGGAAACAACCCAGTATTATTTACAGTTCTCATCTAATAGCTGCTTTGACTGCTCTGTACTTCATTAAGCTAAATCAAGATTGCTGCTGAAGGAACTGAATACATTCATACAATGTCTGGAACATCTGTTCTAATGATATCTGGTGGTGAAAATACACTTATTGATAAAATAAAGGCTTTTAAACAGGAAGCGTAGGTGCTGCAGATAGCACAGTATCGGTTTCAGGGTCCATTTTTAAGAATCTTGAGTGGCAATTTTGGATTTTCAACCCCTTGAACCATTCGCCATGGCTTCGTTCTATGTTTGGACAGATGCTACATTGTACTAATGGCCGTTTCATTGCTTTGCGGGGCTTTAACTCTGAAATCATGTGGATCTCTGGTCGCTCTCGCCTCTCTGAATGGGAGGCAGCATGCTGTCTATCTTCCACAGCTCACGTAGGAAATGCAGTCCTGAGCATTTCCGATGACTTTGCTTCTGTCCCCTCTATCCTGTTTTAACACAGCTTTGATTGGCTGCCATTATCTTGGGCTGCTGAAGAGCTTTGGCTGGAAAAGTCTCACAATCAGTCAGCTACGGTCCAAGATTCTCAAAATGCTTTGCTCAGTGTCGATTCTTATGTGTCCTGTGTCACATCACATCACCCAGAATGCACCAACTGGCTATGAAGTTGCTCAGTCATGTGGTGCTCATACCATGACGTGAACCATCAGTTCAGAATTGGCTCGATGTCGAATGACTTGCTTCAACACGTAGACCTGTAAAGCTGTAGGCGTGTGTTTATTCACAGCGGTAGTGACGGGAACCCACCGAGCCAAAGCACTGGATGCCTGTGAACGCTACATCACAGCGTGCTCGCACACGAAATGGTTAAGAATGCGTTGCCTGATGTTTGAGCCGTTGCTTTTAAAGACATGCTTTAGGCCGAATCCTCTGTGTGGCTGAGGCGTCAGCGTAGGGTGGTGCAAGGCTACCACTGTTTGGTCATCATAAGCACTGCATGCCTGTGAAAAAGCTGCCAGTATAAACAAAATGGACATGTGACCCCTGGTTCCATTCACCGCCACTGTAAATAAAAGGTCAGTCTGTTTCTCTGCAGTGAACCATTTCACCTCAGACCTCCTATGAATGGCTTTGTTTACGGCTCAGGGATCGATTCTGCCTGAACTTCAGTTCAAAAACTTTTGTCACTGAATGTTTAAGGCGTATAACTTTTATAGCTGCTGCTGGATTTACTGGATTACTAATCGGGCCAGTGGGGCCACGTCAGGGGGCCCAAAACATTTTGCGATGCCTATCAACATTTATGATACAATACATTTTTATTTATTTTAAGGATCCTCTGACTTTTAGGGGCCCCTAGCTATGCTTTTGGGGCCCTTAGCCATGATTTTGGGCCATAGCCATGCTTTTGGGGCCATGATTTTGGCTCGTGGCACTGCTCTGACTTCGACTTCTGGCTATTAGGGGTCCTAGAAAAGAGGGGGGCGTAATTTTAGAGGGCCCTGGTTATGAGAGCCCTTAACAGGGGGCCCTAGAGAAGAGCAGAGCATACCATTAGAGGGCCCTTGATCACGAGGGGAGCGGGTTGGGGGGGGGGCCCAAACTATCCTTAATCCACCCTTGGCTGTTATTTGACGTTAGAGTTTCAGATATTGGGCAGCCCTTCTTAAACAGTTAGTGGGCAGCCTTACCGGAGCTGAGAACAAGGGCTGGGCGGGACGCTCTGGACCTACAGCAGCAGTCAGATCAAAGCGATGTCTGTTGTGACGGAGGAAGAGTAAATATCCTGGAGGAGTTGACCTAGATCAGCTAAGTCGAGGGTGTGTCCTGTTTAGCTGTGTTTGCATCCAGTCCAGCTAGTCAAGATCTTCACCGGCATCCAGATGTGGCAGGCATGCGAGATTAGGGCGGTAGATTCCCAGGAGCATGCTGGGACACTGCTTGTCAGAATGCGTTAGCAATGCTTCATTCACCCCCACCGCTCACCTACGCCAGCGCAAAGGTGTAGTGAAGCATCAGCATGATGCCCACTAGGCATATATAGTTTAATGAAAATGGTAGTGCTGGAGATCCACTTAGCTCTCTTGGTGTTTGTGTTTGTTACACCATTTATAGGTAAACTTCTTTGGGTGGGCAAGATGCCCCCCAACAGTGAGAATGATGTAGCCAACTTAAAGGTCTCTTAGCTGACGTCACAGAATTGGCAGCTGTCCAATTATGCATTTGGTAGCATCGTGTCCCAGCTGGGGGGTCTAATTTCTTTTGTTAGGTCCCGTTTTGGAGCTACAAGGTTTTATTAGAACAAGTGTTTACTATGGTAACTGCACATTTGTCTTTGTAAAGGTGGGTGGAGGTGGAGTAGCTGTTTTACTGTATCTCCTGTTTTTAACACTATAAATGGGTGTTTTTAAGCAGGCAGTGCAGAAGGGCAGCAGCAAAGCGGGTCAGTGGTCCTGGCTGATGACATGAAAAGCCCTGCCATGGAGAAACTGGAGCTGGTCAGGAAGTGGAGCATCAACACTTACAAAGTGAGTACGGATGATGTCCCCCCACTGACTTCTTCTTCAACCTAATTATGTAATATGTAATTACATATATATATATATATATATGTGTTTGTGTGTGTATGTATGTATGTGTGTGTGGTGTGGATTGTCCAACATGGACCAAATGATACTTAAACTGTTCATACCAAGTATCGAAATCGTGTTTAGCATATAACAATAGATATACACATTATCTCCTGTATAGCCTGCATGTCTTATAATATATGCGCAACATCATTTGAATGCAGCATCTGGCGTTTAGATTGTATGATCTCTATTGAATTTCTTATGATGTCCAGAATAGCTTGGAAACAATTCTGATTCCATTGACTTCCATTAAAAGTAAAGACATAAATACATATATATGATTTTGGGGCACTTTTGTAGCCTGTAATCAATTTAGCCCATTTATTTTAGGCCAGCTGTGTTTATTCATTGTCAGCGCTTCCCATCTTCAGTCCAGTTCTCGGTTGTTTCAGTTGCGTCGTGAGTTTTAGTTTCAGTTTTAGCCCAGAATCTGTGGCTTGCGTTGCTTGTTGACACTGTACAGAGTAAAAGTCTCTGCCACTGTTTGCTAAAACCCAGTGAAAGTGCTGGGAGAAGCAGGTTCTGCGGGAGAGAGTTCCTCCCTCTGGACTTTTAGAACTTTGCAGAACGTTTACACGCCCAAAAAGCTCTGCAGAGAACTCACCCCTGTAATACACAGCGACTGTTTAGCTGCTGGATTTGAAGCTGTCATGTTTACGTGCCTGTCTGTGAAGGGATTGTCTTTTACCCTAGAAGTTCAACCAAACACACATTTGCATGTGGCCGTACTCGCAGGCTGCTGCTCTGTTGTAGCTGCTGAAACCGTGTACTTTGCAAAGCAAACCTGGATGGCATGTTTTTTTTTCCTCTGTCTATCAGTGAGTAACATTCTGGCTGCAGGTCTAGCGCCCCTTGCTGGCTGGCTGTCTCTCTGGCTATCTCTGGTATCTCTTTATTTATTTCTCTGTTGGTTCTCCAGTGTCTTCCTTGGGCTCATCTTCTCTGTGCTTTGTCTCCCGCAGTGCACTAAGCAGATCCTGTCGGAGAAGCTGGGCCGCGGCTCGCGTACCGTGGACCTGGAGCTGGAGGCGCAGATCGAGGTCCTCCGCGACAACAAGCGCAAGTACGAGCACGTGGTCAAACTGGCGCAGACGCTGGCCAACCAGCTGGCGCAGATGATGCAGACGCAGCGGCAGCTGGGCGACGCCTTCGCTGACCTCAGCCTCAAATCGCCCGAGCTCCACGTGAGTACAGACAGGAGTGACGTCCACTCAGATAGCGACGGGTTTCAGAATTAGCCTTCACTGTCCACTGTATCAGCTCCACTGACCATATAGGAGCTACACTTACAGACTGTAGTTCATCTGATTCTCTGTATACTTTATTACCCTGTTCTTTAATGATCAGGACCCCCACAGGACCACCACAGAACAGCACTGCAGTGACACTGATGTGATATTGGGGTGTTAGTGTATGTTTAAACACTGTGTCCACTCTATTAGACACTCCTATCTTGCTGGTCCACCTTGTAGATGTAAAGTCAGAGACAGTAGATCATCTGCTGCTGTACAGTTTGTGATCTCTAGTTCTTCATCAGTGGACACAGGACGCTGTTCACAGGACGCCGCCCACAGGACACTGTTGTCTGGATGTTGCTGGTTTGTGGACGATTCTCAGTCCAGCAGTGACACTGAGGTGTCCAGCAGCACTGCTGTGTCTGATCCATTCACACCAGCACAACACACACTAACACACCACCACCACTGCAGTGCTGAGAATGATCCACCTCCCTAATAATACCTGCTCTGTGGGGGTCCTGTGAGGGTCCTGATCATTTAAAGAACAGGGTAATAAAGTATACAGAGAATCAGATGAACTACAGTCTGTAAGTGTAGCTCCTATATGCTCAGTGGAGCTGATATAATATACAGTGTGTGTAGATACCTGTAGGTGGATGTAATGTTAGGACTGATCTGTGTGTGTGTGTGTGTGTGTGTGTGTGTATATTTACGATTCCCTCTGTTTAGAATTCCTCTTGGAAACCATATTCCTGTTCATTTTTATAACAGCACATGTTTTGTCTTGTTATAACACACGGACTGACCAATAAAAAAAAACTGATCAACTTCAAGAGTCCCAGCTGTAGACGTGGCTGTCTGTATTCACTCTGGTAGAGCAGGAGCGCAGACTAATGTAACAAATGGAATCAGGTGTGTTTCTGCTAGTTTGAAATGAAAAGCCTTTGCAGGATGGGATTGGAACCCCCCGTTGTAGACCCAAACACTCAAAGTGGGGGGAGGAATCTCATTCGTGCTGTACTTTTTAGGTCATGTTAGATGCTTTAGGCCATTAAGTCCCGTGAAATGAAGTGTCTACAACCCAAAACCTTCTTTTATACAGTACTGTGCTGAACAGTTAAGCTGCTTGTGGACATTTATTATATGCAAAAAGCTGTTTTTCCAGACAGGAATACAGTAAGTAGTGCTTTACATACGTCAGTGTGTTGATTTAACCCTTTCCAAGCTTCTCCTTGTGGAAACAACCCAGTGTTATTTACAGTTCTCATCTAATACCTAACTGAAGTAACTAAATACATTCATACAATGTCACCATCTATCCATAATCTGCATTTATTATTACTGCTTTCCGGGGATCCTGGTCACGGGGGTAGCAATCTGAGCAGAGAAACCCAGACTTCCCTCTCCCCGGCCACCTCCTCTAGCTCCTCCGAAGGGATACCGAGGCGTTCCCAGGCCAGCCGAGAGATATACTCCCTCCACCGTGTCCTAGGTCTTCCCCCGGGTCTCCTCCCGGCTGGACATGTCCAGAACACCTCCACAGGGAGGCGTCCAGGAGGCATCCTGACCAGATGGCCGAACCACTGCTTCTCTCAAAGCTTCCTCAGTTTTGTTTATGGACATACATCTTGGTGTGCTACAGTCACATGACTTAATACAAAGACTATTTATATATAGTGTGATTGGACACTATTCAGTAAGATATTCATGATACTCTGTATTGTATTTATGATTGTTTACATCTGTTCTAATGAAATCTGGTTCTTACTCGTGAACATACACTTACTGATCAGATAAAGACTTTTAAACTATCAGCTTAGATGCCTCAGACTTTTGTACAATAGTGTAGGTCTTGGACTTGAATAGAGGCTTTAGACTTAAACAGTCCAGTAGGCGGCTTCTCTCAGGTGGCCTCGGTCTGCCAGGCCTTTTCTGATCTGCAGCGTTTGGGAAGACTTCGCCGATGAGAGGATTAAAGACGGTTTCGCTTGCCAGATTTCAATGAGCACCACGAGACGAGATGGGACCGAATTTTCATTTATCTCAGAATTTGCCCGAACAAAGCCTGTTATTCACCTTTTCAAAAAACAGAAGAATAATATCAAACGTTGAAGCCAAAAACGTATAGGAATTAATTTCATGTGGGTTTCAGTTGAGAAGGGTTCTGGGGTCCCTCTTTATTATTGATACAGGAGGCAGCGATCGTGGCCATCACCTCTTTTATGCATGGTTTATGGACCCTTGAATTATTGATGCATCCTGAACAACAATAGATGCTGAATACTTCATGCTTTGTTTTCTGTGACAGGGCAGCGATGAGCGATGGGTGTGTGAAGATGAAGCGGCTTTTAATCCGTTATGTAGTTTAATCTATTAGCCAATTATGTTCATTTCGGTGTCTTTAAGCCCCGCCTCCTGATGAGCCCAGTGTGCTGTCATTGGTTAGCTCGGCCACTCTGTTCTGATTGGTCACCCACCAGTACGGCAGCAGATCTGCCCCTGCATCGCTGTGGCTGTTCATTAGTCCAACTGTTCAGCGCTCAACATCCTGTGTGTGTTGGTCCAGTCCTGTGTGTATTAGTCCAGTCCTGTGTGTGTTAGTTCAGTCCTGTGTGTGTTGGTCCAGTCCTGTGTGTATTAGTCCAGTCCTGTGTGTGTTGGTCCAATCCTGTGTGTGTTGGTCCAGTCCTGTGTATTAGTCCAGTCCTGTGTGTATTAGTTCAGTCCTGTGTGTGTTGGTCCAGTCCTGTGTGTATTAGTCCAGTCCTGTGTGTGTTAGTTCAGTCCTGTGTGTGTTGGTCCAGTCCTGTGTGTATTAGTCCAGTCCTGTGTGTGTTGGTCCAATCCTGTGTGTGTTGGTCCAGTCCTGTGTATTAGTCCAGTCCTGTGTGTATTAGTTCAGTCCTGTGTGTGTTGGTCCAGTCCTGTGTGTATTAGTTCAGTCCTGTGTGTGTTGGTCCAGTCTTGTGTGTGTTGGTCCAGTCCTGTGTGTGTTGGTCCAGTCTTGTGTGTGTTGGTCCAGTCCTGTGTGTGTTGGTCCAGTCTTGTGTGTGTTGGTCCAGTCCTGTGTGTGTTGGTCCAGTCCTGTGTGTGTTGGTCCAGTCCTGTGTGTGTTGGTCCAGTCCTGTGTGTGTTGGTCCAGTCCTTTGTGTATTAGTTCAGTCCTGTGTGTGTTGGTCCAGTCTTGTGTGTGTTGGTCCAGTCCTGTGTGTGTTGGTCCAGTCCTGTGTGTGTTGGTCCAGTCTTGTGTGTGTTGGTCCAGTCCTTTGTGTGTTGGTCCAGTCCTTTGTGTGTTGGTCCAGTCCTGTGTGTATTAGTTCAGTCCTGTGTGTATTAGTTCAGTCCTGTGTGTGTTGGTCCAGTCCTGTGTGTGTTGGTCCAGTCCTGTGTGTGTTGGTCCAGTCCTGTGTGTGTTGGTCCAGTCCTGTGTGTGTTGGTCCAGTCCTGTGTGAGGGTGTGCTAAGCTTACTGGTAGGTGGCCAGTAGGGACTGTGATACGCGATTATGTCACCTTGTATTAGAGAAAAGGGCTGGAATTCCGGTGAGCCGATTCAGGCAGATAGGGAAAGCGGTTACCAGCAACTACGTCGTTACCACAGCAGCTCAAGCGGAAAGGTTGGTGATGTCTGGACATACAAATCCTATCCAGAGTGGACAGTTTCAAAAGAGCTTGCAGTCTGAACACTTAGCTTTAGACCTCGGAGACAATCTGGCCTTGTTATTCATCGTCTTGAATTAGTCGAATGCCATAAATATACAATACAGATTGAAATGCTGGACTGTTGGGTAAATGACTGAAGTAAGACTAATGGAACTGGACTAACGAGGGTGCATTGTTTTCTTTCTCTTTTTTCTTTTAGGAGGAGTTTGGCTACAACGCTGAGACCCAAAAACTCCTGTCCAAAAACGGGGAGACCCTTTTAGGCGCCATCCAATTCTTCATCGCCAGCGTGAACACGCTGGTGGACAAAACCATTGAAGACACCATGATCAACATCAAGCAGTATGAGGCAGCCAGGTATGGCTTGGAACGTAATCTGTGAATTTCTTTATTTGGGTTTGTTGCTTTAAACTCATGAGGTGGTGCTGTTCTGGCGGAGAAAGTAGTATGATGTTTTGTTGGTCCTGATGTCGTTATGAAGCGTCGTGATAAGCATCGACCACTTTGGCTTCGTTCAGAAGGGTCTTTGTGATGATGCTGCGATACTGATTTCAAGCTCTTCCGTCCTCGGCAGAGTCGAGTACGACGCGTATCGTACGGATCTGGAGGAGCTGAACTTGGGCCCACGTGATGCCACCACGCTGCCCAAAATCGAGCAGTCTCAGATGCAATTCCAAATCCACCGTGAGAAATATGAGAAGATGCGCAACGACGTCTCTGTCAAGCTCAAGTTTCTGGAGGAGAACAAGGTAATTCTGTAGTGAAGCTTTTTCCCACCTCAGAACTAAACTAGACTAAACGGGCCACATTTCAACTGACAATGGCCAACTATAACACGTTCCTCAACTACAGTACAGCATTTAGCATTAGCATCAGCCAGAACTGAAGTACTAAGTAGTAAACAATGGATCGTTGGGCTGGGCAGCTATTAGACTGTGGTAAAGCAGTAGAACCGGGCATTCTGCTTTTTACTTTAGATATCGCCGGAGACTGATCTCTAATACATTTGCTGTCTTAAGCTAATTTGAGTTGCGTGTGTATATACAAATCTCATATAAACGTTGCTGACGGTTGTTGGCAACCAAGAACGTTAGGATTCTATAGTGAACCATATTACAAGGTATTACACATATACATATATTATGGATGCGTGGAGTTCATTAAATATTAAGTCATTGAACTGGTTTAGGAGACGGGCATTAGCTGCCTATGCTACATTATTTACCTTATATCGAGTAGAGTTGCAGTGGAGAAGAGCAGGTTTAGTGTCAGGTCAGCAGAACTGAACTCGCTGTTTGAAAACTCTCCGTCCTTGCTGTTTCAGTTTAAATGAATAATAATGTAGGTCCTAAGACCGAGCCCTGAGGGACACCATGCTTTACTATGCACAGATGATACACCGCTTACACCATTCGTACAGTTTTACTTCTTTTTGTCTCAATATTTAGTTTTATTCTTATTGTATGTGTACTTGTTTTGCTGTTTGGTATCGACCACAGGAGGATGGGTCCCCCTAGACAGAAAAGGAAAGTTGGCGTCTAAGGGCTATTTCTAGCCTGGGCTCCACTCATATTGAGGAAGCGGTTGCCTCCACCTATATGGTTGCGATTGTGTTTGTGTGTTTATAAGCAAGATAACATCTTGTGTGTCCCAGGCTGAAAGAAATCTGCCGAGGCAGAATGTTCAAAGCGATGGCCGGCTTTGTGCCCGACCTCCCCTGAGTCCTTCACGGCCAACTTGGTTCGTTAGCTGATCAGTGCCGCTGTGTACTCTCGGCTTGTGTCAGTGTGTTGGTATTGGTGCCTTTTCTAGTACTAGTATGAATAAATTCAACTGGGTTCAATTGAAGTTTATTTGTGTAGCGCTTTTGAAAATGATGTCACAAAGCAGCTTTACAGAAGTCTGAAAACAAGACAGTTACAACATATATATCCCACGGTGAGCAAGCCAGAGGTGACAGTGGCAAGGAAAAACTCCCTCAGACTGGAGGAAGAAACCTTGGAAGTGTTGTGAATTTTTTATACACACTATAGCATTTGTTAAATGTAGTGCTATCTGCCGATACTAGCACTTACACACAGTATCGGTGTCGGCAATAGAGAGCGCCGATACCATGAAGCTTATTGACGGGCATGCGCACCACTAAATGACGCTTGACCGAAGCCAACAGCATGTCCGCGGTGTGGGAGTATTTCTCGGGTGAGACGTCAGCATTTCGAGGGGTGGCACGACCAGCAAAGATTTTAATACGTCAAATTAAATTAAGCATTTAAAGCGAAACCTCTTAAAAAAACACAGCAACTTAATTCTAGCAAGCACAAAATGCAACATTTAAAAAGTGGACACTATAAATATCAGGATTTATAGCCATATATCGAGCGTTTCAGTCAGAGTTGGTATCAATATTGGTACTCGGTATCGGCAGATACCTGAAAAGCTGGTATTGGTATCGGTAAGGAAAAAAGTGGTATCGGTGCATCCCTGGTTAAAAGTGTATGTGAGACAGATGACCAAAGAATGCTGCAGAGCTCGCAGGAAGGTCATGGATTTGTGACCCCCGTCATTTGAGGTCTTATTGCAGGCAACTGTAGGCCTGAGATCTTTAAAACCTCTATTCAAGAACCATTCCACCCAGAGATAACGACTTGGCCAGGTATAGCCCACGGACCAAAAGGAGGAGGAAGGTGGGCCTGTAAAAATCAATGCAGTTGGAGTCACGATTGAGACCAGGATGTGAGAGCTCAGAGAAACGTCGGTACCGCAGTCCAAGCGGAGACCCGTCCTCCTCTGGTCAAACAGTGTTTACAAGTATTTACAATTTAATAAGCTAAACGCCAAAGAAAAGCTGAGAGTATCTCTGAGGTCTGGATGGTAAAGCTTTAGGAACTGCACCGGTAGAGGCAGCCTCTGAGTGAGTCTTTCTGAAAAGTGGGAGTGAACTGAAACAGTCCTGTTCTGTCTCAATGCTGGAACATCTGGATGGCACAGTGATGTAATCGAGGATGTGGCAGTCGGCACAACGGCTAATATACAAACTATGCCAGGAAAATGCCCACCAATGTTATTCCTTTCCCACCCGTTAGTGTATATAATAACAGATTTGTATGATTTCCGGCGGTCAGTTATGTGTTAATGAGATTGCTGTCTCTTCTCTCTTGTGCGCAGGTGAAAGTTTTGCACAATCAGCTGATCCTCTTCCACAACGCCATCGCTGCCTACTTCGCCGGCAACCAGCAGCACCTGGAGCAGACGCTCAAACAGTTCCACATCAAACTGAAAATGCCGGGGGGAGACACCCCGTCCTGGCTAGAGGAGCACTGATCCGTTAAAACCTCCTCTATAATTAAGGCGGGTGGGATGAATGATCTGAGAGGGAGGCTAAACGTTGTTCAAGCACTCCTTACATGCGAAAACTGAAAAGTAAAAAAAAAAAAAAATAATAGAGGAAAAAAAAAAGAAAGCCTCTCTTCTTGCCCTGTCTCTTTCTTTTTTTTCCCACTTCAGGACACTAAACCTGTCAGGAAACGTAAAGAAAGTGGAGTACGGGAACGAAAGATAAAGATAAAGCCTAACAAAAGCAAACATTTATCTTTCTTCCTGTTCTTTTCTTCAAACGCGTGCGGTTTTTAAACAAAGGCTTCTCTCCTTTCGTCTGGGAGAAGAGATTTTTTACTCTCGAGATACTCTTTCTGAATCAAAACACATGCACTTTGTGGTAAACGACAAATCTAATGAAAGAGACGAAAGCTCCATGAATGTAACGCAGCGTATGACCACCTGTTGGAAGCCCTCAATGCCCTTCGCCACTCCGTCTCCTGCCTCCGTCTTCTACCTGAGCTCGTCCACCAGAACGGCTGACGCTAATCCGATGTTAATAGGCCCGTCAGTGCCCCACAGATACGTTCTTTCACAGCAGCTGTCGCCAGATTGCTGTTGCCAAGATTTACGACACCAAGAAATCCATTCAGCTTGATGAATTTAAGTTGCACGCCGTAATGGTGAGAGTCTAGAGATGCTACACCACCAAGTTCAAAACTCTTAATTTCCATATTTTGTCAGTCTGGTTTGAAAGCTATCGTTCTCGAAAGCTTGTCCAACAGGAGCTAGAGAAGAATATGTTTTTGGAGCGTTTGGGAGTTTGCGACGAGTGCCGTCTTTGAGCCGTTTTGAAGTCTTGACTGAGATTCTGGGAGCGAACCACTTGTAGCAGAAAACAGATCAGCCTCTTCTGAAATTCCACCCTTTTCCTTCAAGTGAGATCCATGGTATTCCCAAACCTTGTTTCTTTTGTTTGTTGGGGAGACGTTTTTCCGGGACTCTTCTGATGCGGACAAGTATGTTCCAGCAGAGGGAGCAGAGGCGTCCATATTGGAATTTTTAGATCGGCTTGTCTTTCGGATACACGGATGGGATGAACAGCGAGGAGGTTCTTCGTCTTTTTGGCTTTAAAACTTTCCACATTCGATACTCCAGCGAACGTTTGTAGTTGTAGAAACTGGGCCTTATCTTGGTGACTTTTACGTGCCTTTCTCTGTCAGTCGTGCTCGGTTTCGTCAGGTCTTGGGCGAGCACTTGGACGAGGCTCGCGCCACCTTGGACCAACACACAAGTTCCCATGTATATGCATACAGTATATATATATATATTTCATAGCAGAAGACCAGCAATTTGTTCACTCCTCTTTCCACTTGACTTTACAAGTGGCTTGCTTCTTCCCCTAAACCACTCCTTCCTCCTCCTCAATTTACATTCCAATCAGTAGGCAGTTGCTACACCAGGAAGCCGTGTTTTTAGTTGTTTTTTTTGTACGAGATGTAAACCAAATGAACTTGGCGTGGGAAAACTGCGTTTGCACAAATGAAAGTCCAGGTTTCTTCTGTTTGCTTCTTCCGTTGTTGTTACTGTCGTTGTGCTTCTTTTTATTTGACGTGCTTGACGAATAGACGCTTTCCAGACCTGTTTCTCGTAGATTTGCTTGTATCAGTAAAGTACCTGCATGACCCGAAGCACAAATCCCATAATTCTTCACCTGTTTCCTTCCAAATTTGCCAATCTCAATCTCAAACCTTGGTAGCCCCCCACCTAAAAAACAAAAACAAAGATGGACTGCATACAGGGACCGCTCATTGGTTTCGTTTCCAGTCAAAACGTCTGTTAAGCACAGTTTGTTTATATTTTAGAACATTCTCAAGACTCAACAGCTACTTAGAGCACCATTAGTGCTCACTCTAGTGTCCTCCTCCTTTTCAGGAGACTCCCTTTCAGATTTCTCAAAGAGCCTCAACCTTTGAGAAGCTGGTTTAGCGTTTTCTGCTTCCCACCATCCAAGGATGTCCCAAGGATGTCTGGACTCTGGGGTGGTCAATCCATTGTTCTAAGACCAGCAGCAGCTTCTTTGTTTGACGGGTCTGTATCTCCTTTTCTCAGCGAGGAAGCAGCTTTTTGAGCAGCTACACATCCTTTCAGACCTGATGGTGGAGCTTAATGTTCTCCTGTCTCTCAAAGATGAAAGCCAATGGGGACAGTTCTGGTGCTCCTCCAGGTGGTTCATGAGTGTGAACCAGGTGGTTCGGAGGGTTCATGAGCTCCAGTTCTTTGACTTTGGCTGTTTCCATTTGCAAATGGTTTTTATTGTGTCTGATCTCCTCAGACGCTCCTACGGCAATCGACTACAGTTGGCTGTTTTGACTGGAAATGAAACGAAACGAGGCCGGTCAGTACGAGGTGAAATATTATAGTGTCATGTGCTTTAAGACTTCCCTGGCCATCGTCAAGGGACGGGGATGTCTTTTCCTCTTGAAGCCTAAGTGCTTGGACCCTCTGCAGCAGTGGGTCCTACGTTAGGCCTGATGAATCAGCTCTGCGTCCGCAGTCACAGCGCTCCTAGTTACGCTATAACCACCTTTATGTTTCACCTAACCTTTCAGTTCTCCGTTGGCAGCACAGAGGCACCATTGTAGAGTGACTCTGTGTGAACTGACACACATGTGGACATATAATCTATATTTGTAATTTCCTATATTTTACTTTGGATATAAAAGAAACGTTTTGCTGTGGGCATTGTTTTTTTGATGATGATGATGATGATGACGACGATGGTAATTATCAGGTATTTTGCGTGCAAAACAAAGAAAGTTGTGTAAGATTTTGTGAGGAAAAAATTAAACTATTTTCCTTCATAATTCTCGTTTGTATTGATTTCTGTGTCATGACACCATAAGCAGAAGTTCAAACCAGCTCCTTGTATCTACACACGTTGTCCATTTCACCAGCTTGTGATGGATGCCTGGTGGGGCGAACGCTCTCGGGGAGTGCGATGCTACTGGGTGGTCGGGTACTTGCTCTGTTCTCCAGAGGGAACCCACAGGAGACAGCAGGTGCGGCGCAATGGAGAATATTTATTGGGCTGGGAAGCTCCCACACTCCACATCATCACAATCCAGGATAACAGCAGTTGGTAGAACGTTCAGGCTACAACCTAGAGCTAACCACCATGCACATATGCCTGGTGGCATCTCTACTCACTCTCATGTACGAGTATATACATTGTAGTGCACATGCTTCTGGTCTAACGCTCTCAAACCATATAGGAGCTACACTTACACACTGTAGTTCATCTGATTCTCTGTATACTTTGTTATGCTGTTCTTCAGTGGTCAGGACCCACACAGGACCACCACAGAGCAGGTACTATTTGGGAGGTGGATCATTCTGAGCACTGCGGTGACTGAGAACAGTCCACCAACCAGCAACATCCAGCCAACAGCATCCTGTGGGCACTGATGAAGGACTAGAGGAACACAAACTGTGCAGCAGCAGATGAGCTACTGTCTCTGACTTTACAGCAACATGTGGGGTCAGCAAGATAGGCATGTCTAATAGAGTGGACAGTGAGTGGACACAGCATTTAAACACTCCACTCACACCAGCACAACACACACTCTATATATATATTTACAGAAAATGTACAATGTAATAGCAAATATATACAAGCTTCACTTCATGAAGGTTCCTACAGAGGGCGCTCTCTCTCTACATTGCTCAGTGGTTATGTTCCCATGTATTGTGAACATACACTGATATTAACTACAGTGTTTTGTTCTGTTTATTAGGTCCACATACGGATTTGGTCTCAGAGCACAATGGGGGGCTGTGCCGGTGAGGGAGTGTTCAGTGTGGTGGAGGATTAAGTGTGTTTCCTCATCATTTAAACATGGATTGGACGCGGAGAGGGAGGCAGATGGCCGACAGCTGAGCAAAAACAGGTCGTTTGGTGATTTTAATAAGCATCTAAAGGACTAAAGGTGCCACTGCCATCCAGTTCCAGTCCAGCTAAACATTAATCTGTCATACTTTCAATAACTGGATCATTATGTTTTCTTTTTACGCCTCCATGCAAACCACAGGCAAATCACTCCGCTCCAGAGTTTCTGCACTGACATCTTTAGACTCGCCCAATGTCTGTATAGAGTAGCCTGCAGAGATGGATCTCCTGATTGGTTCCCTTTACAACTACATTGTAAACGTACAGACCCTACAAACCAAACCCACCTGCAGTATTTGGGTTTTGGCCGGAGATATATATGTTCTAATAAGGAGGCAGTGCAATCAGGTATGTTATGTTAAAATTCCACTTATAATAATAATAATGATAATAATAAGTCTCAGTAGTTCACGTTGGAGATGATGGGAACCAGACGCCCCCCAAAGCTCCCGTATAGAGAGTTAGTCCATGAAATGGTCCTGAATATACTCTCTGAGGTCTGATGTTTACAGACTCTGTTTTTATTTACAGTGGTGTGAATGGTAACCAGGGGTCACCATGTCTACAGCACAAATATAACCCACCGGTGAACCTGCATGTGTCTTGAGTTTCTATCTGTGATATTTACACATTTGGAGACTAAACCTTCTCAGAACAGTCATAAAACCATGTCTCAGACATTGTATCCATATAACCGTTTCTCGTAATATAACTTCACAGTAGCTTTTAGAGGTCAAACATCTGGTTCTAGCACTGGTCACCAGCACTGGTAGCCTTTCACAACAAACCACACTGAATGACTCTGTTTACATCTTAACCTGCATTTCATTGTGCAGGAAGGAAAGAACATTGATGGAATTTTCCTAAACAGGCATGATGAACACATGCCCAGCTCCTAAACATCAAGACAGCTGGAATACCAAGATACTATAAGCAGTTCAGTGTTTATGTCCTGTTTTGGTGCCCAAATTGATTCAAAGGGACCGTGACCAAAGTGGGTGACCAAAGCCAGCGTAAAACAGCTAGACCTGATGACCTGATCTCTTAGATCCTAGAACATCTGCCAGGACAGAGTAGATGTCCAGCTGCAGTACACTGTTTTAACCACCAGGTGTCATTAATGTGCATTGGTTTTAGGAGCTTGGAGTAGTTTAAAGTGGGGTGGCTCAGTCTTGTCCTGAGTATCTAGCACCCTGGGGAGCATGAGAGGAACTTCACTGTTTTTAAGAATTCTTCACAGTTAAAGGGTTGAGATGTAAACCGAGTCCTTCAGAGTGATTTGGTGTGAAATGTTCTGTTGAAGTTAGGAGTTGTTCACAGTGGTGCTGATAGTCAGGATAGTTTTCTGCTATAAGTTTGGCCTAAAATGTCTTTTAGCTTTTAACCCATTCATACTGGAGGAGTACCCAGCATGCACTGTGTGCTGGCCTAAGCAGGTCTATGCTGTCTGGTGCTGGTTTAGCTGGTCACCCCAGCATGTCCATAATGGTTATACACCATACCAATATCCAAAATACAACCTATGCCTGTATACTAACTGGTGACCAGTATATTAACTTTCATTACTGCTGACCAGCATCAAAACACAACATATACTGGTTTTACTGGTGACCAGCATATTAACTTCCATTACTGCTGACCAGCATCAAAACACAACATATACTGGTTTTACTGGTGACCAGCATATTAACTTCCATTACTGCTGACCAGCATCAAAACACAACATATACTGGTTTTACTGGTGACCAGCTTATTAACTTCCATTACTGCTGACCAGCATCAAAACACAACATATACTGGTTTTACTGGTGACCAGCATATTAACTTCCATTACTGCTGACCAGCATCAAAACACAACATATACTGGTTTTACTGGTGACCAGCTTATTAACTTCCATTACTGCTGACCAGCATCAAAACACAACATATACTGGTTTTACTGGTGACCAGCTTATTAACTTCCATTACTGCTGACCAGCATCAAAACACAACATATACTGGTTTTACTGGTGACCAGCTATCATGAAAAGACTATCATGAAATTTTGGTGGATTCGCCCTTTTTAAAGGAGAGAGACGCGCAACCCCTAGTTTTGTACTCCACGCTGCGTGTGCGCATGCGCTGCTTCTACTTGCGCGCAGAGGAGCTTCACCTGAGCCACACTGCAGAGGGCGCATGCGCAGAGCGGAGTGAGTGTGTGTGCGCGTTCACACGCAGGACTGCGAGCATAACGACAGAGTGAAACACACCTCCCGGCGGAGGAGAGCGGAGAGCCGAGTCCGCGAGGAGGAGAGCGAGAAAGGATTATTCTGGAAACTTCATTCACCTCCGCCTGGACTCGGTAAGTCCTGCTCCTCCATCCTCTCCTCCTCTGAGCGGCTCGCGCATTTTCAGCCAGGGTCACTTACGCTGCCGGTTTATTTTTCCACAAGTAGCTGAAAGACATTGGGGGGTGTATTCCTTTTTCGGACCCCCGGAGTGAACTCCGTCTTATTTTGAAATGTGTTCAGCCATTTCTCGTGCTCCTCTCTGACTTCTACGTAGGGGTCCTCACACCTTGTTCGAAATACTCCGTTCCACCTTAAATAGTGCAGCAGTTACATTCTGCACCATTTAAGGTGGAACGGAGTAATTCGAATAAGGTGTCGTGGTCGCCCTTCTCTCTGTTTCTGCTGTTAAAGCTTCATTGTAACGGGGGTCCTGCTAGTCTTCTGAAAGGTGGTCGTCTTGGTCAGTGACTGCTACCCATGTGAGCCAAACTGCGTCAAAGCTGTCGCAAAGCTCACGGGACGCGTCCAGGGCTCGGTGTACTCTGGCACAGTTTAAACCGGCTCTAGAGCATCTCTGGATGATCATGTAAGTGATTGGACAGTACTGGGGATGAAGCTCGTCCAGAACATCCACATTGACGTCTGCAGGCTGTGGTTCTTTGTGGGTTCTTCATCAGTAAAGGCAGTACAGATCTATGCACACTCAGAGCAGAGCAGTGTGAACCCTAGAGGTTTTTTAGTGGTGGTCTGTGTATGGTTGTTTAAAGCATCTGACAATGGTTCTTCTGTTGTTACAATCGTATATATATACATCTGTGTGTATATATATATATATATATATATATATATATATATATCTGTTGTAAAATGGCACTGCACTGTGAACACTCAAAGAACCTATTGAATGTATAAATGGTTCTTTGCTTAGTTAAATGCAAGGCAGTAATCACTGTTTATAGAGGGGATGCGGGGATGCCCCCCAGTGTTCAGATATGTTTAAAATGCCCCCCATACAAAAAAATGTATATGGTAATTCACGTTTAGAATGTTTGTGTAATGTAATAATCTGACAATGTACTTATTAGTTGTTGATAGGGACACTTACTGGTACCACCATACCAGCACTTCACCGTACCAACGTACAACACTACACTTCACCATACCACCATACCGGCACTTCACCATACCACCATACCGGCACTTCCCTTCACAGTACTACCATACCAGCACGTCACCGTACCAACATACAACACTACACTTCACCATAACACCATACCAGCACGTCACCGTACCAACATACAACAATACACTTCACCATAACACCATACCAGCACGTCACCGTACCACCATACAACAATACACTTCACCATAACACCATACCAGCACTTCACCGTACCAACGTACAACACTACACTTCACCATACCACCATACCGGCACTTCACCATACCACCATACCGGCACTTCCCTTCGCAGCACTACCATACCAGCACGTCACCGTACCAACATACAACACTACACTTCACCATAACACCATACCAGCACGTCACCGTACCACCATACAACAATACACTTCACCATAACACCATACCAGCACGTCACCGTACCACCATACAACAATACACTTCACCATAACACCATACCAGCACTTCACCGTACCAACGTACAACACTACACTTCACCATACCACCATACCGGCACTTCACCATACCACCATACCGGCACTTCCCTTCGCAGCACTACCATACCAGCACGTCACCGTACCAACATACAACACTACACTTCACCATAACACCATACCAGCACGTCACCGTACCACCATACAACAATACACTTCACCATAACACCATACCAGCACGTCACCGTACCACCATACAACAATACACTTCACCATAACACCATACCAGCACTTCACCATACCACCATACCGGACCTTCACTTCACCGTACCACCATACAGCACCAGACTTCACCATACCAACACTGCACCTCTATACCAGCGTTTCACCGTACCACCATACAGCACCAGACTTCACCATACCAACTCCGCACCTCTATACCAGCGTTTCACCGTACCACCATACAGCACCAGACTTCACCATACCAACACCGCACCTCTATACCAGCGTTTCACCGTACCACCATACAGCACCAGACTTCACCATACCAACACCGCACCTCTATACCAGCGTTTCACCGTACTACCAAACCAGCACTTTACTATACTACCATGGCAGCACTTTCACTGTACCACCCTACCAGTGTTTCATCGTACCACAGTACTCGCACTACACTACACTGTACCACCATACCGGCACTTCCCTTCACAGCACTACCATACCAGCACGTCACCGTACCAACATACAACACTACACTTCACCATAACACCATACCAGCACTTCACCATACCACCATACCGGCACTTCCCTTCACAGTACTACCATACCAGACCTTCACTTCACCATACCACCATACAGCACCAGACTTCACCATACCAACACTGCACCTCTATACCAGGGTTTCACCGTACCACCATACAGCACCAGACTTCACCATACCAACACTACACCTCTATACCAGCGTTTCACCGTACCACCATACAGCACCAGACTTCACCATACCAACACTGCACCTCTATACCAGCGTTTCACCGTACCACCATACAGCACCAGACTTCACCATACCAACACTGCACCTCTATACCAGCGTTTCACCGTACCACCATACAGCACCAGACTTCACCATACCAACACTGCACCTCTATACCAGTGTTCCATCGTACCACAGTACCCGCACTGCACTTCACTGTACCACCATACCAGCACTTCAGTTTACCATACCATCACACCAGCTCTTTACCATTTACCATTTTGCCATACCAGCACTACACTTCACCATATCAGCACTTCACTGTACCATCATTTGGTTCTGAACCATATGGTTCTGTGCAGTGCCCAAAAGGGTTACGCTGTTGCTACTTTTTTTCATCCTATGTAGAACTTTTTTTAGCAAACCATGTAAGAATCGCAGGTCTTTTAGTCGTGTAGGGAATAATGATGCACGTGTTCAGTTCCAGTCTTGATGATGATGTTATTTTGTGTTAATGTCCTGATTCCACAGACGTCTGTTATAAACTACTGATTTGTATATACATATATATATATATATATATATATATATATATATATATATATATATATATATATATATATATATATGTATGTATCTGCTGCTCATGGGTGTTCGTTCTGACCTCCCGAGGCTTTTGAATGGGCTTTACTGCAGGCTTTATTGTTTTGTTGGGTCACAGCTTGTATTGGTTTTGATTGTAATCCCCCCCAAAAGCCAGCCTCCACGACAACGCAGGCCATTTTTCATGCTGGGAAGAATTGCAGACAATCTTATTCAACAGTTCCGGAACAAAGCTCTGGAAAAGAGTTTCTCCAAGGGGTCAGGTCGGAAGGGGGGGAGGGTGCCACATCACCGTGGTAACTCTGACTTTAGTGAACTGAGCCTATTGGTGAGCACCAGTCTCCAAGCCTTGGTCCATTAGCTGATTGGCGATTGAGCTTCAAAGGTCTGGGTTTAATTGCTGATTGAAAGGGGCTTTAAGCTCAATAGTTGTGGTAAATCTGGAGCGAGGGCGGGGGGCTGCTTTCTCAGTTAGCCAGATAACATAGGCCACAAGTTGAGGAGTAGCAGGCTTGACTATTTGGGTTTAAGGTTTTTGGCTACAACCAAAATTCCATCCACTGGGAAGACACTTTGGAATGATTTGGGGTTTTGTAGTAAATTCAGTGTTTAATAGAACCGAGAACATTTTGCGTGATTGCATCGTTCCTTGTTGTGGTGGAAAATGTGTGTATGGTTCTCTTGAAGAACCTTTTAAAAACTGTTCTATGCACGGCCAATATTGAAACAAATCATATAACCTTGTTCTAGTGCTACATAGAACCCTTTTTGCTAAGAGTGTGGAAATCGCAAGCCTTTTCAAGACGATCCGGTTCATTATAGCACCAAAAAAGGTTCTTTTCTTATTGCAAGCCTAACAACTTGACAATAGGAGAACATATATAAAAAATGGGTCTGTATAGTACTAAATAGAACCATCACCTTTTACTGAAGAACCCCTGAAAAACCATCATAGGCATAGAATCTTCTCACTTGAGTATTTATACCCTTTGGGTTCTTTAGTAATATCAACCTATGTTGAACCCAGATGGTTCTTTTGATGGTCAGGCTAAATGGGAGAACATGTTGTACTAAGGTTCTGAGTTTGAAGGAACTGTTCCAGCAGGAAGGCCAGGCTTTAGATCTGTAACATCCAGAACGTTCTAATAACAGCAGTATAACACGTGTAATTCACACCACTTTCTCTGGACGAGGTCGGAGCTTGCAAAGCGATGAAGATGCTGCTGGTTTGGCAGTTCTAGACGGAACCATTAAACAGTAATACGTTCTCGTTCTACACCTCCTCTCATCTTCCAGTGTTTCATCCAGCCACCAGACCGAGGTGTAAAGTACACTTGACAGTTCTTTGCTTGGTCAGTTTGTTCTTCGGATTGTATGAAAGTGAGTTGTATATGGTTTTAGTATAGCATCGGCAAGTTCTGCTACTGTGGCAGTGCTAGTACCAGAAGAACTCTATATAGAACCATATGGTCGCTGTCCATTTTTGTTGATGTTTATTTTTCCGCGTTGTTTGAAAACGACAGCTACCGTTCACACTGTGTAAAAACTTCATGATCAACAGACCAATAGAAATGCTTCAAATGAGCTTGGTAAAACTTCTGGTTCCATTGACTTGCATTGAAAGTAAAGATCGTTTTCGGCCTCTCCTGTAAAGTTACAGTTTTAGAGATTTTCATTGAACAGCGTCAATGTAGACGTCAGTCTGAAGAACCATTTCAAGATGCTTGCTCGTGGTTCTATAATGAGTCAGTAAGCCTCTTTTTTAAACCTTAATTTTTTCTTGAGGAAGGTTCTAATGTTCCTAACGTGTTCTGAACCCACAGAATTGTTCGCCCCTTTGTGCTCTTGAGTGTGTGTAGGTTCTCTTCTTACCCAAGAACAAATCCCCAAGAAGTAAACGCTGGCTAATGCCAGAATCTTCACGAAAACTGTGTAAATGGGTTTTAAGATGGGATTTGTTCTTAGGAACGGTTGCTGAATGAGGCCCATTGTCTTTACTAAAGAAAGAGTACGGGCCAGTTCACTGATTACCAGATTTCTATTAGTTCAATCTACTAATCCTTTCATTATAATGCATAACTCACATTCTAGTAACACGCCCATATTAATTGTTGTCAAACACGGCAAATGCCAGAGACCACCCTTCCTCCGTTAACGTGGCCTTTAAATACAGTTCTGATTAGAATTCGGATTAAATATAAACTGATCTAAGTGAATAAACAGGAGTTTCCAGAATGAGAGTTAAAGGTGTAGAAACCTGTAGAATAAAGAAAGGTCAGTGCAGTGAACCGTGAACCTCAAACACTGGTGATCCTCCTTCAGAAACAAAGCCTGCGTTTACAGAAGTGGGACGCTAAACAGGCCGAGCTCAAAATTTGAAAGAGACTGATTAATATTTATACCAGCAACGTATACATACAGTGAAAATAGCAGACTATGAAGAGAAATCTACCGTTCCAGGCTGTGAAGGGGTCTTCTTAGGCAGTTGGGGACCCAGCCTTGTAACCAGTAGGTCGCTGGTTTTATCCCCTGAACCGACAGGACATGACGGCAGTGCCTAACCACCCCACCACCTAAACTGTTCTCGGGCGCTGTAGATAGGGCTTGTCTGGGCAAGTGTACTCACTGCCCCCTAGTGTGTGTGTATTTAATGCAAAGGTCCCCAAGTGGCCAGTAGTTCTACATAAAATAATACCTTTCCTAAATGATACCTCTCGTGTCAGCCCATCTCCTGTTACCCAACATCTTAATCAAATGTTCCACCTTAAATGCTACAGACTGTACGGTGAACGAAACTGCAGCACCACTTAAGGTGGAACGGAAAATGTAACACTGAAGAGGCTGAAGAGACGAGCAGCTCCACCTTTATTAGCGTCACAACCCCAACAGTGACCTGTAAGTAGCAGCCATGCTGTGTAAGTGTATCACTGTTTGCTGATTGAAGCAGATCATCTTAAACTAACACTTGTAGGTAACGTTAACTACCAGCAAGCTTCAAGTAACTAACATAGTTAACTAAATAGTCTGAGGGCGGAGCTTATTTACATAGAGCTTCATTATATTTAGTCTATGTTGCTTCTGTGTGATCATCACAGTGTCAGCAGCCAATCAGAGCAGAGCTCATCTACATATTCATGAGCTTTTGAAGTTTTGAATCTGGATGCTCTGCACGCTGAACCAAAGGCTGAATAAAGGCTTTCTATGGTACCGCATGAGCTTTGGCGGTGTGACTGCAGAGAATCCCACCAAACACACTAAAAATTGAAGATAAAATTTATTATAAAAACTTGTATATTAATAACTTGTACCTAAAGATCTGGAAATGAAATGAAGGCTGCGGTCTGACATTTACACTGTACTGAATAAACAGTATTGTTTATTTTCATTAAAGCTTGTAAGGCGTTCTTGTTTATCTTTCTCCGGCGTCAGTACACACGCTCAGTTCTATCATATGAGCTTTCTATGAATCTATGATCTCTCAGCGAGTCATTGCCGTAATTGGTAATACTAGTGTTGTAACTAGCGACCGGCCCGGTCGCCCGGCACAGAGCACTGCAGGAGGTACCTGAAAGGATTATGGAGGGTCATGTTGTTCTTCTCCACAGGCCTGCAGTCGCAGCAGTGATGATTAGAAGGCTCAGTGCGTGTGGTCAGACCACTCCCTGCTAGCGCTAACAGCTAACTAGCATTGGCGCTGAGCCTGGAGTTTCCCCTTTACCCACAGCACAGCTTAATAAACCTCACTGGGACTGAACCCGCCAATCAGACTGCTCCAACAAGTAAACATCAGGTGTCTCCCGCTCTCCACCTGTGGTCACTACAGCAACCCAGCTGTATCCTCCCGCTCCAACGGCTCAGCAGGCGATCTTGTGTTTGTCTGATGATGCAGAAGTCGCGGCACAGCTTGTAATTCAGCCCGTATGTCATCCGTAAGCACAGCGATGTCTCCTATTCACGAGCAGCCGTCCAGCTTACTAGAAGGCGAGGCTTTTTATGGAGGTTTGTCCAGCGTCCTGCTGGGTTTATTCTGAACGAGCCCCCACCGAATCCTATTTCTAACAGCTGCCCGTATGACATTAACCACTTTCTGTTCCGCAGCGCCGTGTGGATCATTCATATTTGATCATATCCATTAGGCGGAATAGTAGGACTCCGTTTCCCAAAGCCCACAAAACCAGCTGTGTGTTTTACTGGAGGCTCCAGTGGCTGTTTATGTGTTCACAGACCTACAGTAGTAGACCACGAACACTAGGCCCCATTAATAACCGAGTATATACACTCAAACACACTGTAGAACAAGTGTACAGTGATTTAAAAATACCAAGTTGATGCACAACTTTATGTTGAGTCTTTTGGCTACTTGTTCTATTTGGGTGGTATAGAAGTTCACGATTCAACTTACAGCACTGTCGCCTCACAGTAAGATGATCCGGGTTGGGTTCCCCGTCCGGACGGTTCTGTGTGGAGTGTACGTGTTCTCCCCGTGCTTGAGTGGGTTTCCTCCGGGTACTCCAGTTTCCTCCCACAGTCCAAACACATGCATGTTAGGTTGATCATTTACTCTAAACTGCTGGTAGATGTGTATTGGTCATGTTATAAACTGGCGACCTGTCCATGGTGTATCCCACTGGGATTGGCTCCAGTCCCAGTCCCAGTCTCCAAACATTTTAGAACTTTATATAGAACTATATATATATATATATATATATATATATATATATATATATATATATATATATATATATATATATATATATATATATATGATTTTCTTTGCCAGAATGTGACTCACATAGTAAATTTGTACCAAATTTGATTATTTAGTGAATTCATATGTAATTGTATGTCTGTTGTTGTTACCACATGACCTGCTTTATGCTATACTCATTTCTTAACTGCAAGAACTCCAATTCTAATTCATCCTAAAAGTGAAGTCTTCAGTGTGAAGTGGGGATAATTTAGATTTAGAATACGCCTCCTACAAACAGTCGGTCTGGCAGAGCCGCCATTCACATGCTTAATCTCTCTCAGTAAAAAACATTGGCGTTTAAAATCGCAGTAAAGTATTTTCCCCCCGAACCTTTCAGTCCCATCTTTCAAACCCACGCTGCCTGCAGCCCTGCATGCTAACGGATTTTGGGCCATTCATATTGTTTCAGCCGAGCCGTCTCCAGCTTTTAATGGTTTTCAGATCATAGGGCTGAAACATATCTTTAATTTACGGCCGCGCTGGATCAGGGTTTTCACAGCAAGTGTGGGCCGAGACTGACTGGGCGAGTTGTTTGCTGGCAGAAGTGAAGGCTGCTTTTGTGCTCTAAATCTTGGGAGACTTGTGGGAGTTTGTCTTGTCTTATTTCTTTGGTTTACCTATCGGAGTTAGTTTGATCTGCGTACGCCCTCCTCCTCCTCCTCCTCCTCCTCCTCCTCCTCCTCATTGAGTATATGCAGGTCGGAACAGAACAGGGGCTTAGTCTAAACTGTAGTATGTTTTAAAGCTTATCTCTCCGAGTTACACACTGTAATTACGGACTTGCTCTTAAGTCACTGAACATATAGTGCGCTTTGCTAGTTGTCAAAACAGCTTTAGCGCCGACGGGACAGTTCCTCTCATCTGCGCTCGGTTTGGGCCGTCTTTTCATTCGCCCGGCCTTTGGAACGGTCCATCGCGACGCGCCGAGGTGCCCATCAGTCCTCTTGCGTGACATTTCTGATGACGGAGTGTCTTTGATCCACCCGGCTCAATTGTTCAGTTTAAGCCCGCACATGCATCCAGGTCTGTGATCCAGAGTGCGGGTTTAAACGGCCTTATGAGGCCCTAAAAACTAATTTTCCCATGTGCTTTTGTAACTCCGACGTACACAAATCTGTGTCATTATGAAAACTGAATGGGCCGTAATAGCGTGCTGTAGTGCTTAAACCTCATCATCAGATTTGTGTTTAAACGATGTGGTGACAGCCCAAAATGTCAAACTTACTTGTGTACAATGGCCCATATCTATCAAGAGTTCTTGAAGTATGAACACTGATCTGGTGTCAGATTATAGTTCTATTTCAACCTGAATATAATGGCATGATGGGCAGCACGGTGGTGAAGTGGTTAGCACTGCACACTCACTCTAAATTGCCCATAGGTGTGAGTGTGGTGTGTGTTGGCCATGGCATAGACTGGTGACCTGCCTATAATGTGCCTTCGCCCAGTGAGGCTGGGATTGGCTTCAGCCCCCCCTGTGATAATGGATGGACGGATGGATGGATAGATGGATAATGACATGATAACAACACAGAAGCCATGATGTGAATCTTTGAAACACTAGCAAATAGTCGAACCGTGTGGAGCGTTGAGACGGAGAAATCGTAAAAAAAATATTTGCCCGTTTAGAATTTGATGTCGGCACGTTTCAGAAAAGTTGGGACGGATTCACGTTTACCACTCTGTTGATCCTCTCTTCTTTTAACAGCACTCTGTTAAAGTCTGGGAACTGAGGGGGACGATTGCTGGAGTTCTGAAAGCGAAATGTTTCGCGGCCCCCTTCGTCCTACTACTTCTTTCACGATGCTCCAGCTGTTTTGTTTTCAGTGGGCGATTGCTCTGGACTGCAGGCAGGTGAGCTTAGCGCCCGGACTCCTCTACTGCACAGCCATGCTGCTGTAATACAAGCAGAACGTGGGCTCATGACTTGCTGAAGTAAGACCTTGTCTTCTGGATGGCAGTGTCTTTTGCTCCAAAACCCGTGTACATCGTCCAGCATTGAAGAAGCTTCTCAAATAAACAACTCACCCATGTCATGTCCACAAATGCACCCCCCAACTCCGGATAACGGATGATAGCTTTTAAAATGTGTACTGATAACAAGCCGGATGGTTTCTTTCCTCTTTAGCCCGAAAAGATTTGATTCCAGATCTTTCAATTTTGATTGGGCAGGACACTTCTTCTTGAACTGGGCTCAGGCCCAGAGAAGGCACCAGCGCTGTATCTGGATCAGTTTATTTCTGGTTCCTTCTTGATATGGTAGAGTTTTAGGTTGTATTGGTGGAGCAGTGACTGTGTCGATGGTGCTGGGAAGTGAGTCCATGCAGTGCTTCCACCACTGAGGATCTGAAGATCACAACCCTCCAGTACTGGTCGTGATACTGTCCTGTTGTCAATTAAACTAATGAGTTGTGAGATGTTCCACCAGGTGTGTTTTAGCTTTTCACAGTGTTGCTGTCTTTTGTTCTTCCTTAGCATAGTAGTAGTGTTTCTGGAGGTCCTCCCACCTTCACTCCACTATAGGTCAGAAGTGGGCCTGTACGCAACAGATAAGGTTTATATAACATTGATTTTATATACATTAATTAAAGGGACAGGCTCCTGGATACAGTGCTGTAAGCAGCTTCGTCTGAAGTTTCTTCACACCTGCAGCCTCTGAGGACGAGGTAAGGTCGATATGACAAGTCAATAGCTGACATTTGAGAACAGAACTATTGCGTTAGAGTAAACTGCCTCTATCAGCACAGCGGTGCAGTACGACAGGGCTGTGATCTGGTTAATGGACCTGACGCTCCCCGCTGGTTTATACTGGAACACTTGGGTAATCGCAGTACATTCGTTTAAAGATTAGTTTTTTTTCTTAATCACGCTCTTTCTGAAGGTTTGATTCCCCTCAAAATGTATCAGTTCGTCAAGTCTTTTGTGCAAACAACTGGTCATTCAAAGCTTCACAGCAGGGCTGGGCAGTGTGGAAATAATCATCGAGTCACAATTAGTCACAGTATGCGTCTCTGAGTCATTAAGACCGCATAATTCATCTTGTTTGTTTGGATTTAGTGCAGCACAGTGTGTAAAATATTAAATACAGCTGCTTCGTATTATTAGTAGGACTGGTGTAAATTTAGGCTGTAGGGGTTTAGTTTAAATGTAGGGGTTTAGTTTAAATGTAGGAGTTAGGGGTTTAGTGTGAATGTAGGAGTTAGGGGTTTAGTTTAAATGTAGGGGTTAGGGGTTTAGTGTAAATGTAGGGGTTAGGGGTTTAGTGTAAATGTAGGGGTTAGGGGTTTAGTGTAAATGTAGGGGTTAGGGGTTTAGTGTAAATGTAGAGGTTAGGGGTTTAGTGTAAATGTAGGAGTTAGGGGTTTAGTGTGAATGTAGGGGTTAGGGGTTTAGTGTAAATGTAGGGGTTAGGGGTTTAGTGTAAATGTAGGAGTTAGGGGTTTAGTTTAAATGTAGGAGTTAGGGGTTTAGTGTGAATGTAGGAGTTAGGGGTTTAGTTTAAATGTAGGGGTTAGGGGTTTAGTGTAAATGTAGGGGTTAGGGGTTTAGTGTAAATGTAGGGGTTAGGGGTTTAGTGTAAATGTAGGGGTTAGGGGTTTAGTGTAAATGTAGAGGTTAGGGGTTTAGTGTAAATGTAGGAGTTAGGGGTTTAGTATAAATGTAGAGGTTAGGGTTTAGTGTAAATGTAGGAGTTAGGGGTTTAGTGTAAATGTAGAGGTTGGGGGTTTAGTGTAAATGTAGGAGTTAGGGGTTTAGTGTGAAAGTAGGAGTTAGGGGTTTAGTGTAAATGTAGGAGTTAGGGGTTTAGTGTGAAAGTAGGAGTTAGGGGTTTAGTGTAAATGTCGGGGTTAGTGGTTTAGTGTAAATGTAGGGGTTAGGGGTTTAGTGTAAATGTAGAGGTTAGGGGTTTAGTGTAAATGTAGAGGTTAGGGGTTTAGTGTAAATGTAGAGGTTAGGGGTTTAGTGTAAATGTAGAGGTTAGGGGTTTAGTGTAAATGTAGAGGTTAGGGGTTTAGTGTAAATGTAGGAGTTAGGGGTTTAGTGTAAATGTAGGGGTTAGGGGTTTAGTGTAAATGTAGGGGTTAGGGGTTTAGTGTAAATGTAGAGGTTAGGGGTTTAGTGTAAATGTAGGAGTTAGGGGTTTAGTGTAAATGTAGGGGTTAGTGGTTTAGTGTAAATGTCGGGGTTAGGGTTTAGTGTAAATGTAGGGGTTAGGGGTTTAGTGTAAATGTAGGGGTTAGGGGTTTAGTGTAAATGTAGGGGTTTAGTGTAAATGTCGGGGTTTAGTGTAAATGTAGGGGTTTAGTGTAAATGTAGGGGTTTAGTGTAAATGTCGGGGTTAGTGGTTTAGTGTAAATGTAGGGGTTAGGGGTTTATGTAAATGTAGAGGTTAGGGGTTTAGTGTAAATGTAGAGGTTAGGGGTTTAGTGTAAATGTAGAGGTTAGGGGTTTAGGGTAAATGTCGGGGTTTAGTGTAAATGTAGGGGTTTAGTGTAAATGTAGAGGTTAGGGGTTTAGTGTAAATGTAGGGGTTTAGTGTAAATGTAGGGGTTAGGGGTTTAGTGTAAATGTAGGGGTTAGGGGTTTAGTGTAAATGTAGAGGTTAGGGGTTTAGTGTAAATGTAGGGGTTAGGGGTTTAGTGTAAATGTAGAGGTTAGGGGTTTAGTGTAAATGTAGGGGTTAGGGGTTTAGTGTAAATGTAGGGGTTAGGGGTTTAGTGTAAATATAGAGGTTAGGGGTTTAGTGTAAATGTAGGGGTTTAGTGTAAATGTCGGGGTTTAGTGTAAATGTCGGGGTTTAGTGTAAATGTAGGGGTTTAGTGTAAATGTCGGGGTTTAGTGTAAATGTCGGGGTTTAGTGTAAATGTAGGGGTTTAGTGTAAATGTAGGGGTTTAGTGTAAATGTAGGGGTTTAGTGTAAATGTCGGGGTTTAGTGTAAATGTAGGGGTTTAGTGTAAATGTCGGGGTTTAGTGTAAATGTCGGGGTTTAGTGTAAATGTAGGGGTTTAGTGTAAATGTAGGGGTTTAGTGTAAATGTAGGGGTTTAGTGTAAATGTCGGGGTTTAGTGTAAATGTAGGGGTTTAGTGTAAATGTAGGGGTTTAGTGTAAATGTCGGGGTTTAGTGTAAATGTAGGGATTTAGTGTAAATGTCGGGGTTTAGTGTAAATGTAGGGGTTTAGTGTAAATGTAGGGGTTTAGTGTAAATGTCGGGGTTTAGTGTAAATGTAGGGGTTTAGTGTAAATGTAGGGGTTTAGTGTAAATGTCGGGGTTTGGTGTAAATGTAGGGGTTTAGTGTAAATGTAGGGGTTTAGTGTAAATGTCGGGGTTTAGTGTAAATGTAGGGGTTTAGTGTAAATGTCGGGGTTTAGTGTAAATGTCGGGGTTTAGTGTAAATGTAGGGGTTTAGTGTAAATGTAGGGGTTTAGTGTAAATGTCGGGGTTTAGTGTAAATGTCGGGGTTTAGTGTAAATGTAGGGGTTTAGTGTAAATGTCGGGGTTTAGTGTAAATGTCGGGGTTTAGTGTAAATGTCGGGGTTTAGTGTAAATGTAGGGGTTTAGTGTAAATGTAGGGGTTTAGTGTAAATGTTGGGGTTTAGTGTAAATGTAGGAGTTAGAGGTTTAGTGTAAATGTAGGGGTTTAGTGTAAATGTAGGGGTTTAGTGTAAATGTAGGGGTTTAGTGTAAATGTTGGGGTTTAGTGTAAATGTAGGAGTTAGAGGTTTAGTGTAAATGTAGGGGTTTAGTGTAAATGTAGGGGTTTAGTGTAAATGTAGGGGTGTGCTTTGTGCTGATCTAATCGTGGAGCTCGTCATACAGTACTTCAGCTCAGGTTACAGGGGAGACGCAGATGTCGGAGGTTCTCTGTCTGCGTGTAGGAGCTGAGATACGGCGTGCGGTTGGTGTGATGTGTTTCTTGGCTCGATGCCCGTCCCTGCATTTGCGGCCATATTGATTCTGACATTCATTGAACTTGGAGCCGTTAGAGATTTCATGTGTGGAGCATCTGAGAAACCATGTGTGGAACATGACCTGTTGTTGGAGCTCTAAATTCAGGGACTTCTTTTCTGAGCAGCATCTTCAAAGAGCCACCTTTTGGTTCTTTGATGAATCTGCCAGTGAGATGGATGTGTTGAGGTTTGAAGAACCATATAAGGTTCAGATTTCTCTGCATACTTTGTTGTCTGCCTTTTATCTTGTTCCTCAATGGTCAGGACCACCACAGAGCAGGTATAATGTGTGTGGTGGGTCATTCTCAGCACTGCAGTGACATTGATGTGGTGGTGGTGGTGTTAGTGTGTGTTGTGCTGGTGTGAGTGGATTGTTTAAACACCTCAGTGTCACTGCTGGACTGAAAATCGTCCACCAACCAAAACTATCCAGACACCAGTGTCCTGTGGGCAGCCTCCTGTGACCACTGATTACAAACTGCGCAGCAACAGATGGGCTGAAAGTCCTATTTAAAAAAAATACAAGATGATCAAGATGATGGAACACATTTAGATAAACCAACAACTGTTCAACCCATATTATCACACCTGGTCCAGCAGGTCGCCAGTAGGACGAACTGAACTGTGTACTGCTTCGGTTCCTCACCCCTTAAGTTCCAGATGCTCCTTCTAGAACCTCTCCGGGGTGCAGTGAGATGATCTACTGGCCGGTCCCACATGGCTGCGGTGGAGCCACTGGCGGCTCTTTTTGCTGTTAGATTTACCTCCTCTAATGATCATGAAGGATCGATGTGGAACACCAGGCTGTGACAAACTAGCCATCTTGTGCTGGCAGTCGTCCACCACCCAGCAGCACTGATTCAGCTGAAATGCCTTTCTATTACCCTCAAGCAGCCATAAGGGGGAAAGAATGTAGCCATAGTGCTGAAAAGATACCAGATAAAGGACGGAAGCGAAGTAGGAGAGGCTTGAATTACATCAGGTAACTAATCTTTTCCAGCATATTTATTATCGTAACGCAAACTCAAGAGGCTTTGAGCGGCTGTGGCTCTGTTTCGGTTGTGTCTTTGTTGGACCTTTACATCTTACAAGTTGCAGTTATCGACAAAAGCCCATGTGGGGAGTGTGTATAGTTTTTGTATAGCGACCATCCAAACACAAATGCATGAGGGAGTGTTAAGTAGGGCTGTGTATTGGCAAGAATCTGGCAATACAATGTGTATCATGATACAGCGGTCACAATTCAGTATATTGTGATACTGCGAGCAAAGTGATGTATTGCGATTTCTCAAATCCTACTATTAAAACACACCACTATATGAACAGGTTTGTGAATGCTTACAGTATCATTGCGCCCTTGTGCTGCTTGTTAATGTTGGAGTGGAGCTGAAAATGGATTTCAACACTCACATCTAGTGGTCAGAGGTTTCAACACGACACACAATGATTCACTGTCTACCAGGAATCTTTGTATCAATAGTTTTTAAGAATCGATACAGTATCACCAAACATAATATCCCGATATTCAATAATTTGATATTTTGATATTTTCTTTCACCCCTAGTGTTAAGAGAATTCAAACTGGACTGCATCGTCTTAGTGACTGCTTTCTTTTACTTCAGTGTATATACTCCGAACACCCACTTAACAACATAATATGCTTACAATATAAATCCAACAATGTGAAAGGTTACCGTAGTCTTAAGTAATTGCGACTAGGCGTTCACTCTGGCGCCCCTACACCTAGCTATTCATAGCAATGGCTTCGTCAAGCCGACTCACAAACGTTACCCTTATAGTTGCAGTCACACACAGCTGAGTCTCATTATCATTCCTACTTTGGACGGTGGTCTCGTAATGTTTTTGTGGCATTCTCTGGAAGACACCCTCAACCGATTTGGGTCTGAATCCCTCCTTGCAGATCACGTACACCATACATGCTGATTGTCTTCCCTGGGACGGATGGTATCTTCCAGCAGGACAGTGTGACACGTCACACGGCTAGAAATGTCCCTCATTGCGTGGAAGAGCTGACCAAGGCTTCCAAGTACTACCCCTGGACTCCCCAGACTTGAACTCAATTAAGCATCTGTGGGACCATCTGGATGGTGGTGTTGGCTCTATGGATCCTCCCCCATGGACCCTCCAGTGGCTGTGGGATGCGCTGCGGTCAGCATGGCTCCAGATACCTGTGACCACCTACCAGGACCTTATTGAGTGTCCCAGTCCGTCTAGCTGCTGTCCCTGCTGCACACGGCTGTCACTCTGGATATTAGCTGGTGCCCATAATATTGTGACTATGTAATTACAGTTCTAACTGTTACAGCGTCTACTCGTTATATTTGAATAGGACTGTTCAAGTAACTGTCTTATGTGTGGTACAGGGCGAGGCCCCAGCCATCTGTGGCCATCCATGAGTCCAGAGAAATCCTGAAAGGCTTCTCTCTTTCTGGGTTGGTAGAATCGTTCTTCCATCTCTTAGCTGATGCCACAGAACTGGCCGGTGGTGTTCTCCTGCAAGCATGTTGATTTTGCTGGCTTAACATGCTGGCCGTCGCCCTCCCAGAACGGTAGCACTCTCTGATGGGAGTAGACGTAGCTGGCGGGGGACAGGCAGAGCTGACGCTGGTGCCGTGATGGGCCAAAGTGGAAGGAAATGGCACAAGCTTAATGGTTTGATCAGTCGATCGATTGAGAAGTCGATAGATTACCAGATTGTAGAAATAATTGTTGGTTGCAGCGCCCTACTTACTTCTCTCTCTCTCTCTCTCTTTCTCTCTCTCCCTCTGTCTCTCGCCCTCTGGCTCATTAAGAGCCATATTTGGGTCAGACATTACTGCTGCTGTCCCACAGCTGCTGAAACAGATCCATTACAGCCATCTGCGGAACAAGCATGTTGTCACCCCCACCATCCAATCAATAATGCCCAGAAGCAGTGCTGTTCTTCAGCAACTGTACACCAACGCTGTCCCAAGAAAAACAAGCGTCTCCGAAATGGCAGCTTTACAGAAGAGGACAAAAACCCTACTTTACTTGTTATGTAAGTCAGTAAAACCAGACATTTTTTTCCCCCCATGTGATTTTGAAGCATTTCTATTGGTCCATTCAGGAATTATTCACACGATGTAAACGGCAGCCGTCGTCTTGGACAGCGACAATATTCTTACCTGAATACTAGAGCTGTGTATTGGCAGGAACCTGAAAGTGATATATTGTGATTTTTCAAATCCTACTATTAAAACACACCACTATATGAACAGGTTTGTCAATGCTTACAGTATCATTGCACCCTTGTGCTGCTTGTTAATGTTGGAGTGGAGCTGAAAATGGATTACAACACTGCCATCTAGTGGTCAGAGGTTTAAACACAACACACATTAATTCACTGTCTGCCAGGAATCTGTGTATCAATACTGTGTTTTTGAGAATCAATACAGTATCACCAAACATAATATCCTGATATTCGATATTTCAATATTTTCTTACACCCCTAATGAATACCACGTATTACATCATCACAGCTCTTCCCACAGACAGGCAAACTGCTAGACCAGATTATGTTGATGTTCTATATATTTCAGTCATGCGGAATGATGTACACGTTTCAACAAAGGAAATGAAAGGCAACCACGTTCTCAGAGCAGAACCAGCTTTGCCAGGAGTAGCATGTAAAATTAAACGTGTTTCATTTACGTCGTCGTCACCTTGGATGGGTGTGAACGGCGGTGAGATGCGGCGGAGCTGAGAAGCTGCAGGCACGGCTTGAGCTAAATGATAATGACTGTTCCAATTCCGCACAAACACAGGGCACTGTATTCTCCGTCACATCTCCATATCTTTTGTTCGCTCACAACACTTTGATGTGGCCAGGCTGTTGCTTGTGTAGCAACAGGCCAACTCCCATTAGGCAAAATACAACCCAGCATGTCATCAGCACCTGGCTGAGGGAAGCTGCTGGTCTTTAGTTGGCTGGGAGGGCTGTCCTCTTAGCGTGCAGAGCAGAAGCGTAAATATGCACTGATGGCTCCTGATACAGCTCGGAAGGTGATGATTGGACATCGATTTTGAAAAGCTGTGGTTATAATAGATGACGGTGATGTTCAGTACATGGTTTGGTAGTTTGGGGTTTAGTGCTACATAAATAATTCTGTGCATGTTTAAAAAATAGTTCTAAGTAGTTTTAAAGTCAAATTCAATTTTGAATAATAGTAATAGACTTCAATTGTGAAGAGACTTCCTTAAATCAAAATAGACATTACACTTACAACACAAACACAACATACACACAAGCGATTCCCTAGCTCGCACGGAGAAAACGCCTCCCAGCCTGCAGCCTGCTTAAACACTCCTCACTACTGCAGTAAAGTGTTTGCAAGAAAGCAGCGGAGCTTGACTGGGGCAGAGTGTCCCGGCTTATGGCCCAGTCAAACTTAACTACCATAGCGAAAAAAGTGTCCTGGTCTGCTTCCGTGGTGGAGAATTTTTCTACCCAGTCAAGCTCCACTGTTGCGATAAAAAGTGTCCTGGCTCACAACCCAGTCGAATACTACTGCCACGGTGAAGAGTGTCCCGGCTTGTGGCCCAGTCAAATTCCTCAGCCACAGTGAAAAGTGTCCCGGCTTGCGGAAAAGATTCAGCCTCTGTGAAAATTGTTCCATCTCCTGGCCCAGTCAAACTCTATTACTGCGCTGAAAAGTGTCCCAGTTTGAGGCCCAGTCAAACTCTATTACTGCACTGAAAAGTGTCCCAGTTTGAGGCCCAGTCAAACTCTATTACTGCACTGAAAAGTGTCCCAGTTTGAGGCCCAGTCAAACTCTATTACTGCACTGAAAAGTGTCCCAGTTTGAGGCCCAGTCAAACTCTATTACTGCACTGAAAAGTGTCCCAGTTTGAGGCCCAGTCAAACTCTATTACTGCACTGAAAAGTGTCCCAGCTTGAGGCCCAGTCAAACTCTATTACTGCACTGAAAAGTGTCCCAGTTTGAGGCCCAGTCAAACTCTATTACTGCACTGAAAAGTGTCCCAGTTTGAGGCCCAGTCAAACTCTATTACTGCACTGAAAAGTGTCCCAGTTTGAGGCCCAGTCAAACTCTATTACTGCACTGACAAGTGTCCCAGTTTGAGGCCCAGGCAAACTCTATTACTGCACTGAAAAGTGTCCCAGTTTGAGGCCCAGTCAAACTCTATTACTGCGCTGAAAAGTGTCCCAGTTTGAGGCCCAGTCAAACTCTATTACTGCACTGAAAAGTGTCCCAGTTTGAGGCCCAGTCAAACCCCACTGACACAGTGAAAAGTGTACAGGCTTGCGGCCCAGTCAAGCCCCACTGCCGCAATAGTGTCCAGGCTTGCGGCCCAGTCAAGCCCCACTGCCGCAATGAAAATGGTCCTGGTTTGAGGCCCAGTCCATCCCCACTGACACAGTGAAATATGTCCAGGCTTGCGGCCCAGTTGAATTCCACTGCCTCTATGGAAAATCCTTTAGCTCCTAGCCCAGTCAAACTGTAAAGTGTCCAGTCGAACCCCACCGCCACGGTAAAAAGTGTCACAGCTTGAGGCCCAGTCAAGCCCCACTGCCACAGTGAAAAAACGTCCTGGTTTTAGGCCCAGTCATATTCCACTGCCACAGAAAAAGATTTTTTAAGTCAAAGCCCAGTCAAACCCCACTACTGAAGTGAAAAACCTAACTGAACCTTCTGTTGGGGAGCTTTTAGAGACATTTCAGTCACTTCAGACGTCTCGTTACCACCACTGTGAACAATTCTGACACGGCTAGGTTCTCTAGAGTGGAGCATTTCACACCACATCACCCTGAATGACTTTATTTCCATCCTAACAATTGAATCATGTGAACTTGTCCTGTAAATAAACCCACTTGCAGCACTCGTTTCTAGTCGAAGCCACACCCGTTTTCAGGTTATTGGTTTAAAAGCAGGTAATACTAATACTTTGACACGCTGAATGATAATTGTGGTCCAATTATCATTCAGCGTGTCAAAGTATTAGTATTAAAAACATGTGGACCACCAGCTGCAATAATCATTAGCATATTCTTATTTCTTTCCCTGCTGCTTGTTCTCTGATTTACCTGTACTTTCTGTCTCCGTACAGCACACGGAGTAAGTGGCATTGTTTGGCGAGTGTAAACATATAAACCATAGAGAAGAAACAAGGCTGTATCCCCGTGAAAGGAGCCCAATGGTGACAGATGGTGGATAAGAATAGAAACTTTTGTGCCGCGATGTTTGCTCAGCACAATGCAGGCGGCTGGGAGGTAGTGTCTTCTGGGGAATGTAACAGTTTTTATCTCATTTGGCTCGAATCACTGCTCTTAAAGTTAATGTTCTTGTTGCAGCATGATCTGTGAAAGCCTACGTTTAGCAGAAAGCCTTAACAACCAAGTACAGTTTCCACATCTCTAAAGTTCAGTCTAAGTAATCCCAAACACAGTCAGTGATGCTGAGGTCTGAACTCTGGGGTGGTCCATCCATTGTTCTGAGAAGAGCAGCAGCTTCTTTGTTTGATGGGTCTGTATCTCCTTTACTCAGTGAGGAGCTTCTTGAACAGCTACACCTCCTTCCAAACCCCATACCGCTGTGGTGTCTTCTCACAGTGGAAGGATGGACAGGAACACCTGGGGATTCTCAGATCTTAAGATGGAGCTTGATGTTTGCCTCTCTCTCAAAGATGAAAGCTTTATATGCTGTTTAAAGGTCTTCCAGGTGGTTGTTAGGAGTCTCGCTTTCTGGAAACCATGGGTTGGCCGCTATGTTGTCTAGGCCCCAGGATGAAGGCGCCAATGGTGATTTCAGAACTAGCCTGTTTTTATGCCTTTGAATTGCTTACATCACACTGGATACCATACATCTGGAACCGTTGGACCCAAAGACAGTTCAGTGGTGGTCTGTTATTGACAGAACCCCAAATCTGTGTCAGTTATTTCTACTTTTGGTTACACAGTGTTACTTTTGTTCTGTTATCTAAGGCATCTTTAGCCAAATATAGCTCTTTCCTCTTACCTGTCCCCACTTGATACCTGCTGTAAACAGAGATTTTCTGTAGTTGCACCTATTTCTGTCTTTAGCATAGCAGCGTCCTTCTGGGGACGGGCCAGGAAGGTTATTTAAACTACCCTGAACTAACCCACTATCCAGGAATGCACGTATTCATTATGCATTCGCTCTGCTTGGAACATGTTGCGCTTCAGGTATTGAATATTGCATGGGTCGGAAGAAACTTACATAAGCCTGGTCCCAGATATTCCGAATTTACTCCCAAATGACTCCCGAGGGTTCGTGTTGCTCTTAAACCTAGACTTTAGCCTACATCGCAAGTTTCTTCACCTGAAGGTCCTTAAATCAGGCTCTGCATGGCTTGGAACATCTTGCTGTGTGGATTGGACTGTATTTACATAAGCCTGATCCCAGATCTTTTGAATTTAGCCCAAGCAACATGGTTCTCTGTGTTAGTGCTAGTCTAGGAACGCCATTCTTCACCTGAAGGCCCTCAAACCTTAACCGGATAAGAAACCTGATCTTAGGTTGCAGTGTCGCAGCATCTTAACCACCTCAGAACTTAACTCATGTCTGGGATAGCATTTGTTCTATCCCAGGATCCTATGCAAAAACCTTCAATTGATATAGAAACTTTTCATTATGTTCTTTCAACTTTAAGAAGGTTCTTAAGTGTCTAATATACAGCAATGGTTTCTTGAAGGCGTGGCATTGGAATGTTCTTTAAGGATGGTTCTTCTGGTGTTATCACTCCAAAGAACCTGACATTCTCAAACGACATGACCCAAGACTGGCTACACCTTTCTTCACCAGAGGGCCTTCAAATCTTGCCTAGATAAGAAACAGAGCTGGTCTCAGGTCAGTCAAGAGAAGCAAATCTGCCTAACGTCCCCCTTTAGGTCACTCGGCTGGCCGGCCTTTTATTTTGGGTCACAAAAACAGTTTGATTGACCAAAGGTTTCTGTGTGCTGGTAAAGGGGGCTAGTGTTGAATGTGTGCAAGCACCGCTGAGACATTAATGCCCCAATCTCCTTAAGCATTTCCTAATCTTTTTGTGTTTCCTCAAGTCCAACAGGATCTCGCTAATAAAGCCCTTTTGTTTCGGTCGTGTTCGACATCGGTCGCACCGAGCGTCGAGCAGCGGAGGATTACTCGTCTACTGTGTCGGGTTTAGTGCCTTTGGCTGTGCCTACCAGACATATTATATATCAAGCTTGGGCAGGCGGAGGTGGCCAACGGATACCACAGGAGGTGATTTTTGGTTTGAAGGGTGAGGATAGAGTTGCACAAGTCGCGACCCGTGACAGTTGGCAATATATTTTGTGAGTGTTGGCCAGCTGGTGTTCGTTTCCATGCGTTGTCAAGATAAAAATGTCCTGACTTTGTGGGAAAACCAGAGAAAACCACAGCTTACCTACAACCATCAAAATGAGCCCATATGGTTTACAAAAGCTACACGGCAAACCCATTTCTTTTTGGTTATACGTTTAAAATACTTGTGGGATGTATGACCTCATGTGCAGACAAGTCAGGCCCAAACGATATAAAAACTCTGTAGAACGTGAAAAACTGTAGAGCCAAATATTGTGGTAGCTGATTGGCCAGCAATATGGACCGTATGAGGCATATTAGTTTGTTCGAAAAGGTTCAGAACAATATGTTTGGGTTACTGAGGGGTTGCCATGGATACCAGTTTTACCGACTAAAGTTTCCATATTCTGACACTAGGGTTGAGGAGTATAACATTATTTCATTGTTGTTTGATTTAATTGCATTACAATATAATTTTTTTAGGAATAGTATACTATAGTATCTCAGACTCTTGAATCAATGTTTTGAGATATTATTGGAATTCATTATTTTGAGATATTAAATCAGTGTTTTTTGACATCCAGCGTTTCCAGCAGCAATATCTTGAAGTAATTACTTATTCTATAGAGGGTTTTGAGATATGATGTCATAATGAGTTCTTAAACCTTAGGAAAGTTAGTTATTATTTTAGGCTTATAAGTTATTATTATAAGATCTGCCATTTTTGAACATCCCAACTGCATAGTGAGTCATGATGAGACGCTATGTCTTTATTTCAACATATACAAGTCAATGTTTTGAGAGAAGAGGTTATTATTTGAAATATTAAGTCAGGAAAGAGGTTGTTATTTTGGGGGAATCAGTATTGTGTATAATAAAAATATTTTTAAATCTATATCTGCCACCCCACTATGAGATTTTTGGCCCATATAGAGGTTTACAGATTGTAGTAGTTTTTAATTGAAACCTTTTCTGACTGGTATAGCTGTAGTTCTTACTCAATCTCTCTAAATCAACTCAATTGAAGCCCTTATTGCAAGAAAAATAAACTGTAAAAATGCTATATGTCTCAGTCCCCACTGCCCTGCATGTACAGCGAGTGACTTAACCACGCTGTTATAGAGCCACCACAAACTTGCATCACCAAAACTAGTCTTTTTTAAAAGGAACTGTATGTAGTTACGCATTTTTGGATTTATTTGTCAGAATTTATTGATCCCAATACCCAACATCACACTTTGAACCTCACATGTTATGCCCATATCGTCCATACAGCCACACACAATAGTTCGGCCACCGAGCCAGTACAGAAAGTCCCAAACACGAGAGGCACGACTGAAAAACAAATGTGTGTGGGCTGCATGCAGGAGCGAGCCTGCCGCTATCTCAACTGATACTGAATGTGTTGTGTTACCATCTGTCGGCCCTGAGCATCTTTTGTATTGTATCTCTGGTCTGTTTGCTTCAGTCCCTAAAGGTCTTCATTTCAGATCACAGTTTATCAGAGATGTTGCTCCCTATTGTATCTCCAGCGTTTGGTTGCCCCAGGAGTCGGGAGGGTGTCTCGACAACCACGCTCTGCACGAGCTGGGCCGACTCCAGGCTTCTCCGCGTGGAGGCCGAACACTTAGCAGAATGAGCGCCTCCGAAGCTTTATGGAGGATTAATCGGTACTTTTGAGCCGAACCTGCGGACGCCGGGCGACCCACTGAGATAAACAAGGGTGACCTCAGACTTTGGCTGCAAGATAACTCTTAAGCGGCAAACAAACAGCAGCATATTTCAGGGGATTGTCTCGAGGACAATCAGGATTAATATGTTGGAACGGAGGCCGAGAAACGTGAACAGGTGACCAGTGGCTCGACCAGACATGTGTGTTTGCTTATGCATGTGTTTGCGAAACCCTTCGCTTCCGAACTCAGTACGGCCTTAACGAGCACCTGCAGCAGCAGTCCCACTCTACCAGAGCTGTAGAAGTAGAGCTGATGTATGTGTAGATCTACTTTACCCATCAGTCCAGACCTGTTTGGACTCGGAGCGTCTTAGGTCTGACAGACATTGGCACTCAAGAGCCACCTTGATAGCCCAGTAGGTTTGGGTCAAGTATTTTTACAGCTGTGTTTAGGTCTTCATCAAGCCTGCACAGACCCGTCAAGAGTGGTTTAGGACACCGCATGTCTTACTACGAGCTAGAAACATGAACAGAGGTCACTTCCCCCAAGCCCCTCAGGAGCAGGAGTACTGATCTAGGACCAGGGTTTGTGCTGGAACTGTTATAAAGACAGTGGAATCTGCTTCAAGATCAGTTCTGCTCTGTACAGAGTTGTATTTTCTATAGTGGTTGTCCATAGTTGTGAAGTTAATAACCCTAAACCAGTGAAACCCAGTAATTATTTTACAGAATTGGGGTGCTATGTTATTTAAGAAGAGAGTTTTTCAATTTTCTTACCAGATATTTACCTGTAGAATGATTAACCTTCTGTTGGGTAATAACAGAATGTGTACAAGTGTGTTAGTTTTAGGTTTAACCTAATGAATGCTACCGTTTCCACATACTGCACTGAACTCTTTTGCTTAAGAAGGGACGGAAAGCGAGGTTCTCCAGAACGTGGGCCGTTCGTCACCATTATTATCAATCGCCAGCAATTGCCAGGTTCAGTAACTGCCGCGTATCCGTAGCACGCAGTCACCACATGCAGTCATTTCTGCTTTAAGTACAGGGCAGCGCCTCGAAATTACACTCATTCCTCTAAACGCAGACCAGTCAGAGACCCGCTCTCCCCCGTCAGCGTCTCCCACACGGTTTGCTCAGCCAAGTCACATGATTCGGGCTCCAGCTCTTTTGTTATGGAAGAGAAGCCCCCCAACCCCAAAAACACTCTACCCTACCACTCCCCTTCGCTCACCCTAGCCCTATTGTTGATTTGACAAAGTGCCAGTCCTAAAATCCTATAGACTGATCCATTGTGTGGCCGAGGGGCAGACACCTCCAACTCTTTCCCCTCAAGGCAGCAAATGATACACCGCTGCTGTTTAGGTGGTGGTGGTGGGGGGTTGGGGGTCAAGTCTTGCCAAGTTGCTCAAATGGGAATCCCACCCATTTTTCTCCATTTCTATATAATTAAATCATTGAGATTATTTATTGTAGAGAAACTTGCCTCAGGATGTCTACCCCGTTTCTATGTGGTTACTGATGGAAAATACATCTTCTTTTGGGGACTACTTAGCCTCGCAGCACTGTGCACGTATCCCTCCACCATGAATAACGTTAAAAATATGCATTTCAGGCCAAATCCTTGCCTCAAAACGTCAGGAAATCCGTGTGAGACGTCATATCGATAATCATACAGTGTATTCTCTTTCCGCGAGGGAGCTTTTAAAGTCATTAAACGCTGTAGAGGTTTGGTTCCCGTCGCCGCCACCGCAGCCCTGACTCAGTAAGATGCCTCTGGCGCGGAGCATTTCACACCAAACCCACTCCAAATGACCACGTTTACATCTTAACCAATTAGGAATGTAGAAGTTCTAGAAAGATATTGGTGGAGCTGTCGTGCTTACAGTCTCAGGCCTGAACGGACAGCAAAGCAAGGAGGCTGACTGAAGCTGCTTGGTGTTATGTAACTACTTGAAGTGTGCTGAAAGATATGAGCAGATATAAAACTCCAGTCATTTCAGTTAGCCAGCGCTTCACTGACTAACGGTTGCTGACGGAGGGTTCTCTATGATTGTTTAAACTAGAACCATGCTGGAATTGGTTCTGTACTGGCGTAATAAATATAACTGTGGTTTCGTCGTCAGGAGAGAGTGATCTCCTCGTATATGAGGCGTGTGTGTGTTTATACTGCTGTTCCGTGTGCATTAACAGCCCCTTATTATATCCGTCAGGACCTCCGTAAGAGGCTGGTTATGTGTAAAAGAGACAGACTGGCAGCCGCGAGGTGGGAAGACACACCTGTCATTTAAACTAACGGCGTGCGGAACAATGGCCTTTGTGCAGGAGGTGGACTCCTCAGTGGACGACTCAGTAAATCACCTCTCATTACTTTTAGCTGCATTCACACCAGACTGTTCCCTCAGGCTGAGCCTCGGTCCCCCCACCTGAAGCCCCTGCCTGCTCAGCTCAAGTGTCCTTCATGAAACAAGCACATTTCAAGAAGTGTAGCGTGCACTGATCAGCCATAACATTAAAACCACATCCTTGTATCTACTCACACTGTAGTCAGTTTGTTACCCTGTTCTTCAATGGTCAGGACCCCCAAAAGACCACCATGGAGCAGGTGGTGTATGTAGATCAGACACAGCAGTGCTGCTGGAGTGTTAAAACACTGTGTCCACTCACTGTCCACTTTATTAGACACTCCTATCTTGCTGGTCCACCTTGTAGATGTAAAGTCAGAGACAGTAGATGATCTGCTGCTGTACAGTTTGTGTTCTCTAGTTCTTCATCAGTGGACACAGGACGCTGCCCACAGGACACTGTTGTCTGGATAGTTTTGGTTGGTGGACGATTCTCAGTCCAGCAGTGACACTGAGGTGTTTAAACACTCACAGCAGCACTGCTGTGTCTGATCCACTCGCACCAGCACAAAACACACACACTAACACACCACCACCATGTCAGACCCACCTCCCTAATAGTACTTGCTCTGTGTTGGTCCTCTGGGGGTCCGGACCATTAAAGTATACAGTGAATCAGATGAACTACAGTCTGTAGGTGTAGCTGATATAATGGACAGTGTGTGTAGATACAAGAGGTGGTCATTCAGTACATATTTAGGTGGTCAGCTGACTCAGCCACATAATGTAGCTGAGCCTCGACCTGATCAACTAAATGCCCCCATTTAGATCATAACACTACCAGTGGACGCTATGCATGATGGGTGCATCTCTTCACATGCTTCCCTTCTTACCCTGAAGCTTCCATCACTCTGGAATAGAGCCAGTCTGGACCACAGGACCTTTCTCCGTCACTCCAGCGTCCAGCCTCTGGGCTCTCTAGCAGACTTTGTTTATAGTCTAACTAACGAGTGTCTATTCGACTTTGCTACATGTTTATGGTTTGATAGTCAGTATCTTTCATATCGGTAGTAAAGGTAACCAGACGTCTCCAGCCTCTGAAAGCCTCACGAGATAGTTAGTTATTACACAGAATGGTCGCAGGTACGGTGCCTGATGTCCGAGACCCTGTTTAAGCATAGTTATAATTAAACATATAAAAATATATATATATAAAATTTGATTTATAACTATTTTGCTATCAACCTACAGCTTATGGTTTTGACTGTATAAATAAAATGTCTGTATTTGTGTTGTAGACGTCGTGACCTCTGCTCTGCTGTAGTAGCAGCTTTATAATGCGATGTGATTCAATCAGGCCGGGCTCAGCAATGGTGGGCTTCTGCTTAGTGAGACTGTGATAAGAAGCCTGTCTCCAAGGAGTGTGTGACTTTGCAGCAAAGACGACGCTGAGGGGCTGTGGAGTGTGTCTTAGTGTTAACCCTCTCCTTCCCATGTCAGAATCATGATCTGAAGCTCTTTATAGGATGTACGGAGAGTTTCTCTCTGTTTCTCTCTGACTTAGCGGCCTGAGTATCTACTAAGAAGCTCTATGGAAATGAACACAAGCATAAGCAGCGCAGTGTACCAACGTGATTGGCTCACATGCTTTTTGTATGTGTGCTTCTGTTCAGGTGCTAACTGAGACTGCTGTATAGCATTACCATAAACATATCATGCAAGTTATCACATGTTATGAGGTATAACAGTGTCATGTTATGATTACAGGTATGACTGATTGTTGTTAGTGTCAAGACATACTCGCAGCTGTCATAACGTCAGACGACGTAGCTTCTGCTATGATCGTTACCATTAATGGTAACATGATTCGGTTATATTGCTTAACATCTGCAGTGGCTGTAGTAGGGGGCGGTATACTGGTTCATATGGTATGCAACCACAACCAACTCACACACACATCATAAACAGGACTCCTGCTCAATTGCATGGTTTATGTATGTGTATATATATATATATATATATATATATATATATATATATATATATATATATATATATATATATGGCAACATTGGCAGCTTTCAATGGAAGTCAATGGAACCAGATTTTTTTTTTCATCTATTTTGGAGCATTTCTATTGGTCCACTCATCATGAAATTTTCACACAAAGTAAATTATGGCTGATGCATGTTTTTCTTTGCATATATTTGCATATATCATGCTGGTAAAACAGAGTCAGAGAGTAAATAAGCCTCCACTGACAGCTTGTATAGCTGCAGCGAGGACGAACAGTATGACAGCCCATTGTACATGTATGGCATAGGTCTGCATATTGGCAAGAACATGGCAAAACAATACTTATTCTGATACAGCCGTCACGATTCAATATATCGTGATATACTGCGATACTTCAAGCAAAGTGATATACTGCGATTTTTCAAATCCTACTATTAAAACACAGCACTATATGAACAGGTTTGTTAGTGCTTACAATAGCATTGCGCCCTTGTGCTGCTTGTTAATGTTGGAGTGGAGCTGAAAATGAATTACAACACTGCCTAGTGGTCTAGTGGAGGTTTAAACACAACACACACTAATTTACTGTCTGCCAGGAATTTGTGAACCGAGAATCGATACAGTATCACAAACTATGATATCCTGATATTTGATTTTTTTAAATATTTTCTTACACCCCTAGTATGGCAGGATTTTCATCGTATGCACCAGTGCCATTCAGGGATTGTATGATCTTGAGCTGTGCAGGTCTGGCTGGGACATTTCCGCCATGTGCCCACATAAAGAACAGCCTGTAGAATTAATGTGAGGGGTAACTTCAGTAAAGAGGGGCTCGCATTTTAGACATGCGTGTTTTTCTTTGGACAGCGCTAATACTTTAACAACCGTTTAGGAATCTGTTCAATCACTGATTAGATCAAACCTGTAAATGTGCCTACAGTTCTAGGAAAATTATTTTTTTTAAAAACTGCTTGTGTTTATTTTTAAATTTGGCATAACATGCCACTTCTTCCGTTCAAATACAGTAACTGCGTTTGAAAGGTTTTTTTTTTTATTTTTCTACATCGTTTGAACACGACAGCTGCTCTTTATGTCCTGTGAAAGCTTCGTGATGAATGGACCAATAGAAATGCTCCAAAATAGCTCCAAAACACTTCTGGTTCCATTGACGTCCATTGAAAGTAAGGACTCCCCTGTAAAGTTGCTCTTTTTTTTTAAATGATCGTTTTTCTTTGGACAGCCACAGTATTTTGCTCTGGATGTTGATGGACGATTAGTAAATCACGTCAACCACTTCTTCATCCCGAAAGAACTTGACGATGGCGCAGCACATCAATGAATCTGCTCCTACGTGTCCAAAAGTTTGTAGACTTCTTTTCTGCAGCAACAGCATCTTCTCTTCTGGGAAGGCTTTAAGCGAGATGTTGCTGTGAGGATTTGATTGCATCCAGCGTTCACAAGAGCATTAGTGAGGTCAGCTGCTGATGTGAGATGATTTAGTTCCGGACACTTCAGCTCATCCCAAAGGTGCTGGATTGAGCTCCATCTCTCCAGAGAACACAGTGCTGGGGGTGGGGGGCTTTATATCCTCTCAGCTGAAACGTGGTAGTGGTCATGGTGACCTTTGGCTCAGCTCTTCCAGAGCGTCCAGTGCTTTCCTATAGAGATGTCAAACAGTTAAGTAGTTGCTGTCCAATGGAAATCAAGTATCTCCAAAATAGTATGTTTACAGGAGAGACCAAAATCAGTCTTTACTTTCAATGCAAGTCAACGTGAAGAGGTCTTACTCCAAGTGGGTTTGGAGCGTTTCTATTGGTCCATTCATCATGAAACCTTCAGAGGACATAAGAAGAGGCTGTCGTGATCAAATGATGTAGTGACTATATGGAGGTTATTCCTCTAAAGTGCTGTCCAGATCCAGGCAAGTTACAAAAACAGTAGAACTTGAATCTGGACGTTAATTTAAAATGATAACTGAGTCTGTCCTCACTTGGTGGTCTTCATTTATAGACAAAGCAGTCCAGGAATGTTCTCTATGTTCTGTTTTCCCTCTTGTGTATATACATACAGTCGTAATTCCGACATTCCAATATTCTGGAAGCAGTCAGTGTAATTTCTAATCAGAACCCAGACAGAACCCCGTAAAGTTGAACTCTCTGAGGACAGATTCAAGCCAAAAGGTGAGATTCATCCTCACTAGTCTATTAATTAGTTATTACGGGCGACGGCAAGATCTTCAAAGGCAGGATGGAACCGGAGGCTCCTTGTGACGACGGAGGCTTTAATAAGTAAAAACCTGCTGGATCAAATGAGCTGCCCAGTCACGCAGTACAGAGCAGGTTCTCTGGAAGCTAGTTAACAGACGTGGCAGCTTATCCAGCATCTGGGACATTCACTGGTGATGCTGGATCTTCTTCTCAAAGACCTCAAGAGTCTGAAAATCGAGTTTACAACACCGTCCTGTACAACCGCTCACGCATACAAACGAATCCAAGCTACTGAAGCTCCTACTGCAGACTTTGGTACATTCTTATAGACAACATTTGGATATACGGTGTGAAAACCCACATTAGCAAGTCAAACTGAGATTGTGTAACAACCTGAAGTGACTGGAGGAGACGGCGAGACGAAGACATGCAGTTTGGACGAAACCTGCGGACTAGAAGCTGAAATGGTTCTGTGTGCAACTTGACTAGAACCAGTTCCTTAATTAAAGAACCTTTTGAAGAACCACATGTTGTGCATATGTTGCAGTAATGGAAGTTAATATACTGGTCACCAGTAAAACCAGTATATGTTGTGTTTTGATGCTGGTCAGCAGTAATGGAAGTTAATATACTGGTCACCAGTAAAACCAGTATATGTTGTGTTTTGATGCTGGTCAGCAGTAATGGAAGTTAATATACTGGTCACCAGTAAAACCAGTATATGTTGTGTTTTGATGCTGGTCAGCAGTAATGGAAGTTAATATACTGGTCACCAGTAATAGAAGTTAATATACTGGTCACCAGTAAAACCAGTATATGTTGTGTTTTGATGCTGGTCAGCAGTAATGGAAGTTAATATACTGGTCACCAGTAAAACCAGTATATGTTGTGTTTTGATGCTGGTCAGCAGTAATGGAAGTTAATATACTGGTCACCAGTAAAACCAGTATATGTTGTGTTTTGATGCTGGTCAGCAGTAATGGAAGTTAATATACTGGTCACCTAATAGAAGTTAATATACTGGTCACCAGTAAAACCAGTATATGTTGTGTTTTGATGCTGGTCAGCAGTAATGGAAGTTAATATACTGGTCACCAGTAAAACCAGTATATGTTGTGTTTTGATGCTGGTCAGCAGTGATGGATATTAATATACTGGTCACCAGTAGAACCAGTAGTTTTGTCTGTAAACAGTGTCGAGCAGAGTCAGACGGCGGTGTCGTTACGTAAGGTCTGATTGACCAGCTAGCACAAATTTACATGAGCTGACTTTACTCCTCACATGTGTGTCAGTCACAGCACCGTAAGGTTGTTCTGGGACAAGTACGTTACCATTCGCACCTGGAGCCAATCATTACATGAATATTTGTCTTTTTAATTCCTTAAAATGTAATAACAAATATTGGATAATTGAATATTTACAGCTAGAACAATAATAATGCCAGTAAATTAGGACACACTTATCATCAAATATTAATATGTCCATTATTTATTATTATTTTTGTTTTTAACTGTTGCTAAAGGAAATAACAGACACCAGACAGAAACCAGTTTCGAACACATGAACATGTAACATGCATGCTGTCTAACGTTCAGTAAAAAGTGTGTTGGCTTTGATGTGAAGATTGTGGTGTGTTAAATCAGTTTAAATCACCTCTGTGTGAAAAGACCTACGACGATTCTAATGAAGCAGATAAAGTGCTGTGCCAGCGCTTCACTGTGCTCCTCAGTGAACTCCTACCTCGGAGGAAAACTCACTGCAGCGTATGGAAATAAAGTAAAGCCACAGCTGCAGGTTTGGACGGATGATTGAAGCACAGAACACTCGTGTGTACAAACTGGAAGGAAAAACAATATCTATTTCATAGCTGTTACTATCATGACCCCAAGATAACAAGATAAAGAACTAAATAATATATTTCATGTATATAAAGAGTTAAATAATATACTGTATGTATATAAAGAGCTTAATAATATACTGTATGTATATAAAGAGTGAAATAATATACTGTATGTATATAAAGAGTTAAATAATATACTGTATGTATATAAAGAGTTAAATAATTCACTGTACGTATATAAAGACCTAAATAATATACTGTACGTATATAAAGAGTTAAATAATATACTGTACGTATATAAAGAGCTAAATAATATACTGTATGTATATAAAGACCGAAATAATATACTGTATGTATATAAAGAGTTAAATAATATACTGTACGTATATAAAGGGCTAAATAATATACTGTATGTATATAAAGAGTTAAATAATATACTGTACGTATATAAAGACCTAAATAATATACTGTATGTATATAAAGAGTTAAATAATATACTGTACGTATATAAAGAGTTAAATAATATACTGTACGTATATAAAGAGTTAAATAATATGCTGTATGTATATATAGACCTAAATAATAACTGAATGTATAAAGAATATACTGTACGTATATAAAGAGTTAAATAATATACTGTACGTATATAAAGAGTTAAATAATATGCTGTATGTATATAAAGAGTTAAATAGTATGCTGTATGTATATAAAGAGTTAAATAGTATACTGTATGTATATAAAGAGTTAAATAATATACTGTATGTATATAAAGAGTTAAATAGTATGCTGTATGTATATAAAGAGTTAAATAATATACTGTATGTATATAAAGAGTTAAATAATATGCTGTATGTATATAAAGAGTTAAATAGTATACTGTATGTATATAAAGAGTTAAATAATATACTGTATGTATATAAAGAGTTAAATAATATGCTGTATGTATATATAGAGTTAAATAGTATACTGTATGTATATAAAGAGTTAAATAATATGCTGTATGTATATAAAGAGTTAAATAGTATACTGTATGTATATAAAGAGTTAAATAATATACTGTATGTATATATAGAGTTAAATAATATACTGTATGTATATAAGAGTTAAATAATATGCTGTATGTATATAAAGAGTTAAATAATATACTGTATGTATATAAGAGTTAAATAATATACTGTATGTATATAAAGAGTTAAATAATATGCTGTATGTATATAAAGAGTTAAATAGTATACTGTATGTATATAAAGAGTTAAATAATATACTGTATGTATATAAAGAGTTAAATAATATACTGTATGTATATAAAGAGTTAAATAATATGCTGTATGTATATAAAGAGTTAAATAGTATGCTGTATGTATATAAAGAGTTAAATAATATACTGTACGTATATAAAGAGTTAAATAATATACTGTACGTATATAAAGAGTTAAATAATATGCTGTATGTATATAAAGAGTTAAATAGTATGCTGTATGTATATAAAGAGTTAAATAGTATGCTGTATGTATATAAAGAGTTAAATAATATACTGTACGTATATAAAGAGTTAAATAATATGCTGTATGTATATAAAGAGTTAAATAATATACTGTATGTATATAAAGAGTTAAATAGTATGCTGTATGTATATAAAGAGTTAAATAATATACTGTATGTATATAAAGAGTTAAATAATATGCTGTATGTATATAAGTATGATACTTGCTTGTCTGCCATTAGATTTCAAAATATATTAATTTGAATGTTTATCTGCAACCAAACTGGTTTTATATCAACAAGAATATTGTTTGCACACTGTCGAACAGTGAATGGTATACATATATAGTCACATTTTTTGTATATATGTTGTATATTTGTTTATATTTGTTTCTTATTATGCTTTATATAGTGAGTGTGTGCATATAAAGGTATGTAATGGTAGTGTATTTCCTGGGACGCCTTAAACATATACTACAGTCTCCCTTTTTGCGAGGGCTGATGTTCTCCTCCTCAGTTTGGAAGTGTTGATGTGCGAGTCAGCGCAGTGCCAGTTTGGGTGGGACGCGAGTGCCAGACTATCTTGCCTTTTCTCCTGTGGCTGATAAACAGTACAGAAGCGCAAGCCAGCAGAAAAGTGTGCATATCAGCGGTGACAGTTCGGTGTAAGACGAAACCCAGTGCTTTACTACTGGAGCCCTCACTCACTCATTGTCACCCACACAAAAGCTCCCACATCAAAAGAAGCCGGGTGGACGAGGCCCAGCCGGTTACTGGACTGTGGCTTTCAATGATTCAGCAGTTATGACACAGGCGTTTAGGCTGATAAGGACGTTTGTAATGGACGGACCAGCGAAAGCATGAAAGCACCAGTGCATTGTTATACTTAGCATTAGTCACTGTGTAGCCATTTACCTGCAGGTTAAGTAGTGCTGTTGAGAAGGTGAACTTTGGGCAGGGTTTACGCCTCGTATACCTTATAGACCTCAAACCGAGTCAAAGAGACTGTTGAACCAAATTCTATACATTTGTACTTGTTTTGGGTCTTTTTAGCATTTTGCCTGTTTCAAATTGACTTAAAAGCACAGAAATGTATAGGAAATAGTTTAAAGAGTCTCAGAATTCGCCTGTAATCATCAGAAAATGAGAAACATCATTGACTGTGGGGCTTTTTGCATCATTGTTTGGCGTTTTTCTGATCTTATTTCTTTGAATAATGTAATTAGGCTGTACAAAACAGAATGTAAATAAGAGAATTAAGGCATAACCAGTAGAACCTGAATGTGACCTGACAGAGCAGAGCATTAGATAGTACAGGTATTATGATACAAGAGCTCTCGTGTTCTTAGAGGGTCTTAGATAAAGAGCCAGTACAGAGAATTACCAGTCAACTATGTCTTTCCTTAATCACTGTTGTGTCGTACAGTCTTTGTTGGAGCTGGACATGTTTTGGAGCTCTGAATGTAAAACAGCTGCACTGATTGGTTGGTGTCACGTCTCCCTGACAACCTCGCCCTAGCCCGAGGGTAGTGTGCGGTGATGCATTTGCATTTTCAAATGAGGGCTGTGGGCACAGGACGCGAATATTCCATGTGCAAAGTACCCAGATGATGTCAGCTCGTCATGAGCACGGCATATGTGATCATGGTTTATGACAACAACTGAATAATAACACACACACACACACACACACACACACACACACACACACACACACACACATATATATGTAGTCTTGGAAGTTGGTTTAACATTTTAAGCTTCTCACCATCGGTCCAAATATCTAGTTTCTGTGTTCTTGCGCAGCTTTTCTGTCTCAGTAAGGATCTTCTCAAACAGCTACACATCCTTTTAGACCCACAGCATTGAGGTGTCTTCTCACTGTGGAAGGATGGACAAGAAACACCTGTGGATGTTCTTAGATCTGAAGTAAGAGTGGAACTTGACTTTCTCCTTATTTCCCAGGTTTTACCTTGTTGTCTTCCTTATGCAATGCTTTCTATCTGATCTCTGAAAAATTAACAGTTCCTACTTTGAACCTACTTTGTGACTGTAAGGCTCATTTATACTCAGTGTTAAATACGGTTACGGATATGTGTGGAGATTTCTGTTTGTACTCGGAAAAGCTTATGGATACGGACGGGACGGGATGCAATACTGCTGCAGACCACGGGGGCCGTGCAGGTCGCGACCAATTCCATACGAACACGACGAAAAAGAAACGGCGGGACTTTTTCTAGATTAATTGTTCGATTAGTTGTTTTTGAAGTAAATACAGAGCTACGAGCTCATCCAGCGTCGCCATGTTTGATTTACTCCAAACTGCCCTCTACTGGAAGTGTTGCTCAACAACTATGCCAACGGAGCTGACGCACAGAATGTACGTGGGCAGTGACGACTATATCGCTTGAAACGCGTGCAGACATTTCCGCATGTAGAGGAAGTATAAATGAGCCTTTTTACTTTAAGGGTGGTCTCTGATGACAGTACCGTATCTGTAGAAATACGTCTCGCACGACACAAACCCTGCAGCTTTCTACGGTTGTTGCTGCAGTTTGGACAAGACAGCTGTGATTACCAGGAAACGATCAGTTATGTAAACGTATTTGAGCTGAAATTCTCAGTTGCCTGTCTGTCGGGCCACCCGTGGTCATTTGACGGGACTTAAGCAGAGGTTACGTAACGCGTAATTAATGTTCTGTGAAGGAAACTGCTGCTGATATCTGACGTCGAATCGTGCTGGAAATCTGTGGGAGGTTTGTGGAAGTCCGGCTCGTTTGTCGGTGGCGTTTGTAGCGCAGACTTGAGAACTTGAAAGACTTGAGCTGAACAATAGCGCTTGGCCCTTCTCCTACTGTGGCCTTGTCCTTGACTGCACAGGTTCCTTTTGATGCATGTTTCCTCTTTTCTTTCCCCTAATTTTGATCATTCCGGGATTCCGCGCATGATTGCTCTGGAATAATTTGGTTTTCTGCCTGTGCTTTCGTCCCTCCTGCAGCTCCGGAGCGCTGGCCTTTGACCTCTCTGCGGTTGGCGGAAGCCGGAATGAAGCAATGGGTCAGACGTGCTGGCAGATGGGCTGAAGTGTGAGGGGACTGTGAAATACCAAGGTGGCCAATTCCTGAGCCAGCTGACAGGAAAGGACACAGCCGGCTACCTCATGCGGCCATGGCTTTGACATCCATTGTAGATTCCGATTAAGAGCTCATGTAAGGGACTAGTATTCAGATGTCCCAGTGAGACAATATCGATATTGATGTTGTGAATAAAACTAGTATTGAGGGGTTAATGATACTTTACAGTATGTGGCTAGCGTAAGAGTTAATGGGCCTACAGAACCGAAAACATTGAACTGTCGGAATATTGTTTAAAATATTGTGCTTGACCTGTAGCGTCCACTGCTTGTGTCCCAACATCCTTCAACCCTCTCCAGCTTGCACTCTGTCGAAACCATTGTTTACAACTTGCAAGACAATATAAGTTTGTTTAATTTCCAAGCCTTAAACAGTCAGTCAGGTTAACGAACGCTGCCCAAATAAACCTGCCCGTCTCTAATCCAAGCGCAAGACAATGGTACCCTCAGTCAGTTGGTTAGCAAAGCCAAGTCATTAAGAGGGTCTAAAAGCCCACCATAAACCCTGGCCACCCCGGACCAGCTCCTTCCCTGCCACCCTCTGTGGCCTCTGTGACAACCCACCATGGCCAGCGGGGCGACTGCCATGGACCCAGCGAACGAGAGTCCCCCTCCTCTACCCAACCCTCCGCCTTTCCCAGACTGTCTCAGATCCTCTTACCAAGATCCAGATCCCAACCGTTCCCACAGTTCTCATCCACACCCTGCGCTCGGACCTCCACCCGCTCCCCCGCCTCCCCCACCACCGCCTCCACCTCCACCTCAGGGCCCAGGCCAGCTGGGACAACCACACGCTTCCCGCAAGAAGCGAAGGGTACGCAGCTTCTACTGGAAGCCCATACCGGAGGAGAAGGTCCGGGGCAAGCCCAACATATGGACTCTGGCCGTCAGGCAGCAGCAGTACCAGATCGACGTGAGGACTGTGGAGGAGCTGTTTGGCCAGCAGGAGGAAGTGCGGACACGAGCGCCCACTGGGCACCCCGCATCCGGGAGGTCTAGAAGCTCCTTCAAGGAGAGCAAAGATGAGGTGAGTCCCATCTGGGGTTGATTGAATTGGATGTGGTCTTAGAGGAGTGTTGTGAATAAGGTGAAGCTGATCTGTCCACAGTAGACATACATCCCTCAGTTAATCTAGGAGTGTTCTCATTGTGATGTTTTTTGTATATCAAAAAAACTGCAATTGTTCTGTACTTGTTTTTGTGCTAAGTTGTTCTCACCCCTGTCCTTTCCCCCCCACATTGCTCACTAACAGCTCAACACAAAGACACAATATTCTACAGTAGGCGTGTTAAAAAATATCTAATATTGCCATATTATGTTTAGTGATACTATATTAGTTCTTAATGAACAGTTTCCATTGTGAAGATTTCTGGCAGACAGTGAATCATTGTGTGTTGTGTTTAAACCTCTGACCACTAGATGGCAGTGTTGTAATCCATTTTCAGCTCCACTTCAACATTAACAAGCAGCACAAGGGCGCAATGCTATTGACAGCATTGGCAAATCTGTGCATATAGGATAGCAAGGAATTTTAAAATCGCAATATGTCACTTTGCAATAACCACAATACACTGCAATATATTGAATCGTAAGCGCTGTATCACAGTTTGCATTGTATCGCCAGGTTCTTACTAATACACAGCCCTACTCTACACACACAGAAACAAGAGTGTCCTGGTTAATCTGGTAACCAGATTGTATTTGATAACTTTAAATGAGAAATATCATATTGTTTCCATTTCATCCAGAAGAATGGCCACTAGGGGAGGCTATGAGTCAGCCAAGAAACATTTGAGGCATTTATGTCTGAGCTACGAGGCTGTTGTAGCTACCAAGTGATAGAAGCATATAGAACATCAAATTTTAATCCCCAACTTTCATTCATTTCTATAGATGATTATATGCCAGAAACTATGGAAACAAGTTTAAGGCGTGCATGTGATTATTTAACTACATATATTAGACCTGTGTATTGGCAAGAACCTAGTGATACAATACATATGGGATACAGCGGTCACGATTCAATATATTATGATGAATTGCATTACTGCAAGCAACATATTGCAATTTATAAAATGCTACTATAAAACACACCACTATATGAACAGGTTTGGCAATGTCTACAATAGCAGTGCACCCTTGTGCTGCTTGTTAATGTTGGAGTGGAGCTGAAAATGGATTACAACAGTCACTGATTCACTGCCTACCAGAAATATTTGCAATGCAAACTGTTCATTAGTAATTGATACTGTGTTTTTGAGAATCGAAACAGTATCACTAAACATAATATAGTGATATTCAATATTTTGATATTTTCTTACACCCCTAATAGTTTTGAGGGTTAGAGAAACATTGTTCATGTTTGATTTACACCTGTTACTTTAAGGTAATATTTAGATATCTAATATGGAACGGTGAGCTTTTCTGATAGATCTACTCATGTATGAGAGAGATCTGCCTCAGCTGCGTATAACTCAGTTTATTACGGTTTAGAACAGAATTCAAAAGAAAGATGGTTGTTGACCGAACAGCTGTTCCTGTAAACATAGTTTTTTAATGTAAACCCAAAAAAAGAGCCATTTCTTATCCCAGTAAACAGTCCTGGGCTGTTTCAGAGCTGCAAACAGTTTGATATCGACTCTTAGCTTGTAAGTAATCCAAAGAGACTTGAGCGCTCCAGGGGTTCAGCGGTGGAGCGGTGGTCCTCTGGGCAGTGTCATTACTGTAATTCTGTTGGTCTCAGTGGTAAATAATAGTGCTGTTGATGTCTTTTTTTATTGTACATTAGAAGAACGATGTACTGGCTTAGTCTGACTAGATACAGCGCTCAGAATCAGACCTGTTGAACCTTTGAAAGGGCAGCATCTCGTCATAAAACGTCAGCAGGGAAGCCTGTACGAGCACTGGTTCCACCTCTGCGGTGCAAATACAGAGCGTTAAAGAGCTTTTATCTCATTCCTGCATTTAAAAGCTATTATCATCGCGAGTATAAAGGCTTGTATCTTTATGAATTGCCACTTTGATGTGATTATCTCATATGAGCACCTAAAGTTTAATCCCTTGCTCATGTATAAATGGCCTTCGATCACTTTTGAGCCTGACTGAAAAGGAATTACTGCAGAGAAACAATGTACACATGCAATGCACACGCCATTATTATTATTATTTATGGTTAAACCAATTATTTTAACAATGAAAAGACAGCAACCCCCCGCCTTGCAAAATGGTATGATTTTTGTCCTTTATTATCCAGAAACAACACATTACAGTCATTATCAGCCGAGCTCGAACCCTAATCCATATTTCTGATCACTCTTTATTCTGTTATTGTAGCTAGGAGTGTCTATCTGATGGTTAATTTTAGTTTAGTAGGCTAATGCTGCAGGTGGTCTGTTTACTGTTTATAAAGGAGAGAGAAGCTGTAGCTGCTGTGCTGTTGGTTAGTCTGTGTGTTATTGAAGCCAGTGTGCTAGAGTGGTGCTGTCTGTATGTGTATTAGCTACTTAATGTTACACAATGATAAGATACGGTACAGGATGAAGATACTATTACGTAACTGTGTGTGTATATGATCAGCCAGTCAGCTGTATAAATAAAAAAACATTTCTAGAAAAAAGAGGCAAGTTCAGGTGAGAGAGTAAGGCCTCAGAATCTGTTCATAATGGTAATAATGTAGATAATCTGATCTAAATTATTCTAATTATTCTATCATGACACTCACCTCAAGCCTCATGCATTTCTCTCATTCTCATATGGTCACTCTTTAGCCAACAGCTAAATATTAAATCAAAAAATGTGTGTGTGTGTATATATATATATATATATATATATATATATATATATATATATATATATATATATATATATATATATATATACTTAGGTTTTTTTTTAAAGATTTGTAGGTGTCTTTCCAGTCACAGTGTTTCCCCAACACTGATTTCAGACTGATAGTCCGAAATTACTGTAAAATTATATGAGCTGGTCTCATATGTGTGCTCAGCACCCCTAAACCTCTAGACCTACAGTCGCCCCTGGTAATGAAGATACGACTGTATTGCTTTCCATTATGCAGGACTTTAAACCACCAGCAGTGTAATCCACATTTAACTTGTTACTGTTTAACTGTTGTCACATGTTCATTGCAGTTCACAGTTTTGGTTGCAAACCAAAGAGACAAATCCATTAGAAGTAACACTGTATTAGAGCTTTTGCTGGTTAAACCTATGCATACCTAGAGAAAAGTAATGTTCACTCTTATTGCTGCGTCTTCATGAAGTACCGTACAGTTTCGCCATACCCGCATTACGTTTTGAGGTGGATCATATGCAATTCTCACACAAATTCTGCATTTTCATTTATAATGAAAGCTATAGTGTTATTTTTGGGGACAGTTGGGGGTTTATTTGTTTGGGCTGTGGGAAATTATTATAATCTACATAATAATAATAATAATATAATCTATATAATCTATATTATTATAATCAAATGTGCTGAGCCCCTCGTTCACCCTTGATGTCTCGGCACAGACGTTGAATATTCACTGCGTATATCGTTGCTGTCCAATAAAAAACAAGTATTTCCAATATGGCTACTTTACTTTTCAATGTAAATCAATGGGACCATATTTTTCTTTCAAAGTAGTCCATTTAACAAGGGGACTGTATATTCCATGTCTGCTTTGACTAATAAGCTCTAATAACCGGAGGGTCTCTGAGCGTGCACTGTGTTTATTACAGATTTAAACAGAGCCACGGCTGAAAGCACAGATTTGACATAAACATGCCGTAAGTGTTTATCCAAACAAACACCCGACCTGTAGCATCCAGGCCACCTGTTGTGTGTTTTTTACCTGTCACGGTTCCTGTGGTTGCTATGGGGCTCTCGGGTTTATTTAGCTTAGTGATCACCCGGGACTGAGAGGACTGCTCAGCTCCAGCAAGGCTCCCAGTGCTATTGTCTGTGCAACCGCTCGCGTGGCCTCAGCTGTAATTCCAGACGCCACCGCACCTCGTCACGTGAGCCGGCCGTTACGTCAGCGGCTCAGATCACAAACACACACACATATGAGTCATCCAGGTGTGCGAGTGTGTGTGTGAGAGCCAAACCCAGCGTCATGTTTGTTAATGATTTTGTTTGTCAGGAACAAATTTCACTTTTCACTCTTGACCCACATGCCAGTAACACTTAGACAGCGTCCTCTAGCTGCCCTGCTGATTAACTGATGATTAGTGTACTTCAGTCAGTGTGATGTATGTGATGGGTATGTATGTAATAATGCTAATAATGGCCCATATGGTTTTAGATATTGTAGTATCTTTATCATTTTGGAGATCTGATAACAGTAATGCAATTACCAATAATGACTAGTATTGGTACTTGGCTAGTACTTGACTAGTATTGGAATAGTAAAAATGTGTGTGTGTGTGTATATATATATATATATATATATATATATATATATATATACATATCTATATATATATATATCTATATCTATATCTATATATATATATATATATATATATATATATATATATATATATATATATATATACATACATATATATATATACATATACATATATAGATGTTTAAATGAACACATTGGCATAAAAATCATTTTCAAATAAATTTTAAATATTTGTATAACACAGTAAACATACTAATAAATATTTTAGTTTTTCTATGCAAATTAATTCTTGTTGACCGGATAAATAATAATAATTCCTTTAGTTTTACAAAATCATTTTAAATCCGTCCCCCTGTTTTTACCAGAGTCTATAAGAACAGCTTTTTATTCTCTTCTCTTTCTTTAGATCAGCATCCTGGACTCTAAGAGAGGGATGAACGTGGGGATTTTCCTCAAACAGTTCAAGAAGTAAGTAACTGTCATCGTCTTACATACGATGTGTGTGTGTGTGTATATGTATATGCTTTATTTAGGCCAACATGTTATTGTTGATAAGTGGGGACATTTAGCTGGTCTTTAGTTGAGCGTGTAGTGTTTTCACCACAAATCACTCATTTTTCTTTTCTTTAGAAAATCTAATAGAGCAGGATGTTTTATACGTTGTCGTGTAGTATTTGAAATAAAGTAAAACCAGTATTTTAAATGAAGTATGAAAAACATCTACATAGAATATATGTAGTAGTACAAAGCAAATTAGCAACAACAAAACAACTATTAGTACTTCTACTAATATCAATCATATCTATTCTATAATAATAATAATAATAATATTATTATTATTTTTAAATATTGAAGATGATGTTTAATAAAACATTTAAAGAACTGTTTAGTTTTTCAAATATATCATACGGCCAAAAATAATGTTGTGGTATTGAAGTTTATAGATACTGTCAAGCACTTCTAGTTATCTAGCACAGTATCTGACCCTTAGGGCCGAGTGCAGTAGTAGAGAAACACGATGCGCGTGCTGTGGGTGTAACCCGATGCGGTCTTGTAACGGTCAGTAACTCTGATTGTTACCGTGTGGTTTAAGTTCATCAGTGGAGGATGACATGTTGTTTTCTTTCTGGGGTTCAGTCTGTCCGTGCAGAGTGTGCGTGTGTGTGAGCAGGTGTTAAACGGACAGTGTATCAGTCAGAGCCTGTGAGTAATCAGAGCAGGTTCAGGTCTCACTCTCTCAGCCCGCTGTGGAGGCAGAGATGTGCTAATTAGCTCCCAAGGTGACTTGCACACCTCCAGAGTTCATCCAAGTTTAAAAACTGAAAGTCAGCATGTGGAGAAGCTGTAGAGTCTCGCTATAGAGGCTCACTATGGAGATCTGTAGAGGCTCCATATAGAGAAGCTGTAGAGGCTCAGTATAGAGAATCTGTAGAGGCTCAGTATAGAGAAGCTGTAGAGGCTCAGTATAGAGAAGCTGTAGAGGCTCAGTATAGAGAATCTGTAGAGGCTCAGTATAGAGAAGCTGTAGAGGCTCAGTATAGAGAAGCTGTAGAGACTCAGTATAGAGAAGCTGTAGAGACTCAGTATAGAGAAACTGTAGAGGCTCAGTATAGAGAATCTGTAGAGTCTCAGTATAGAGAAGCTGTAGAGTCTCAGTATAGAGAAACTGTAGAGTCTCAGTATAGAGAATCTGTAGAGTCTCAGTATAGAGAAGCTGTAGAGTCTCAGTATAGAGAAGCTGTGGAGACTCAGTATAGAGAAGCTGTAGAGTCTCAGTATAGAGAAGCTGTGGAGACTCAGTATAGAGAAGCTGTAGAGTCTCAGTATAGAGAAACTGTAGAGGCTCAGTATAGAGAAGCTGTAGAGTCTCAGTATAGATAATCTGTAGAGTCTCAGTATAGATAATCTGTAGAGTCTCAGTATAGAGAATCTGTAGAGGCTCAGTATAGAGAAGCTGTAGAGTCTCAGTATAGATAATCTGTAGAGTCTCAGTATAGAGAAACTGTAGAGGCTCAGTATAGAGAAGCTGTAGAGTCTCAGTATAGAGAAACTGTAGAGTCTCGGTATAGATAATCTGTAGAGTCTCGGTATAGAGAATCTGTAGAGGCTCAGTATAGAGAAACTGTAGAGACTCAGTATAGAGAAGCTGTAGAGTCTCAGTATAGAGAAGCTGTAGAGGCTCAGTATAGAGAATCTGTAGAGTCTCAGTATAGAGAATCTGTAGAGTCTCAGTATAGATAATCTGTAGAGTCTCAGTATAGAGAATCTGTAGAGTCTCAGTATAGAGAAACTGTAGAGGCTCAGTATAGATAATCTGTAGAGTCTCAGTATAGATAATCTGTAGAGTCTCAGTATAGAGAAGCTGTAGAGTCTCAGTATAGAGAAGCTGTAGAGTCTCAGTATAGAGAAGCTGTGGAGACTCAGTATAGAGAATCTGTAGAGCCTCAGTATAGAGAATCTGTAGAGTCTCAGTATAGAGAATCTGTAGAGTCTCAGTATAGAGAAGCTGTAGAGTCTCAGTATAGAGAAGCTGTAGAGTCTCAGTATAGAGAATCTGTAGAGCCTCAGTATAGAGAATCTGTAGAGCCTCAGTATAGAGAATCTGTAGAGCCTCAGTATAGAGAATCTGTAGAGTCTCAGTATAGAGAATCTGTAGAGTCTCAGTATGGAGAAGCTGTAGAGCCTCAGTATAGAGAATCTGTAGAGTCTCAGTATAGAGAATCTGTAGAGTCTCAGTATGGAGAAGCTGTAGAGTCTCAGTATAGAGAAGCTGTAGAGTCTCAGTATAGAGAATCTGTAGAGACTCAGTATAGAGAATCTGTAGAGTCTCAGTATAGAGAATCTGTAGAGTCTCAGTATAGAGAATCTGTAGAGCCTCAGTATAGAGAATCTGTAGAGTCTCAGTATAGAGAATCTGTAGAGCCTCAGTATAGAGAATCTGTAGAGGCTCAGTATAGAGAATCTGTAGAGTCTCAGTATAGAGAATCTGTAGAGCCTCAGTATAGAGAATCTGTAGAGCCTCAGTATAGAGAATCTGTAGAGCCTCAGTATAGAGAATCTGTAGAGTCTCAGTATAGAGAATCTGTAGAGTCTCAGTATAGAGAATCTGTAGAGTCTCAGTATAGAGAATCTGTAGAGTCTCAGTATAGAGAATCTGTAGAGCCTCAGTATAGAGAATCTGTAGAGTCTCAGTATAGAGAATCTGTAGAGTCTCAGTATAGAGAATCTGTAGAGTCTCAGTATGGAGAAGCTGTAGAGTCTCAGTATGGAGAAGCTGTGGAGACTCAATATAGAGAACCTTAAGCAATAATTTAGTAAACAGTTTACACAATCTTACCCAAAATGTAGTCGACAAGCTAAAGATTGTTTGAGTTAGACTTCAGGTGGCAAACTTGGGCTGCGGTAGCTTTTCCGGTTGTTTGTGAGGGCAGTGAGTTGCAAAAGGCCACACAAGCCTGCTGGGTATTCTTTTACAAATGCACACTGTTTAACTTCTTATGTGTGTATAACAATGTAGGTAAGCAGTTTGCCGGATGTTAGGTGATAGGGTATAATCAGGGTATAATCATTAGTAGCTCCAGAACAAAAGTAAGAAGCAAACCTCAGACTACAAACAAACATGCTTTACAAGCTCAATGTTGGGACGAGGAAGAACTGCAAAACTGATTTCCTCCGCAAGGCTACACTGAACACAGGTGATTAAGGCAGTCGATCTCCAGGTGACTGCAGACGTTGTTGAGGATATTACCACATATTTGCATTTTTATGCACCAAATCTTCAGGCCCATTCATTCAAGTGTGATATTATACCACTCCAGCAGCCCATCTGGCACATTAAATGACATATTAACGTCCCATTAAATTTGCTGTGTCCATAACGGAGTCATAACAGGGTAAAGGCTAACCTTTCTAAGTACCTCTTAAAATGTATTAGTGTTGCACTAAAATGAATATGAGCCACAGAGTCCCAGATTTTTAGGCTTTAGCCTGACTTGACATGGAGAAACCTTCAGACTGCTAGTTAACATTAGTCAGCTTGCCATCATGCTCGTTAAGCCACCCAGTTACCAGCTAATAAGCAACATTATTCCAAGAGATAATGTTTCGTTTTCTTAGTCTCGATGTGTCTATTAAAATCCTTGGGTCATTCGACTCGACCATATGGTACACTGTCTACGGGGGCAGTTGTTCCAGTTACAACAATTTCAGTAACAAGTCACAGGTGACTTTACGTTACGTAGCATATAGTGCAACCCAGTATTGCATGAAAGTTTCACCATCACGTATAGCCAGCGTTGGACCTCCATGCGTATATACAGACTTCCCTCGTTGCTCTCTGTTTGAGGGTTGATTATCTGTATTGCCAGAGCTACAATAGATTGTTTGCTGTTTACTAAGCAGCACTTTCTGTCCCCCAGGTCTAACGACACCATAGTGGAAGATATACGGCTTGGCAACAGTAAACAGTACGGAGCCGAGCCCCTTAAAGAGCTGCTGAAACTGCTGCCAGAAGCAGAGGAGGTGAGACGTCCTCCAGACACAGTGTAAAGCAAAGCCTTGTACAGCAATTTAATATTAGTGTCTATTAGTCAGCATTGCGATATATCTGCTTTGTGTGTGGTGATATATATATATATATATATATGTGTGTGTGTGTGTGTGTGTGTGTGTGTGTGTGTGTGTGTGTGTGTGTGTGTGTAATGTATGTATTTATTAGTTCATATGCATGTTTAGATTGTCTTCTTTTTTTAATGTATAGATAAAGAAACTGAGGGACTTTAAAGGAGACCCTGCAAAGCTGACCCTTGTAGATTCTTTCATGTTCCTGCTGATCCAGGTACCACGGTAAGAAACATAATGAGTATATATGAAACATTCCTCTGCTTCACAGACCCATCAGTCATTTCTTCTGCTGCTTCACAATCGCTGAGCTAGTTCTCACTGCTACTCTGATGGGGCTCCAACATTTTTTTTCCTGGATTTTGTTTTCCCATCGAGAATGATTACAATGGAAACACGTTGATTTATTGAACTTCTGCGCGACCGATGACACCATTTCGTGTACGCTGACTCAGGGCAGACCCTCGACCACAAATATAGCAATGTTTTGACCCACGCTCATCAGTTTGTCAAGTTTTTCATCCCTCTTTTTTCCCCCTCTTTTCGTTTTCGGACACACCCAAACATCATGGTTTCCTACAGTCACCAAGCTGCATGTACTTACTGCATGTACATGCAGTGTTTCTCCCATAGAGTCCCATTTCTTTTCCGGCGCCACCCAAAACTTTGTCTTTCCTCTACTCGACCGTCTTTTAACTACAGGTTCTTACTTAGGACAGATGCACAAGCTCTAATCCACAAACGAAACTATTTGTCGTTTATCCAGCCCTCTGCTTCCGCTGCCCAACCATTATCCCTTTGCACTTAGGGAATGCGTTTTGCTAGTTGTAGATTATCTTGCGTTGCTTTTGTACTTGTTTTGCTATCTGGTGTGGCGCCAGAGAAGCATGGGTTCCTCTTTTTGAGTCTGGTTTCTCTTGAGGTTTCTTCCTTTTACTCTGGGGGAGTTTTTCTTTCCTCTGTCGCCCCCCCGCCAATTGGACCCAGATTTCCGGTATGGCTGCTTTGTGACAACATGTGTTGTAAAAGGTCCATGTAAATAAAAGTTGACTTAACATTCACGTATTTGCGCAAAAGCAGCCACAGTCAGTCGTGCTGTTATGTAAATGACCTCTCGTGATTGGCTGACTCCTGCAAAGTCGGATGACATCATGTTCTAAAAGCAGTATAGACTGAAATATAAAGACATATGGATCTCTAGGTCCTTGGAAACTGCATTCTCTGGAGTGCTGGAGCTCCATCCAGTACCTTGTGGATGAGCTGCAGTGAACTGATCATCCAACACCAATAGCTGACCACAACAATGCCTGAATGCAATCAAATCCTCACAACAGCGTTCCATCATTTTGAAAGACTAGAGGCTGCTACTGCAGCAAAGAAGAACAAACTCTCTTAACATCCTTAATTTCATAAGAGACACTACATGAGTAGATGTCCACAAGTTTTTGGACATACAGTGTATACAGATGTGTTCATGGTTGTGACATCACAGCCCTTTCCTAGCTTTAAACTGCTCGTGTGTTTGTTTCCCCTTACAGGTTTGACGTGCGGATCGAGGCCATGGTCCTGCAGGAGGAGTTCGTCCCGTCGTGTGCCGTGATGAGTCGGGAGATTAACGTCGTACGGCGGGCTACTGATGGTAAGACCGAGTGAACTCACACCGTGAACACACACAGGTGACCCAGATCTGGACGTGTAAGCAGATACACTCCATAGTGCTGTGCCCCACCAGCATCTCAGAGGAATGGAAAGACTGGGGGATAGATTACAGTCCAGGAGATGCGTAAGGATGAGTGAGTGGATGGAGAGATAAGAGGAGGGAGGTGGTCTAACGGTTAAGTATACTGTAGTCTCAGCCTCGAGAGTACTGTGAAGAAGAAACGCGACATATATCAATAGAATAAACGCAAAGAAAACATAAATACAGTACAAAGTTGTTATCAGGTGAGCTTTGGCTACTTATTATGTTTATGTTTTTGTGTAAAATGTAATGAACTTTTCTCCAGTGCCTAAAACTCTTCCACTCTCTTATATATAATAAGCCAAACTTTGCATAACTATTGGGATTACTACTTTATTGGCTAGCCACTCCTCGGTGGATGTAGTTGCAGGGCTAAACAAAGGTTTGTGAAGTCTCACCTTTTAAAACACATCACTCTACAACAGCGGTCACTAATAGGCGGACCCAGACGTTGTCTAATGTGGACCCAGTGTTTCGACAGTGTTTATTTTAAGCGAATGTTTCGAATGTTTCTTGTCTTTACAGTAAATGAGCTTTGCTGCGCAGTAAACTCACATACCAATTGCATGCGTTGTAAGATCACCAAAGAGCTCCTCAGCCAATCAGATCTGTGCAGATTGGGGAGCGCGGCGCCGACACGGGCGAGGTACGAAGCGGGAAGCAGCAGTCGGAGAAAGGCTCATTTAAACGGCGTGCTATAAAAAAGGAGACTCGGCAGCGATAAACAACTTTTTAACCAGGAATGAACCGAGACATGTTATATTTATCCCACATGCAGCTCCAAACCAACATGGCTCACATGTTCTGAGACCGTGGCTCACAAGAGAACAAGAGAAAGTCTGAGAGAAGAATACAAGAGGGAGATAAACTGTTAAGATGTTAAATGGAGTTAACTAGAACAGAACTCGAATCAGAACTCGAATTTTCGTACACAGCGGAATTTGACCTCCGCATTTAACCCATCCGCGTGCAGTGAAACACACATATATACACATACACTAGGGGGCAGTGAGCACACGTGCCCGGAGCGGTGGGCAGCCCTATCCATGGCGCCCGGGCAGCAGTTTGGGTTTAGGCCTTGCTCAAGGGCACCTCAGTTGTGGCCTGGGGGATCCCAGGGATCGAACCGGCGACTTTCCGGTCACAAGACCTGATCCCTATCCTTCAGGCCACGACTGCCTAGGAGACTAGAACTAGAAGACACACATTTTATTGACTTTTTCTCATTAAAAAAAATAAATAAATAAAATTTGATACAGCCCTTGTGTTCACTTCAAGTGAGGGGAAAAACATTTATTTGAAGTTTTATAAATAAATAATTCAGTTCAGCATTTAAACAGTAAATATACTGAAATATACTGAACGGTATGTGTGATGTGATACTACACTACTTCAGTAAACAGGATACGGCACTGAATCATAACACAAGTTAGAAATGATGATGGTCCAGACCTGGGCCTGAAGACATTTCCACCTACTAGGCCTTACTATATTTTAATTAAATATCTCTGCTCTACAACAGGGTGCTTGAATATATTGTTTGTCAGTCAAACAGCCCACCAGGATATGCACCAGACCAGTCCTGCCCTGATCAGTAATCAGTAGCTTACTGTAGTTGACTATGAGAATCAGCTAATCATCAGGGTTCTATGAACACCAGTTAATTTTACTGTTCACTCAGAAAGAAAGGTTTAGCTAACACGAGTCACAGAAACCGCCCTGAAGAGTGTTTCTTTCTGTCCTCTGGTGGTGATGACGCTGCACCGAAACCTGTCTGTATGTAAATACTTCAGTTTGCATGACATCATGAAAACAATGAATTGAAAAAGGGACGCTCTGTCCATATAAGGACTGAATGGAACAGAGAGGGAACGAGACGCTTCACAACTCTTAACAGACCACATCAAACTTTTCTTTAAAGAACGGCAGCTCGGCATAATCATGATTGGGATTTGCACCCAAGGACCAGTTTGAGTAATTGTAGAACACTCTGTTATTGATTATTTGGACTTCCCTGTTTTTTTCCATGCTATCTAAAATTTGCAGGCAGCACCGCAAGCCGACAGAGTAACACACAGCCAAGTATTCTGGATGTTTTTCAACTCTTAAATTTGTTTTGCTTTGTGACAGATGACTGCAGACAGTCTGCTAATTTACTTTCCACATATCACCTCCTTCACACACACACACACACACACACACTCTGTAATACTTCATTCCTGAAGTCTCAGCGAATTTTAAGCTTAACGAGTGAACCAGTAAATAGCATAGGGTGAATTTTCCGCAGGGCTCAGTCCACTTTTGCTGAGTCGCACCATTTCCACCGTAAAGCTCTGCCATACAGCTCTGTCGCAGAAATCCACTGTCCATGATCTTTTTCACCGTCCTTCCCCGTTAACCTCGTTCCCCATGAGCTCAACGCTGTGGCTTTACAATTTGACTGTATAGCCTACAGATAAACTGAGAAGATGATTCAATGATTCATCGCATTGGTTTGTATAGTTAATCACAATAATAGCTCAAAGGTTTCTCTGTTATGTTTTTTTCCTCTTGCCTTTAATTGTGTTACGTAGCGGTTTTGCATGTAAACGTTCTGCAGAGTTATAAAGTCCAAACTGCACACCAGAGGGAGAAAGTCTTTCCCATAGAAACTCTGTTTCTCAGCTGCCCGTGGCGCCTTGCTGGAATTTTCTCTGTTACATGGTGATGTCATCTTGTAGCACAATTCTTATTGCTCGCCTACTGGCAAGCTTGCCACAACAAACAGAGAGGTCAACCGTTAAAACTGACCACTCTGAAACGCAGTCCTGCTCTAGCCTAGCTTTTGAAGGTGGATCAGATCTACCGTCTGGATCTGCCGGACTTTCAGGGTCGGACTCTGACTCAAACTGATACGGCAGAACTGACGCCATTGTAAGAGCAACCAAAGCTGGGGAGTAGCGAGGGGCTGTAGGTGGAGGTGTGTAAGCTGGGCACAATTCATAGGACACGTCAGCAAGTCATTAAGGCCTTACTGAGTCAACTGAACAGTGCTAGTAGTAAAGTGAGTGTAGCAAGAACAAAGTTTCTACCACTGTTTTTTTTTAATTATTATTTTTATTGGTAGAATAAATAAAGCTTGTAGATGTCATTCAAGGTTAAAGAACGATGCGCATGTTTTCCTCTCATACTATCAAGTCTAAAGGAAAGTGTATAATAGATCAGGGCTTGAAGAATGCTATAGGAAGTTGCTTTTGTCTACAAACATACAGAAAAGGGAAGCTTTTAGTAGTTTCCTCATCAATAAATAGGCAACGATGAAACAGTATGTGTAGGTTTCAGTTTGTTGGGTTCTCCAATCCAGAGGACCTACACCATTTGCTTGGATTAGCTTAGTTTATCTTGCTTTAAAGACTTTCTGATTCTTTAAGAACCAGTAAATTCTGTGATTAAAGCCAACTGTACAGTTTTTAGATGTTAAGACTATATATATGTATATCTAGACTCTGCTCTTCTGGCACAAGCCAGTTCGACTACTGTATCAAAGCTCAGGTGATGATCAGGTGAAAGCACACTAGGGCTTCAGTCTTGATTAAACAAACGCAGATAGCAGCTAAAAGACGTTTGAGTTTGGCCACCTTGCTTATGTAATGATGGGAGAAACACTAAAGTGACTATTGTGAAAGATTTTTATCTATCAGCTTTTACTCGAGTGTTCAAAACAGTTATTTTGTTAAATGCAGTTATTTTAAATTCTTCCTGAAATGGCTGTGATTTTAGAAGAACCATGTTTTAGTTCTTGTTGTTTGTTCTTATTGTTGATTTGCTAAGTTTGGAACTGTTTAGTCACTTCTTCATGGTACTTATACATCTGATTGTCTTTGTCTTAAAACTCATAGATTACTGAATACAGGTAAAGCACTTTCAGCTGCCAGCATGAAAATGGCCCTATAAATTTAGATTATTATTATTATTATTATTTTTAGGTTTGTGAAAGCTCCCTCATCTTTGACCACTAAATCACTGCTGATGAATTCTTTCTGCCCCAGTAGCATTATAAAGGTTTAAAGTGGTCACAGTGCTACACAATAATGGCCGATTCTCTTTACTGATTGTGTTTCTATTGACCCGTTCACAGAGCTAATGACGTGTGAAGAACTCCATGCCATCCTTCACCTGGTGCTCCAAGCTGGAAACATCATGAACGCAGTAAGGACCCTCACTTCTCTTTCTCTGTGTCCAGCCCCTCACATCTCTCTCTCTCTCTCCCTCTCTCATCGCACTTTCTCCTTTTCTCCCCCATTCTCTCCGTATCCACTCCTTCCATCTTTCCATACCCTTCCTCATTCGTCTTTTCCTAATCGGTGTCTGTGGCTCCGGGCGGCATTAATGGCTAAAGAAGAAGAGCTAATGGCTTTTAAAGCACTGGCCAGACGCTGACAGATGTGCGATTTCTGCAGGGCGGTTACGCGGGCAATGCCGTGGGCTTCAAGCTGTCCTCGCTGCTGTCACTGGCAGACACCAAGGCCAACAAGCCAGGCATGAACCTCCTCCATTTCGTGGCACTGGTGAGTGGAAGAAGTCTTGGTAGTTGTTTTCAGGCTCTTTTGCGCTTCTCCAGTTGGATCTAGTTTACACATGATGTTTAGGCCATGTAAATATTTCAGTTGTGAAAACGAAAGTTATCTACAGTTTATTTAATTATAGTTATCTACAAATCTCAAACTAATAAGATGTGACTGGTGCGTCAGAAACAGTTCTGCTTACCTAAATCACCAAAACGCTGCCTCAAACCAGTCGTCAGTCTTCGCTCATATCGATTCTGACTTATCATGATTCTGTATGATATATGTCGTCGCTGTCCAAAGAAAAACTTTTTTGTCGGTTTTTATTTTTCTACATCGTTTGAATGAAGCAGTTGCCGTTTACATTGTGTAAAAAAAATCATGATGAATGGACCAATAGCTTCAAAATAGTTGTAAAATATTCTGGTTCCATTGACCTGCATTAAAAGGAAAGACTGGAGATATATTTTTGGAGATATTTGTTTTTCATTGGACAGCGACGATATGTATGTTTATTGGGCAAAAATGGAAACAAAATGAAGGCCTGGCGTAGTCATCATCGCCTAATCACCCACAGTTGTTGGCTTTTACAATCACATGTTCACATCACAACCAACAGAATGTAAATTGGGGGCATTTTCATCAATCATGTTAAGGCATGTTAATCATGTTGAGACACATGGGGTTGCACAACTTTAGACATCATGAATGAAACTACAAGAGAAAGCAATGAATGTCATCAAAGCCAAGGTTGCCACAGGTCAGTAGAGTCCAGGTGCCCTGGATCTCATTGCTAGCCTTCAGAGAGTCTGAGATGCAGACCCAGGAAATTTGCTAATTTCTGTATCCAGCTTTGGGGCACCCTAGACGGCCTCTCCGAGACGCTGGCCCGCAGTGGAGGTCTGGAGAGCCAGAGAAATTTGGAGCACCATATCTTAGTAGTACTAACGTGCCAGTTCCAGTGAGCATTAAATGGCATTTTCAACCTTCAGGAAAGGGACCCTGAAATCCCCAGGTTCCTCTCTGAGGTGTCCAGGTTGTTGGTGTCGTAATCTCATGATCAGCGAAAAGTCGACATCAAGCTTAAAGCATCAGTAAATTTGACTAGTCAGTGCAGCCCCTATAGGACACATTATAGATCCAGTACATGCAAAGAGAAGCAGTGAGTATTGATTGTTCATTTAAGCTCGAGATGTTTTTTCAGCAGTGTAGAGCTAATAACTATCAATAGCTTGGGATCACTTTGTTCACTGTCGGCTTGTATTTCAGTAGTTCCATAAAATAAAGAAACAGGAGAGTCTTTAATATTTATTTGGCGACTAATCTGCAGCTAAAATGGCATGATCATGACGAGCCTAGCTTTACTGCTATTCAACAGTGTTCTGTACAAACAAGCCAAACTCTTTTTAGGGTTTATATTTGAGTTCTGGCAGAACCACATTTAGAGATTCTAGTGTAAAAGTCTGAGGCACCTAAGTTGTGTAAAGGTGTTTATCTGATCAATAACTATATGTTCACCAGTATGAACAGCAGATCTGATTAGAACAGATGTAAATAATCATACATACAATACAAAGTAACATGAAGATCTTATTGTGAGAGAAGTAGATCATATCTTGAGCTCCAGTTTGAAGAACAAAGTGTAGTTCCAGATTTCTCCTGGACGCCCCAGACATTGTATGAATGTATTCAGTTCCTTCAGCAGCAATCTTCATTTAGCTTAATGAAGTACTGAGCAGTCAAAGCAGCTATTAGATGAGAACTTAAATAATACTGGAAGCTTGGAAAGAGTTAAATAAACACACTCATGTAAAAGCACTAGGTATTGTATTAATACTGAAATTAAGCTGATTTGTTGAGTAAATAAAACTTCCTGTCTGGAATAAGTAGCTTTTTAAATATAACAATGTCCCAAAGTGCCTCCAACTTTTGCTCAGAACTGTATATCTTATCGGGTAAATAAACATTCTTCTTACAACGTCGTGTGTTCTTCTCAAACAGGAGGCACAGAAAAAAGACGAGAATCTTCTGAAGTTTCCAGAGAAGCTAACACATGTGCAGAGTGCGGCCAGGTAACAAACACACACACACACACACACACACACACACACACACACACACACACACATTCTTTTGTGCTCTCTGAGACTGTGACATTACTTTGCATTGTTTTAGAGGTTATACTAATCAAATACTCATCAAGATGATAGAGGATATAAGGTGGTCCTGGCTAATCATCATCCAGTTTATGACGGATGCTGTAACAGTGTACATGGCTGCAGGATGCTTTTGTTTAATGGCAACACTATTATTATTGTTATTGTTATTATTGTTATTATTATTATTATTACAGTATAACACAGCCTGTTCCACTGTTTCTCCTGATGTTAGGGACCAGTGCTAGTGAACATGGTGAAGAAAGTTCAGTACTTTAAAGAACATCACCGTCTTCAGTCTTTCACTGTAGATGTTAGGTTAGTGCTGTAAAAGGTTAATTAGCCTTTATCTGCTGTGCTGTGCTGTTACTTGTAGTAAGTGTGCTATGTTTCCTGTCTTTGTTTTTGATTATGATAATGGAGAGTTTTTGAACTATGTGGCTACAGTGAAGCTGGCTAGTTGGTAGTCGTCATCCATATTATAGCAATGACTAACATTATAGACAAAGGGAACTTAAATATGTGTTTCTTTTCCAATCAGGTTAATCTTGTTGTTGCAGGTAAACAAATAAACCCTCTAAATAATGTTCTACTGACCAATATATTTTAGCATATTTCTCTCCTGCCCACGTTAACTGGTTTGGCTCGATCTTGGGTACCACGTTTCTTATACCCCAGACTAATCACTAATCAATGATGTTTTGGAGAATCAGTACAGCATTCCAAAACATACCATGATATTTAGTATTTTTCAGTATCTATCGATATTTTCTTGCATTTGTAATAAAAGCTGGATAGTGATGCTAGTTCTGAGTGGCGGAGCAGGTAAGGAGTGTTGGACAAAGAGCTGTCAATCAAGCTTTTAATGTGTCTTATCATGTTTATATCTTATATTCCTAATTCAAGCTTTGCTGGATGTTTAATATGACACGGTTTAGTATCACACAAACGTTTTCAACATTTTACTCTGTTCCTTCCAACTTTAATGCTTGCTAGTTTGCCAGGCCCACCCCAATAAAATTCTCACTACACCACCGCAGCAACTGACAAACGAGAGCTCGATCGTAAAAACAACAGAAGCTGATAAAGTACTCAACTTATCCAGAAAGGTATCAACTGCTATCTACACTTAAGTTCTCCTAGTAGCTTCACTTGAGCTGTATTGGGCTTCCTGCAGGTACATTTCTACATGTTAGCAGAATTCCAACACTGGCTCATGTACACACATAAACTTTACCTTTAATTATCATTAAATTCCCGCATGGAAGGGTTGTGTGAACGGGGCCGATGTTAACCTCTACACTATGATAACAGCAGGCCTTTCCAAAGGCAGTGAAATGCAGCTTCATTGTAATCCAACACCATATTCGTCTCCACCAACTGTGGTTGATCTTTTCTGCATTATCTAGTTATTCTCCTCCCTGTGGAAGCTCTAACACTGCCTCGAGATTCCCACTAGTATACCCTCTGTTCCTGCTGTATGCACTAATGCACACTACCTTTGTGCCTTACTTTTTTGCTACGTTCCATTCCGTCTCCCCCACTTCCTCTGTTCCTCAGCCTTTTCTTCTGTGTCTTATTTCTATAGAATCTCAGTGGAAAACATAGAGGCAGAATTCTCCTCTCTCTACGTGAGAACACGTTCCCTGGAGGAGAAGATTCAGAGCGACGCTGATCTGCTCTCGCAGCTGGGTCCATTTCTGCAGGTCAGATTCTTCTTAAACTAATGCTATAACTACTTTTACACAGAGATCAGATGCATGTGGTCGCATCTCCTGTGTTTATATACATATTCCGAATTTTGTTAATAAGTAATAAATACCAAAAGCAGTTGTGCTTGACCTGCAGTTCTTCTTTTAGCCAGTAGGGGTGCTAATGTTGTCATTCATGTATATGTGGTCAAGTCGCCAAATACAAATACTGTAGGATATCACTTTGTGCTGCATTCAACGTAAGGAACCCGATGTACATAAATTTACTAATTTGTATGTATTTATAGATTTTAAATATCAGTAATCATATATTGGTCTATAAGATGCAAGACATACCAATGTACCTTGCATTTGCTCAATTATACACCACGTATAATCTAAAACCTTATTTCTCATTTAAATATTTGAAATATTCAAAATATTTTAGATTTGTCCTGATTTCTGATTAAAGTGGTAGAAGATTCTTGGGATGTATAACACTGAGAGTTAAGTGGAGATCAAATCTCCAGGCAGATAACTTTACAAAAAATGGTTGTAAACAGATAATTATGATATATGACTTAACATTTAATATCTTTTGTCCACAGAATTCTTGAATAAAAAAGAAATATTGATCGACTGAAAATCTTAAAATTATCTTTAAAACCACAACGACGGTGTAGTGGTGTGGTGGTTAGCACTGTCGCCTCACACCAAGTTGATCCGGGTTGGAGTCTGCATGTTCTCCCCGTGTTTGAGTGGGGTTCCTCTGGGTACTCCGGTTTCCTCCCACAGTCCAAACACATGCATGTTAGGTTGATGGGTCACTCTAAATGGCCAGTAGGTGTGAGTGTGTGTTGTCCCGGGGGTTGTGTCAGGAAGGGCATCTGATGTAAAACCCTTTTAGCCAAATCTAGCATGTGAGTCGCTGTGGCGACCCCTGTAGAAAGGAAAAAAGCTGAAAGCTGTGTGTGTGTGTGTGTGTGTGATATTTAAAACAACAACAAAAATTGCTATCCCAAAGTGTGAAAGTTTTCACAACAAAAAGCCCACTTCTCCTCTCTGTCTGTTAGAGCTCGGCACAAACTCTCCAGGACCTGCAAAGCCGCAGGCTGGACCTGCGCAAGGAGGGCAACGCCCTTATTGATTTCTTCTGTGAAGATAAAGACACCTTCAAACTCGACGAGTGCTTCAGGATCTTCCAAGACTTCTGTCTTAAGTTCAAGAAAGCTGTGAAGGTACTAACGGTTCTGATACTAATGATTGAACTTGATGCTGTCTTAGAAACACTATTTGCGCTTTTGCGTCTTTTCACTGACTTTATTGTAAATTTGTGATAACTGTGGTTTACAGGCAGCGATTTTAGGATGGTCATATTTCTTGGTTTCCAAGAAGAGAACACTGGGGGCAAAACAGTAGAGTGTAAAAAGTAAATATTAACAGGCCCCTGAAAAAAATGTCCTTGGAAATGAACATGTATGGTTAATCTGAGTAATCATAATTTTTACATTTATTTTTGAAAGCAAAATGTAGACGTTATTGCACCATTTGCTGAAGATTAAGACGCCTTCGAGGATGATATAGCACCATCTTCTGGGTGAAACCTCAATATTGCTTTCAACAAACTGAATTCTTCCTCAAACTGTCTGTTGTCTATTAACTATTAGGATAATCTGGAGAGGGATTTGAAAGAGGCTGCCAGGCAGCGGCGCCTACGTGAGCTGGAAGAAAGACGCTTTGCCTGGGCTGCCGCCAACGGGGGACAAAGCAGCAATGGAGGTTTCGGTCGCAGCAGCAGCGAGAACGATGTGGACATCCTTACCAAAGAGGGCCTCCTGGACTTCTTGCTGCAGCCCCGACCTCACAGCCCCCACAGCCCACTGGGGCGGTCTGCAAGTGCCCGCCGCTACCGAAACGTAACCGCTGATCGCAACCTCCGTGGCTACCTGGAGCTGTTTTCTGGGTCTCCCACAGCCGACAGCGCCAAATTCAGCAGCCTTCCGCGCCCCGGCCGCCCAAATCAGAGGAGGACCATGCCCTGGCTGGCCTCTCAGGATGATAACAGAGAGCTGGGAGGACAAAATCAGCTCTACCATGAAAAGCTGGCAACTTCTCCAAAGGCAGAGACTGAACCAATTAGCCCCTTGGCTAGATACTCCATGTCCAGCTACACCATGGAGAATGATGCATACAACAATAATTACTCAACTGTTTCTGAAGGTGTGATTCCTTCACGGCTAAGTCACACTAGGAATGTGTTTCAGAAGTCGCAGGGTCAGGCTGTTGGACAGATGAATGTTAGTCTGGAAAGACACATGTTGGTGCCTGGGCTTCAGCCCTTTGAGTTGACAAATCCTAACAACAACAACAACAGCGGGTACATGCCACTGGAAAACCAGGGAGATATTTTTGTGACAGACTTGGAGGGAAGAGAACCTCCTAGATCGCTTGTTCTGGATACCCCTCCATCTAGTAAGAGTTCTGAGGAAGCACCACAACCCGGAGCAGTATACGACACCAAAATAACTTCTCCTCAGAGAGAGGAGGAAGAAGACACCAGCACTGTCTCCTCAACCACATGTGACACACCTTTGCCTCTTGACCCCTCGTTACCCAACAAGAAATGTATCCCTTACATTCTGGACTGCACTGAAACTGATTGCTCGGTCATGTTAGACTGCTCAGAGATGGAGAGTTCGCCCATCTTTAAAGAAGGATCTCGGCTCGATGCAAAACTGCAAGACAGCAACTACCGAAGTCTCCTCCGAGATCCTAGTTCCCTTTCCTCGAATTTCGAGTCATTGTCCACCAATGATGCATCGGTGTCTATGCCGACCGATGAGCCTCTTGGTGGGAAGGCAGTCGAAGAACGCCCGGAGTCAGTCACTCCATCCGTCACTACTGACGAGGCAGATACTGACAGCTGTGACACTGCAGAAGGTAGGAAAGTGGGTGAGAAGCCGGTGCAGACCTGCAGCTCCAAACCAGCTCACTCGAAAAGCAAGACTCCGTCCAAACCTGCACCCACACGAATCGGGCGGCCCGCAAGAACACTCACAGTAACCGAGACCCAGAACTTGCGTAAGGTAGTACCTATCACCAAACTGAATCGGTCTGTCAGCAATGCTAAGAGAGTTGAGAAATCTTTAGGACATGAGATGACAGAACCGAGGCGTCCACTGCGCGACCAGAGCACGCCTGCAAGACGGGGCGAACGACAAGGTAGACCTGCTCGTCATTCTAGCCTTCCTCCAGAGCAAGCCAAGGCACAAAGAGGAATGACCCCAAGTGCTGTAGGCTCTCGATGGGCGCGAGACCCCATTCCACACAAACCTTCCTTCAAGAAGCCGAATGCCAAACCGATCCGCAATATACCTAAACCTCCGCCAGAGGAGAAGATGTGTAGATCTACCATGAGAGCGTTGGCTCAAGCTCAAGCTCAAGCAGCTTCAGAAGGCAGCACTCCTCAGACGCCAACTCATGCCTCGAAAGCCCCCTCCGCCCTGCCAAGCTTTGCTCGCAACACTGTCGCTTCCACCTCCCGAACCAAAAAAGACTTGCCCGTACCACCTGCTCCAGGAACTCCATCGAAGAGCTCCACCTTGTCCAGGAGCGGCTCCCAGAAGGCACCGTCTGGTGGAAAGACAGAATCTGTATGTAGTGGACACTCAACCCGAGGTGAGGACAAACCAGCTGGTTCTTTGAGGAGGGTTCAGAGTGGCCGAGCGCCCAGTCGAAGCACTCAGCGCAGCGACACTCCCCCACCACAGACTTCCCGCAAAGGTAGCAGTTTTTCCGAGAAGTCCTTTCCAATCTCTGGCAGGACCCTCAAACCCATGTGGAAGTAGAGTAGATAAGTGAGCTCAAGCAGAAGGAAGTGCAATCCCCCCCTACAGTAAACTCTTAGTTTCCTCCATATCGGCCTCTTGTATCGTTTGAATGTATCTAAAGCCTTTTACATGTAGCTGAAATTCTACGTACTCAGCTAGTGTTTCCGAAAAGATACTAGCTGCTGTCAACATTTGACAACACATTTTATTAGTAGCACTTCATCCATATGAGGATGTTTTTGATGGCCTTTTCTGACACTTAGTCACTCCATCGTCAAACACTCCAATCTAGTGTTAGATATGTTTTTTTAAACATGGATCCCTGGTCGTCACATGCCACAATGCCTGATTTGTTATAGCTTATCATATCTAGTGAGATATTAAACTTAATGTGGTACCTAGTTTTGTAGATCTCACCCCCTATACAACATGAATATGAACACTGTATAGTCTCTCACAGGTTTATATTGTCAATAATCACCAAAAATGTCAACGAATTCTGCTGATTTTGAACATTTTTGCAACATTCAGTCACTGAGATGTAAACAAAAAGCTATTCAGAGTGGTTAGATGAAAAATGGTTCATTGTATAGATTGTGTTGGTGCTAGGAACCAGAGCTGGCGATGATATACAACATATAGCTAAATTATTTACTATCCAAAATGAACAGTGAACCCACAAGTGTCCCTTGTGTTGATAATTAATTTATTATCATAATTCATGAATTTATTTATTTGTCTTACAACACCGGATATTTCTTCACCAATAATGCTCAGTCCAAAAGCTTTTTATCAGAACCAAAACTGTGTTTTGGATCAGGCAGCTTATTCTTAAACAGTTACAGTAGTAGGCAAAAAGTCAGAGACCACCCTTCATTTATTTAAGTTCCAATCACAACAGCCCTTTAATGCAAGCTATTCGTTTTTTTTGGGAGACATTTCAGGGGAGATTAAGATATAAGAGTTAAGATAAGAGTTTCCGAAACTGGAGTTTAAAAAAAAAAAATTCAAAGCTACAGAGGAAATGGGACCCGCAACAACCACTTGGTAGACCAACAGACCACTAAAAGCATTCCCATCAGCTGAACAGCACTTAAAGAAAGTCAAGCTCCACTCCTGCCTCAGATTCACAGTTTCCCTCCATTGTAAGAAGCAACTAAATGTTATGGGGGTCTAAAAAGATGTGTAGCTGTTCGAGAAACCCTCACAGAGAGAAAGAAGTTTTGAAAAAGAAGAAATAAATAAAACTAGACATTTGAGATGTGGAGTAAGGTTTGATAAACTGATGAGTCTGGATTTGTAACTAAGTTTGGATTATGACAAGTAGAAAAAGCAACCAACTACTAAGACTGAACTTTGGAGGTGTTGAAGAAACTGGTTTTACTGCAAGTGGGAAGAATGGTCTATTCAGACATCTGGTTCCTGGTCTGTCCCTGCCACTGTGAACAAATGAGACTGTCTAGAACGTCATTTCGCACCAAACCACTCTGACTGGCCTTAAATGCTTAAATTATGCAGAAATTTTGACGAATCAGTAAAATTTTTAAACGTGTCCTCTGCATGATGCCAGACGATCAGACCTTTATATCGGTAGATGAGGATATGCCTCAGAATGCTGTCCACGTACACACTCTAGTGTTGTTGATGCAATCGAGATAAAGTCCAACTTTCAGTGATAGTTTTAACTTCTACGGACGAAATTCCGGACACGTCCAAGAGCTGCTGAATTGCTTTGAGAATATGGTTTGAACTTGCCTTTTAATTCAGGGTCCGAGCTGCTGTATGAGGCTGTTTTGCTGCTGTAACCGTTGTATTTGTGTCCCTCTCTGTGAATATATTGTTCAATCCTTCTTTGCAAAGCCATAGTTTATATCAGGAGTGGCAAAACCTGGTGCCGGAGGGCTGAACAAACACTCCAGATGTTCTGGTAGTATGAGAATGTTACTCTTTAGTAGTTATTACATGATTTAATTAGCCATATCGCAAACATTCTATCAGAGTAGATAGCAGATGCATCCCAGCGATGGGTCCCATTGGCAAAAATGGGGAAAGAATTCTCTCAAAGACGTTCCAAATGAAATATATATTTGATTCAGTAGAAAAACCTCAAATTTGAGTATTAACATTACGAATTGCAACATCTTTAATTTCTACCTCTCGGATCACATTTCGCCACCTCTGATTCGTTCCAAGTGAATCACGGGCTTTTTCCGCAGTCGTACCTCAGTCGCAACTTCCGATGCCTTTTTATGTTCTCGGTCAGAAAGCCGTATGTGTTTTTGTCTGTGTGCATTGCTACTTTGATCGGTTGACATGCTTTAGGAAAAACGGCCGTGGCGACACGGAGAAGACTGGCACAATGGAATAGTTTTGTTTTTCCAGCTCTAGTTAGCTTGCCTCGCTAAAGTAGGCTACTGTAGACGTTGGGTCCGAATAACCTTCTTATGTGTTATTTTTGGTCCAGTTACAACATTTGGGCACGATCCTGTGTTTTCCTTTTTACTGTTACTGCTTGACCTTTTCTATTTTGAATGTCGTGTCTGATTATTTTTGTCTCCCCTTGTAATTGTGTAATTACAATCAATATAAGCTAATCGATTAAAATGATGTAATCTAGAGTCCGTGTGGATGTTTGCTTTCTTTTGCCAAGTTCCCATTAATGGTTGCGGTCCAATGAAAAACAAGTGTCTACTAAATTGTAACTTTGCGTTGACTTACATTGAAAGTAGAGACAGTTTTTAGGTTTTATTCTACATGAATTTCGAGCGGTTTATTGGTCCATTTATCATAAAACTTTCACAGGGTATAAAGATAAGCTGTCTTGTTCAAATGATTAATTAATAATAAAGAAAAATTAATGCTTACAAAAATGGAAATGCTTGTCTTTCTTTGGACAGTTACAATATAAAGAAACGAGTAAGCAAGAGTAAGCAAGTATGTATGATACATGCAGACTTATTTACTCTCTGCTGGAAAGAAAAAGTTGTGTTGGCATGATCTTGTTAGTTGACCAGCATACAAACAAGAAAAACAAGCATCTCCTAAATAGTTACTTTACAGAAGAGGCCAAAACATTCTTAACTTCTAATGTGAGTAAATGTTAAGAGATTTTAATCCAAGTGATTTTCGAGCATTTCTTTTGGTCCATTCATCATAAAACCTTCACAGGATGTAAAGAGAAGCTGTCCTGTTTACATGGTGTAGAGAAATGAAAATTAAGATATATGCTTTTCTTTAAACAGTGACAATATGCTGGTTTTGCTGGTAACTGTACCAAAAACCACATAACCAATAAGCCTATTTCAGATATTTTTACTCCACATCATTTAAGGTAAGTGCGGAAATCAGGCCAACTTTTTTTTTGTTGGGACATAAAAATGTAGCAGTCATGGTGGGGTTGCTTCTGCGTCTGTATTCTCAGTTTCCCTACTAATCTAAACAGAGACCCTCCACCCCAAAGAACACAGACAGGAAGCTGACGCTGTTTCTGTGGGTGCATTCTGGTCCTGCCTATGTCCTTCAGGACTCTCTAATTGATCCTGTCACAGAAGGCTTTAATTCGAGTCAGGAAGAGAGTCCTGGGGGAGACTCGCAAAGCTCCTAAACCTCTGCGTCAGTTCTCTGTTAGGGGGTGAGAGAATCAGCTGACCAAGGAAAACTAAAGTGGACTTAAAGGGGCACTCTGGCCAAAATGAAACATTTAATGACCACTTCCACTGCCGGCAATATGCCTGCTCACCCCCTGCAGAGGCGCCACCGTGGTCTCTGCAGCAAGATTTTCGGGTTAAAGACAAAGGACACATTCTAATGTTGCGTCTTGTAGGTGGGAGGTACCTGGAGGGTCTGCTCTATAAAATGTATCACACACATGCACACACATCCTCGCACTAGCTACTGAATGCTGGAGAAGATAGAAAGTCGAATTTTGTAGTGAAGCCAGCTCTGGGTCGTAGTCTCTCCTGCCATGACTAAGACTCAAGAGTTTGTATAGATCTGAGTCCAGAAAACTACTCAGTTCTCATTCTAGCATGTTCCTTGAGATGAGGAGGAGAAGAAGAAATTGCTACAGTTGATAAGGTGAGTTATAATGTGTGAACCAATGTTTGATCCCAGTGCTAACATTAACATCAGCTAACATTAGCACCCACCCACACAAGCCAAGCTGGCCCTTTGTGGATACTTGTGATATACTCAGTGGCTTTATAGGGTGTTTTTGGGGTTATTAGGCTTGTCTGTCAAACAAGGGCTGATGAAGACAACTAAGGCACAGTTACTGCTAGCTTGTTTAAACATTACATGCTGGTTTTAGGCCATAAGGGAGCAACAAACTAAAGACCCCACCAACCCCTCCCTTCCCTGAGCAACTACGGTGGACATCACGTTTTCTTTGGTTGCCTCAGTGCCTGAACCAACTTTTTCATGCTTTCTTTTTTTCTAATAGTGAAAATTCGCCTTCTCTGTTTGTCAATATAAGAGTTCTAAACCATCTCACAGCAAAACGTGGTTATTCAGAATTCTAGTTATTTATTCTAGCGAGTGGTTCCGCCTTTAACTGTTATTGTAGTATAGTGTTCATAATGTTAATTCAGTTCAGACTTATTAATATTACCAGTTATAAGACGCTAACTTTTTAATAACTTACTAACTTTTTAATTGATCAACACCATCAACCCCTAACAATTAAGTGCAGCTTTGTGTAAATGTTACATTTATATGATAGTTTATTCTCTTGGGTCATATTATTATATGTCTTTCCTCCGATATTGGATCTAGTTATTGTAGCCAGTATCAGACTGATACAGATGCTGAGCACCCCAATATTAAATGAGCAGCTTAGTTGCAGTTTCTGGCTCTAGTATGACATCAGTTTCAGTGTCTGCTTGTGTGCGCGATGCAAACGAAACCCGTTTAGAGGAACAAAACAGTGTGACACGTCACTTCACCCAGGCAACTGCTCAAGACAGGATAGTGTAGAAGAAAACATCACTCTCACCCTCCTCGTCGGCTCAGCCAGGAAATACATTGTCTGCAGCAGTGACGCAATAGTCTAGCGCTTTATCCGACACATCGTGCTGTTAAAGGTTGATCTTGGACCTGCTTCCTTCCTGACCTTAACAAACCAGAGGCACCTAAACTGGCCTCAGATCAGCATTACAAAGCAATGGGTTTTATAGGGCACTCAGCCAAAAGCCTCATGCTGGTGACTCTTCAGTGACAGTGCTAGTCTGTGGGTGGCCTTCGTGCCAGCCTTTTCAAACCGTGTGACTTTTATGGGTGTCTTTTTTTCTAGTCATTGTAAAGGTGTCATGGCAACTCTGGCCCAAAGCACAGCATTTACTCTCTCATTCAGCTTTAAATATCACGGCTGGATATATAGCAACGCAAAATGAGTCAGCAATACTCTTCAGTCTGAAATGTTCCGCTTTAAATGACTGAGGCACTCGCCTCACTACCTCAATTTCGGCTCCGGTATTGATACTGCAAACCTGAATATCTGCTGAAACAGATACAAATCCAGTATCATCCAGTTAATAATACACGTGTCTGAAAGCTACTTACTTAATCAGCCAACCAGCTGTGAAACTGATATTCTTCTAGAAACAGCAGCATCAGCTCCATCAAACGTTCACAATCAAGTTTTGGTACATGTCCTTATGATAGAATCATATGGGATTCTATTGTTTTCCTCTGATATTTGATCCAGTGATCGTCGCCAGTATCAGGCCGATCCTGCCAGTGAGCATCATATTGCTGCACCCCAATATCAAAGGAGCTGCTATTCAATCAATGCTGTAGGACACTTCGTCCTGCCCTCTCACAAGCTTCAGAATAGTAGCAACTTTAGCATGCAGCCAGATGATCCAGTAATACTCAGACTAATAGTTTAATTGGAATAGACGACATCCATGTATGCATCTCAGTCAGAATAGGCCATTGAGGCAATTCTGAGTATGACTCACTGACTCAAAGAGAGAGCGGAGACGTTAGCCTAGTCTTTTTGGTCAAGGTTATGCTTGCACAAGCCTGACCTCTTTTAAGACCACCCATTTCACATCGACAGGGGAACCGAGATTTACAAATGAATAAAGTCAGCAAATAATCTGTGTCGGTGCATCAAAGTGTACGGATATGTGTTCTCTGCAGAGCACTGGTCACCAGTCCTGCATCTGAAGATCTAACTTCAACACAATCGGGAGAATCTGATTCAGCTAACCAAGCACGTCTGATGAAGCTGGTGGAGCAGCAGTGTGTTATATGCAGAATGCAGAGTGCTTGCTACATTGAATAAATTCCCAAATCCTAATCTTTGTCTTGTAGTCATTTAAACAAATCTAATTAATTTCTAAAGCTATCTTCAATATTTCTTCATTCCGAACTTACAGAGACTGCACTGAGCGGATACTTAATTAAAACCTTACACATATCAGTTCAAGTATAGAGACAAAAATATAATTTGCTATAGCTCAATAAGTGTCTCCATTTCAACACTTGTTGGTGTGAAGTGCAGTCACTAGAGGGCAGTAGTGGTACAAATAAGAGGTACAGCTGTGTGCAAAAGTTTGGTTACGGGTCACCAGCCCGGGTGCTGAAGCTCCAACTTGGTGTGTTTTGAGTGTAACAAAACGTAATTGGGTGCATACAGCGCAGCCCATTGATTCTAATGAAGTTGGTGGGGCAGTATGTTCTAGGCAGGTTGGTTCTACACTGTACAGGACAGTAGGTCTCCAGGAGGGTAGAGGATGTGTTTTCACACATATTTCACATCATCACTTAGAAACTCAATAAAATCTGTTATTTCACCAGAAGAACCCAAACTTTTAGACACAGCTGTATTTGTGCACGGCCCAGTGCTGCCCTCTAGTGACTGCACGTCACACCAACAATTGTTGAAATGGAGACATTGACTCACAGTCAAGGATAGTCAGCTGTGTAAGATTTTAATAAAGTATTCACTCAGTGCAGTTTCTATAAGTTCAGAATGAAGAGATATTGAAGATGGTTGTGGATTTAATGGGTATTGGATTAAAGTTTAAAAGATTTTAAAGATTTCTCTTCATTTCTCCAGCAGGATTGTAACACATGTGTGTTTTGTTACTATTTAGCTTTTCTGCTTTAAATATAAAACTGCTGTTCATGCTTTTAGCCACCAAATGTCATTAATGTGTATAATATAATATAATATAACATATAATATAATATAATATATAATATAACGTAAAGCTTACCTGCTTCAGAAAACTTTACTAAAATCTTACACAGCTGAAGTGTAGAGACTAAAATATACTTGACTGTGAGTCAATGTCTCCATTTCAGCACTTGGTGGTGTGAAGTGCAGTCACTAGAGGGCAGCACTGGGACATGCCTAAATACAGCTGTGTGCAAAAGTTTGGGTTCTTCTGGTGAAATAACAGATTTGATAGAGTTTCTAAGTGAAAATATGTGTGAAAACACATCCTCTACCCTCCTGGAGACCTACTGTCCTGTACAGTGTAGAACCAACCTGCCTAGAACATACTGCCCCACCAACTTCATTAGAATCAATGGGCTACGCTGTATGCGCCCAATTACGTTTTGTTACACTCAAAACACACCAAGTTGGAGCTTCAGCACCCGGGTTGGTGACCAGTAACCAAACTATTACACACAGCTGTATCTTTTATTTGTACCAGTACTGCCCTCTAGTGACTGCACTTCACACCAACAAGCGATGGAGACACTTTCTGACTTCCATTATAATTAGAGTTTATTGAGGTTATTTACATAAATGATTGACCACAATGTAGTCTAATGTAGTTCATCATGTTCTTCATGTTAACTTTCTAAAATCAAACACTACATATTTAAAAGCTGAAGACTGGACCGTATTTATTAGTCTTTGACTCTCGCACTACAGCTGCAGCTAACGTTAGTCTGTAGTCAACACTGAAGAAGTTAAAAACTTCATGGATGATGAAACAACTGTAGACTTCATCAACATTTTCAGGTCATTAATTAGCTCCACTGGTAGAAAACAGGTACTGTTTAAGATACTGACAAAACTTGCAATGGGCGCATGTAGAAGTGGAGCACGTGGATAAGCTCTAACCCTGCAAACCAGAGGCCATGGGTTCAAGTCCGCCCTATCAATGTGCTTGTGCTATGTATCTCCTGTAAAGCAAATGTCTAAAAGAGTATGGATACGCGCAATAGCCTTGTTGGCGCAGAGGCTTTGCAAATAAGAGGCAATGGGTTCAAATCTGGTCGATCACTGTGCTTTGTTTTGTAGTTACTCTCAAGCAAATGGGAAAAAAAGCAGGTTTGTGCCGCAGTGTCTCTCATCAACATGGGCAAGGTAGGTATTTGCAAACAAAAGGTCCTGGGTTTGATTCTAGGTTGTCAACATGCTTTTGGTTTGTTGTGGCTGTTGGCATGTTTTATCTGTCAAGTAAATAAAAAAAGCAGGAGGTTGTGTGGGAGCCTCAGTGGCGTGTATGGATAAGCTCTACAGTAGTAAGCAAGAGGTTGTGAGTTTGAATCCAGTTCCTCAACATGCTTTTGGTATGTATTTACCATCAAGCTGGAAATTTAAAGATAAATGTTGAAAAAACAGCAGTAGAAGCTGTGAGGTCCTGTGGCTCGCTGGTAGATGCCATGCCCCCAGATTCAGGGGCTATCGGTTCAAATCCCGATCGGGATCTCACACCAAGGTTGCGGTTGTCAGTTCAAGTCACCTCCCAAGGTGCTCCTGGATGGACCCTGAAGGTGCACTGACAGCCAGAGGAAGGTTGGAGGGCGGTACCCGAGAAAGGGGGGAAATAACCGGGCTCCCCCCCGGGTCTCCCCGGAGAGAGAAAAGCAGCAGTTATGGTACGAAAACCAAAAAAAAATGTTCGACTTAGTTTTAAATATACACGTTCTGTATTTAAAACTAAGTTCCTCTTTTTTTCTGTGCTTTTGGAGGAAGACCGCTGCTGTTCTCTTTCCAGGTGGTCTGACCCCCCTTTCCTCCACTCTCCTTTCACCACCCACCTTGCCTCTCTCTCCATCTATGTCAACCCAGCCAGACCTCCAGTGAGACTTGAACCACCAACCTCTCAAATGCTAGGCAAGGACTTTCCCTCTGAGCCACTGAGTCTCACAAAAAACCTTGTTTTTTTGGGGGGTTTGTCTCGTCTTGAAACACAGCCAGCAAATCTGTCCTAAGTGCCACCTCGAGTACACAACATTTCTCTAGAGACTCTGATTTAACATGCTCCTTAGACACTCCATAGCTTCTTGTGCACAGAGTGACGCTGTGTATAGCAATGAAAAACTGTAAGCTCTCCTCAGCAGAATATAGATTCAGCAGTCATACCTTCACTACTACATGCCTGTTAATTCATATCAACAGTCTGGTTTACAGGTTAGAATATTTTACGGGTAGTCAGGGCCCAACTCTTCCTGTCACGATTGGTTGGGGGTTTTAGGTTTCGGCAGAGAATAGACAATTTTTACTATAAGTTTGATTGCATGAGCCTCTTAGCAACGGATGTCGCTTGAAATCATTAATGATGAAAGGTGTCTACATATGACTAACCATTTAATGGATTCAAAGCAGATACAAAATTTAACCAATTGGCTTATTGTTTTATTTTGAGGTTGACGTTGTGGCTTTTTTCAGGACGTTTTAGTTGTGTCATGTTATGTTCAGCTTTATAATTAAAGTTTGTTAAACTCCAAGTGTATAAGGCTTTGTATGATCAACCACTGGAGGGTGCTCTTTCAAAAGAACAAGATGTCTGATTCACTTCAGCTGCTGAAAAGGTTTAGCAGCAGAGCACCTGGATCCACCTAATTACAATTAGGAGAACTGTTAAAATATTTTTTAAATTGATGTCATGTGACGTCGATGATGTGTGAATGTAATCAGTTCATAATAAGTTGTTTATTAACTTTATCGTGGTTAAACTGTGAGGGGGACTGGGTAAAGTGCAAAGCACTCTTTCATAGCAGCAGAATACATAGAAAATGACACAAAGGATGCATTCATGAAAGTTGGTATATAAACATTAAGAAACGCCAGGCATGTGAACAATGAACGCTGGGTCCATTATATCTGGAAACCTCAGTCTGGAAATTTCCAATAAGCTCAATAAGTCAGTAAATTTGTTCAAATTGAGCAGAGGTCCTTGGAGGTCTTGAGAAGTGGGTACAATTACACAAATACCTACAGAGCCAACATGGTAGACTCATTTTCTTGTAGATAGACAGACAGTTAGATACTTCACTGAAGCTGAAGGAAATTTAGCAGCCAGCAGCAGTTACACAATACAGCAGCATAACACAACGAGTTAAGAACAGGATCAGCAATAATTCTTAAATAATTAAGGATGCATCTCAAGCTATGTAAAAACGTCAAGACTGAAATAGATCATGATGTAAAATGAATTGATAGCCTTTTGAAACAGCCGAAGGTGCTGGCGCGGTCTGCCTCGCTTGTTTGATGCCAGTACATCACGTTAGTTGAATGTATGGCGTCACATTGGTGTCAAAACCAGGGCGTGCAAAAATGCAAGGTGAAAAATATAAACCTGCAAGTTTAAACATTCTGTTTATGTAAATTTTTCACTTGTGCAAATGTGAAACTCGCGAGCACAGAAAGAACAACTGCATGTTCGAACAGCCTCTCAAACTACAACAAACATGGTGGAAGAGGAGCCGACAAGTAAGGTAGATTAAAACTTTTAAAATGTTTATTTCACTTAATAATGATTTAATAGTCTAATCCCTTTTTATGAGTGTAACTGGTTTGTATGCAGAGTAGTAATCACTTCCGGGGTAGGGTTAGGACAACAAATTATATATGTTCAGGTAAGTTGAGATGAAAGGAGAGAATGTTCAGGTCCGGGATTTAACTTTGAACTTGTTTTTAATTTGACTTGTGCACAAACCTTGTTCTGGTACTGGTATCAACATGTGTGAGTATGGTTTCCTATTAAGAAAGAATAGAACAAATATAAATTATAAGTACTGCTCTACGAGTGCCCCTCTTAATACAAATACAAAGTTTTCACAAGAGAATAAACATGATAAAAGGCCTGCCACAAGGCTAACACCTGGCTATTGATTAGCTATGAAAATGTACTCACCTGACCAGCTTGTCTAGTCGCAGCTCATCTCTCTTTTTTATGCTTCCAGCGCACCACAGCTTAAAAAAACGCTGGACACCACAGTCTGATAGAACATCTGCAGTAGCTTCCTACAGATGTTAAAGAACCCCAGCCTCCTCAGAAAGTAGAGCCGACTCTGTCCCTTTCTGTGCAGGACCAGTTCAACCTATCGTCCAGGTGCAGTCCAAGATACCTGTAGGTCATAACCATGTCTACTTCAACCCCCGTCGATAGAGAATGGTTGTGCAAGTGGCCTGGCTCCACCACCATCTCTTTGGTCTTGGACATGTTCAGTAGCAGGTTGTTGCCATGGCACCATGCCACAAAGTCCTCCACCAGGTTTCTGTACTTTGCCTCCTGACCTCCCCTTACACAAGCCACAATGGCAGTAATGTTCGGAAACTTCTGCATGTGGCATGTCTCAGAGTTGAACTAGAAATCTGAGGTGTACAGTGTGAATAGAAAGGGGGTGGGTCACCTGTGGTGCTCCTGTGCTGCTGACCATAATCTCTGAGGTACAGTCCTTCAGCCGGACATACTGAGGTGTGCCAGTGAGGAAGTCAGTAATCCAGAAGACCAGGTGAGGTTCGACTTGCATCTTTGACAGCTTATCTCTCAGTTGGAGGGGCTGAGAGTGTTCAAGGAACATGACTCTTACAGCACTGCCCCCACTGGTGCCCGACGGAGAAGGTATAGCATGGCACCCTCTACTCCAACTTTCTCCCTATAGACAAACTGCAGGGGATCCATTGCGTGTCGAACATGGGGTCTGAGAAGGTGTAGAGGCCAGTGTCGTTCCAGGGTCTTTATAACATGTGACATTACAGAGACCGGCCTGAAGTCATTGAGCTCACTGGGTCGCTCCTTCTTGGGTACTGGTACAAAACATGATGTCTTCCTCAGTAACTGATCCGTCCCCAAGCGCACTCTGTCAAGCTGCCTTCCTTTTGTGTCTTCTCAGCTCACCTATAACCTGGTCAACACTGAAGGTGTGCAGGGCGGGAGAAGGGGGGCTTCAGTGGTGCTGCCGGTCAAATCTGATGAGATAGAGTGTGAAATAGGGGGTGCAGGGCTGTGTTGTCTGTGCTGCCAGACTGTGGGAGGGGTACATGGATATCAAAAGACGAAGGTGATTGTGTTGATGTCCTGGCAGACAGAGACTGAAGTTTCAGGAGCTGAGACCAGGGGGAGTGTGTAGGTGGTTACTGCTGGAGCTGTAGAGACTTGAACAGGGCTGTCAAACCGGTTGCATATTGAATTATATCACCATCTGTGGCACTGTCCATCCTCTGATGGTCTTCATACCATTCCATACCTCCTTCATGTTATTCTCCCTTAACTTCTGCTCTACCTTCTTCCTGTAGGACTCCTTGGACTCCCGCAAGTGGACTTTGGGCCCCCTCTGTACGCTCCCAAGTTTCTCCTGGTTGTTGTCTTTCAAAGGCCCTTCCATTCTTGTTCAAAACATTGCTAGTTATTCAGGGCTTTTACACAGTTTTTACATGAGCAACGTCCGTGCAGAAGTTCATGTAGTCCGTCATGCAGTGCGTAATCCCCTTAACGTCCTCCCCATATGGCTCCTGCAATACACTCCATTCAGTGTAAACAGTCCCTGAGAGCTGCTTCAGCACCAGGAGACCATTTCCTGAAGGAGTGTGTAGTTACAGGTTGTCTTCAAACCTGGGGTTTGTACTGTGGCTGCAGGTACACCAGATTGTGGTCATATTTTCCCAGAGGGGTCAGGGGTGTGGCAGTGTATGCATCCTTCACATCGGCGTAAAGGAGATCAATTGTCCTGTTTGATGAAAAAGCCTCACGGCGCTGGGTCTCAAGTTTGTAATGTTCACAAAAAGTCCCCCACCTTTACTTTTGCTGCCAAGTTTGACGTCCCTGTCCGCTCTAGCCACTAGTCTATACCTCCAGTGTTCCTCCATGCTCTCAGTCTTTAGCTTAGCACTGGCTCTGCAGGCCCTATTTCTCCTTTGCAGCTCTTTTGGGATTAGGTGCGTTTTTCTGGCACGACCCTTTGTTCAAAGCACTAGCAGGCCTTCCGTTGTGTAAACAAAGTTAGGCCTACACAAAAGCACGAAAAGAGATTCCATGTCCATAGGACACATGAAATACCACTAAATTAGTGATAAAACGCAAAAACAAGAAAAAAAGGAAGGAAAAACACAAACAATACAATTGTCAAAAACACAGTATCGATACACAGATTCCTGGCAAACAGTGAATCAGTGTGTGTTGTGTTTAAACCTCTGATGACTAGTTGACAGTGGTGTAATTCATTTTCAGCTCCTTTCCAACATTAACAAGCAGCACAATATATCACTTTCCTTGCAGTATATCGCGATATACTGAATCGTGACCACTGTATCATGATACGTATTGTATCGCCAGGTTCTTGCCAATACACAGCCCTAATATATATATATATGACACACAGGTGTCTCCCAGAAGACAATAAGATATTATATCTTATTTTTCAGCTTTTATTTACATTTGAACAAAAAGTGGCATGTCCAAAATTATTCATACTCTTTTCAAACTGACAGTCTATGGGAAAATCGAAAGTTCTTTACCATTACAAATAGTCTACCCGGAGTCATTTGGAACAGCTGTTTTAATCAACTCAACGGGTGAAAAACAGCAGCTCTCTGCAGATGGTTTGTGGACATTCATGGCTAAGACAAAGGAGCTCACTAAGGACCTGTGGCTGCACGTTGTGGCTTCTCACAAGTCAGGACAGGGCTATAAGACCATATCTAAATGTCTTCAAGTTCCAGAGGCTGCAGTGCAAAGTATTATTCAACAATACAAGACGTTTCACTCTATGGAGGACATGGTCCAAAGCCAATAGTGACACCTGTGCTGGCCAGGAGCATAGTGAGAAAAAAGAATCCAAGGATCACCACCAAGGCCATCCTTGTAAAACTGGGCTCCGCTGGTGGAAACATCCCAAGGCAGACAGTCCACCGGACACTGCACACTGATGGCGTAAAAAAGGAGAAGCCGTCAACTTTAAGAACACCAGCCTTACCGTCAAACATGGTGGTGGGAACCTAATGAATTGGGGGTGTTTTTTAGCCAATGGACCAGGAAACCTAATCACAGTGAAAAGCACCATGAAAAAAGAGCTATACATCAAGATTCTCAACAACAACATCAGGCAGTCTGCAGAGAAACTTAGCCTTGGGCACTATTGGACATTTCAGCACGACAACAAGCAACACACAGCAAAAGTGGTGAATAAATTGTTAGCAGACAAAAACAGTAAACGTTTTGCAGTGGCCCAGCCAGAGTTCTGACTAGAATCCACTTGAGAATCTGTGGAGAGAGCTAAAGATCAGGGTGATGGCAAGGAAACCCTCCAATCTGAAAGAGCTGGAGCTCATCGCTAAAGATGAATGGGCAAAAGTACTGGTGGAGACATGCAAAAAGCTGGTTGGCAATTATAGGGAATGTTTAATTGATGTACAATAAAGTTTTTCTATTGATTATTGAGAAGGGCATGAATATTTTGGGACATGCCATTTTTTTGTTCAATACATAAAAGCCAGACCAAAAAATAATTGCTGGTTGAATAAAAATAACTACGTCAGATTTGCCAGGGGTATGAATAATTTCTTGCTTTACTGAGATATATATATGTATATATATATATACACACACATTGTCAGAGCATGACAATGCACACTAATCACAAGTTTATGTTGCTTTCAGCATTCAGAAGCCAACTTTTAAGCATATTCAAAGATATATTCAGCAATGCACTTACTTACAAATGCACGCATTGCTTTAGTTAAAATTCAAGAGATTCTTCCAGCAGCATATAAAATGAAAGCTTGTTTGGAGACCGTATCGATTCTGCATTCCACTTTTGGTGCTGTTTGGTGCCATTAAATTATACTGAACTTGCAACAGTCTCACACATAAGAAAATGCATTGCTGCACTACAAGTAGTGCAAATGCCAACTTTTAAAACCTTTAAAGCACGAATATGCAGCAAAGAGAATGTGCAGCTTCCTTGTCTCATGGAAAACAAATGGAAAAGAGTGAGTCAAATTTGACTCCAAGTTGATTGAGTTAGCTGCAACAACGCATCACACAGTTAAAAGAGAAAGACCTGTCGCAGACTGCCAACAATTCAGAGGTAAGAATTAGGTTTACATAAGGCGAAAAAAAAAGTATATTATACAGAGCTCACTGTTCAAAATATAAATTTTTTTTCCAAATATTCATGATTGTTGCGATAAATGTTTTGGTTCTCCTTGCAATTTAAGTCATATGTTTCTTTATTGTCCTGAATTAATTAAGTTTTGACTGTTTTCATTGTAATATCAAAAAATTTAAATACAGACATTGCCGTTTGACCACTTATTGCCATTTTTCGAGTTTCCACCATGTCTACCCTTTACACAGATATCCAGGCAGATATTCTGCCGTTTACTTAAATGTTGGCAAGACGCCAAAACCACACACTGTTTAACAATGGTTACAAGATATTGTTTATTTTCTTAAATTGGAAAAAAGCAGATTCACAATCAAGGGTAATGGGCATTTTACTACAAACTACAGCATTTTACTACAAATCGGAATCTTTTTTTCATATTTTAATTCTCTTTAAACTTTACCGGTTGACTGACACTCCCCTCCCCTCCTATTTTGTTTTTTATTTCATTTATTTACTTTAATATTAATATTTAACATATTTTGTTTATTTATTTATATTTGTATTTATTTTTATTTGTCTTTTTTTTCTGTATGTGTGTGTGTGTGTGTGTGTGTGTGTGTGTGTGTGTGAATGACGTTTGGGTTATAATGTTGGTTTAAAACACAAATTCTGAGGAGTTTTGCAGTTTTAGGATTTGTTTTTCTATTCCTTGTAATTTTTTTTGTTGTCAGTATTTTATACTTTTATAAAAAAAAATTATAATTCAACTGCTGTACTGCCAGATCATCAATAAATAACATGAACTAAATATATTAGCTAATGTGTGCTTATTTATATTGGAATAACACTTCAAAATGCAAATATTTGTCTGGGACAGTAGAAATTTGGTTTGGGACAGTAAACCTTCAGGTCACTTGCCTAACTGAGCAACTTTGGCAAAAAGTTAACTTTGAACCCTAGGCCTGAAATTCATTGTCCAAAGAGAAGAGGGGATTCCTCTCCGGACTACGTAGGCAGCGCTCTGTCTGACATCTTTCCTCATAAGGCAGATTATTGAGATGCTCTAGTTAGAGAGAGACTGGTGTTTTAGCTTAATTTAGCTACTGGTTACCTGGCTAAGATACCAGCCGGCTATCCAAAACAATAGGCTGAGTCTTAAAAAACAGCTAGCATAAATGCTAATCCATCTGTGTATAAAACTGCTAAATGGTCAGATATAAGCAAATAAAATGCTAAAATACTAAAACATCATAGAGAATCAGAATAACTCACATTTGAAAATGACTCGTGGCTTTGTTGCATCATGGAATTGCCTTAGTGGACGAGGAATCATTACTATGACGTAAAATGCTGTCTATGTAGACGGCTTACTACGTTTTGAGACAGACCCATCATTAACACTATTAGTTTAAGTACAAGCCTAAAAAACTGCTCTTGGGTCGAGCATCTGACTGGTGAGGTTTATGTTACTCTAAATTTCTAAATTAAGTTTTGACCCAGTTTTGTGTGCTGAATTCTCCTTGTTCTGGTTCTTTTATGTATTTAAGCAGAGGACAAAAATTTGAATTGGCCTATTTGTTTTCTACTATAATGTTTAGCTTTGGAGAATGTTTCAGTTAGTCTGAAACCTCATCTAGATAATGTTATTATTAGCTGTCTGAGGATCTTTGTGCATTTTTGTCTTTGTACGTTAGGAGAGTTTGCTCATTGCCTTGTAGCTAAAGAAAGAAAGTGAGTGCCAAAAGTGTCCTTCAGTGTAAAAGTTGGTCTGTCCGGCCGATCGTCACCTAAGTCCACACTGGCGCAAACACTGGCTGAACATTACTGTAAATCTGTAAATTTGTCAATTTTATACAGCAATTGCAGCAATGGCTGAAATGAAGCGTGAAACCCGCGATGACAGACTAAAACTTAAGCCCAGCGGTACAGTAACTAGCAAATGCCCACACTGTCCACTTCATTGGTCCATGGTTGTCACCAAAGAATGTGAACAGGTATTATATGACTACTGTTTTTGTATGCCATACAACTCAAGACACATTGGAAGACATATTATATATTGTTGACTTGAATATTTGTACAAAAGTTTATATAGTTTAACTTTAATATTCACTTAAATCAATGTGTCAAATATTTGTTTGCTATGTTGGGGGTCATATAGTGCAAGAGGACAGATGTTGATGAATATCTCCATATTGAAAAGTAAACCCGTATTAAACACTAGTCTTAGAACAGCTCAGTAAAATAGCTGCAGGAAATAACAAGAATACATCATGACCTTGGAAGATTTTGAGGTTGGAGTAGACAGGTTGGGGGAACAAAGACTATAAAGAAAACATGTATTGCGTTTCTATTCCTGACTGGTATTACTAATTATGTTTTGGACATAATGGCGATGCACCGCATGGTCCTGCTCTTTCGTTTTGGTAATAGATTATTGGCAGGTGGTACTTGCGTGGAACGGTGCAGAAAACACTACTTTCATACTAGGCATCGATTACACCATGTCATTTAAAGAAGGAGGCCGAGCATGCGTTTTATGACATTGTAATGTAACGAATGAGTGTTCCTTGATGCAGTGTGATATGTGATCTGTGTGCCTTGTGCCTGGCTTTACTTTTAATTATTTACATTTATTTTAATTCTTTAATTAAATGGCTTATCTGTCATTATAAGCAGCTCCTGCTGATGCTAGACATCAGTAACATAAGTTTCTGTACCATTTCACATAAAACCACAATTAATCTGTTTACATCCCAAGGGCTGAATTATTTGGTAAAATTACTCTTTAACAAGTAACCAGTCAAGACAAAGTATTAAACAACAATGCATCAACTCCCAAACACCAAAAACTTTAAAAGAGGCATGTACTGATATATCCTATTATCTATAACTTTCAAGGATTCTCACGACACTCCCAAACAAAACAGTACATGCTAGAAATGGACCGATCAGTGTTTTTGATGCCGATCCCGATCACCGATCACCTTTTAGCGCGATCGGCCAATAGCCGATACCGATCGAGGGCGGGGCTATACGCCACTGCAGGGCTACATGTAGTTATTAGGACAAGCAAGTCATGAAACATGGTCGAAACTGGTTTATTTTCATTTTTAATGAGCTCGTGTGAAACAGCATAATATTTTAAACAGTAAATAAACAAAGTAAATAAAACAAATATCCCCAATACTGCAATCATTACATTTAGAAAAAAAGCTAATTACGCAAACTTTGGTTTATTTTAAACAAAAAATTGCAATCATTAAATGTAGATCTTGAGTTGTGGCTGCTGTTCTGTTCGTACCGGTCAGATCTGGTCTGCACGGTGTTCTGGGTTATTTGTTTTGTGCTAGCTGCGCGTGCACTTCCCGGTTCCCCAACGAGACGCGCTGATTTTTCAAATTTTAAAAACGTCCTGGATGAGTTCGTGTCACATACGGTAAACAACTGCCAGACGGATGACACCTGTTCTTGCAAGGATGATGCTTTAGTCAGTCTGTGGAAAATGAAAGGGTATGTGTTTTCACCTAGTGGTTCAGATAGGAATTGCGGGGAGCTGGCCGGAGGGGGTTTCAAGGTGGTCTCCACTTCCTGGATGAAATGCCACCGGTATATACAGAAATTAGGCTCCTTAGTTTAACGCCTTCGATCGGCTCTCGGGATCGGCTAAATTGGAGAAATATCGGCTGATCACCGGTTGCGTATTTTGATTAAAAATTTTCTGATACCGATACATAGCCGATTGATCCTTCCATCTCTAGTACATGCTAATCAAGTCATTTATGACCGATGGTTTTAAACTTCTGTGTAAGTCACAGAAATTAAACTGAATTCATAACTTTAACCTAGGGCTGGGCGATAAAATGATAACGCTAATTATCATGAAATAAAGTTTCCTCGATAGAACTATAAGACAAAGTCGATAGAAAGTCAACAGAATTAAGTTCTGTCCATGTTTTGAGAGACAACACGAATAGCCAATGAAAATGAGAATAGCACCGCCCCAAACCAATCAGGTGGCTGAACTAGAGTTCCAGCCATTTCATGTTTGGTTGAAGCACACAGCGTAGAGTGTAGGCATAGCGCCAGCTTAACCCACCTGCTAGTAATTTGGTTACTGCAGACGTTCACACTCGAGCAGTGAGAACAAGATAAGAGAAAATGACGACAGAAAAGATTAAAGTGAGCCACACCATTCCCGAATAACACACCTCAACTCCAAAGCTCTAGGTTGCCTAGAAGCTCGAGGAAAACGCATGGCCATCCTACACTTAATGTATTAAACAGTATCTTAAACACATGTGTAGGGCTGAAATGATTCCTCGAGGTACTCGAGTAACTCGATTACAAAAAATCATTGTTTAAAAAAAAAAAAGATTTGTTTAATCCATACATCTATATAGTTTCACACGGATGACTTTTACTGTTGCACAGCGCACGCTTACGGTGTTGCCAGATGACACGAAGAAGACGATATTTGATGGCGCAGACTGCAAAATAGAGAAAGAGAGAGAGAATAAGGAGAGAGAATAAGGAGAGAGAATAAGCAGAGGAGAACAGAAGAGACGGGTCCGAGAAAGTGTCCAAGTTCTACAATAAAACCAAGCTAGCCGAGGGGCCCGTTACTGACTAAACCTGAAGAAAGATGTGGCTGAATTAGCTTCTTACGTGAATTCCGCCTTTCCACCTTAAATGATGCAGCAGTTACAGGTGTCAGAATGTAACTTCTATACCATTTAAGGTGGAACAGAGAATTCAAATAAGAAGCTAACTTCAGAAAGCAAGCAACTGAGCTTTCTCAGCAGTGTCTCAGCATCTGAGCAGAAACAGTCAGTCTACACGTCCAGTCCACAGAGCCGAGCGACACACAGTAACCATAACATTTATCTTAAGTCTGTGTGATGGCGAGTTGAGATGAAGGCTAGTAAAGCATGCATGTTATGGTTGCACACACTCGCAATAACACACACCCCTCACATGTTTGTAGCAATTTGGAACCTAAAATGCATCAATCTAATATAGCGAGAATATTCAGTTTAATTTGTTTACAGTAAGTGGATCATCAAGTGAAGGACAAGCTTCAGCACAGTAACAGTGTACAGTAGCCAGTCTTGTGAACTTATAGTATGATATATAGGTCTAGTAATACATTTCAATATTTGTAATTATTAAAATGTTTTCTTTAAAACTGTACTATATGCAATTTAAGCAACAAAATGTTAAGAAACCTTGTTTATTTTATCTTATATATTTACTATTTTAATACTATTACTATTAATTAAAAAAATATATATTATCCAATTACTCGATGGAATAATCAATAGAATACTCGGTTACTAAAATAATCAATAGCTGCACACGAGATCTATAAATGGTTAAAGACTAAAAGTCTACGCTCTGACTGGACTTTTAGAGGTACTAATGACACGTAGCCTACACGCCTCATGCACAAAAAATTGGACAGTTTGTGGACTATATATTTTGGCAGAGAGACATTTGAGAAGCAGCTACGTGTGTTTTAAAGCTTCCGCGGTATCGAGAACTGTCTCAGGTTCTACCCTGGACGATTAAGAAACGATTAGCAATGCAACTTTTCAAGTGACACTACTGAAAGAAACGTTACATGTATTAATAATCTTAAAATAATCTGCTAAAATAACAAAAACAAGTAAACAGGTGCTGTCTTGCTGCTGTGTTGATAAGATGCTACGGGACTTTTGCACTTCAAGTGCTCGTGTATTGCAGCTGTACTGTTGTGATCAGCCATCCCCACTGTGCAGAGCTGACAGAGCACCACACTTGTGTTTCCGTTAGATGCACGCGAGCGATTGTTTGTAACTGCAGCTTGCGCTCCAGATAAATCGATGCTTTCAGTAGATGCGGCCATCTTTGCAACGCATCAATGCACGTTATGCTAATCGACGTAATTTCGTAATCGACTTTGATTTATTTGGTGTTGACCAAAGATAAATATATATGTATGTTGTAGGAGTTCGAGTGAGAACGCTGAGGCAAAGTTGACATTATACCCAAAAATACAGAGGAGGCAAACTTTTCTCCACATTTGAGCCAGCAGAACAGCCTACTTAACACAGTGTCTGTGTTTGAGTGCTGTTCATGAGTGTTCAGTAGCCCCTACAACATACATACATTTTTGTGTGTGTGTGTGTGTGTGTGTGTGTGTGTGTCTCTCTGTGTTTGAGTGCTGTTCATGAGTGTTCAGTAGCCCCTACAACATACATACATTTGTGTGTGTGTGTGTCTGTCTCTCTCTCTTTTGATAGAAAATAAATACAATAACAAAATTTTGAAATTTTGATATCTTCACTTCTCACTTATTAAAGTAAAAAGGCAATAGTGATTTAATTTATATCATGATCTATATCGATATTGACTGATATGAAAAAAATAATTGTGATTTACCATATCACCCAGCCCTACTTTAACCTATATTTAATATGAAGGTTAAACCATCTGAAACATGTTTTTAACCAAAATTTTAAATAACAATTAACATTTAATGGGTAATCAGCAATCATTAAAAGTTCAAAATGCTAAATATATGTTCTACATTCTGTCCATGTGATCTTTTCGGGGATTGTCATTACCATTTTCAGGATTTCTGTGCTGAACGTAATGCTGTGCTCTACGATTACCTCCACAATCACGAGCACCACTGAACCACTTAGAAACTTCCTTTTCTGCATCTTTTTGGTTTACATTCTGGGTTAAGGCATTCCTCTTAAAGGCACCTTGTTGAAAGTAAGAGTGAAAACAGATAAAACAGAACAAGGTAGAGAAAGGGTTAGTGTTCTGAAATTAAAGCATTTCACTCTCAAAAAAAAGAAGAAATAAAGGCATATTTAATCTTCTTGACTGAAAGCACACATTTTTAATAACCCTTTTAAAATCTCAGCATAGTAATATTACCACTTACAAGTTAATTCATGTGTAAATGTATATATTTCTTAACTATTTACTGCATTTAAACCTATTGGTTAAAAAAATTAACTGGTGATGTCCCAATTAATATTTTGTCTGGTACACATTATGATCAAGTCATTTATGACCGATGCTTTTTAAAACTGTTTAAATCACAGAAAATAAACTGAATCCGTATTATTAACCTCTAATATTAATATCTAACATGAAGTCACTAATTTAACAAAGTTTAAGCCATTTGAAACATGTTTGTAAACCACTTGCTTCTAAAACTTCTACCGGTCCAATCATTTTGAAATCTCCACATGATGTTAAGAACAACCTCTGTGCTCACATAATGTGGAAAAGAAAAAAAAACAGGCACAAAAAAAGTGGAGATACATGTTTTTCTTTGGACAGCAACAATTTCCAGGACCCATTTGTGTTTACCTAATTAGAGCCCAGTTGCACTCAATGTTTTCTCATGTGGGATCCAAATAAAATGATATAAACCCCAAAAATTATAAACCCACTTGGATGAGGCAATGTAAAACTCAGCAGGTTTTGTAGCTAACCCAAACAATGCCCAAACACCGCCTATGCCAATGGCCACTAAAGACCAAACTGGGCTTGCCTAATTAGAGCCCAACCACACTTAATGTTTTCCCATGTGGGACCAAGCCAAAACCAATTCGATGGCCCACAATAAACACACCTGGGAAAGTCCATGTAAAACCCAGTTAGCTAGTTTCATGGGTTGCCCAGGCAGTGTCCAAACATAGCCCATGCAATTGCCTATTGGAAACCTAAGTGGGCTGTCCCAATTAAAAACCAACCAAAGCCCAAGTGGTGCCCAGTCACAGCCCATATATTTGCCTACTAAACCGGGTAAATCCCTTGGGGTGCCCACATGAACATGTTGGTTGGATTAATTTATGTCAATTTCATTTTATAAGAGAGTTTTTGTACTGAATAATTACCATTGTGGTAAATGTTTACTTCGATATCAGTAAAGATATGTTATTCGGGAGATATTTAATATGTCTATAGTTCTCGTTGTTTTATACACATTTCATTGCCTTTTTATGAAGAACTGAAAATAGCTTTTGGTGATTATTCAAAAAAAGCCTGGAAGAGCCTGAAAAAGGACAAATAGACAATATACAGACCAAAGTTTTGATTTTGCATTGTATTCAGTAAAGAAAAATTGAGAGCTTTTACTGTCTCCTTCTTTATTACCTGGATTACAGGAACATAACTGTTGCTCCCGCCCCACCCCTGTGTAGCAGTATCACTTGTATTGATGCTATGATGATGTGTTGGACATGGTTTTGATGATAGATTATTGAAGGGTGGTACTCGCTAACCTATTTTTAAAAAAAGTCCAATAAAACTTTCAACTGTAATATATTAAAAGTCTGTAAAACCAAAGGTGGTCTTGGAATATTATTTTAGGAGATTCACTAATGGTATACAAACAGGTGAGAAACTAAGGGAGAGACACACTTACATGAGAGGAAAAGTGCAGATTCTTCCATATAAGTGTACCATATATAGTGTACAAATGTGTTGTGATGTTGCAGAAAGTCCTTGTTAAAGTCTTTTAAAAGATTTATTTCCAAAGCCAGATTAAGAACTAATAAATATCCTCACCTAATATATACTCACAAGTGCATTTCAGGTAAGTGCATTTTCCATTCAGGATCTTGTTTCAGGTCAGTCTGCTACAACACGCTCACCATGTGGTTTAGAGGTCTCTGCTCTTCAGATCCAAAAGAACATTTAGATCAGATTTGTTGGTCCTAAACAGGATGATCTCAAAACAGAAGACAGACATGCAGGAAAAAGCAGAAATGAGTGTTTTACCTTTCCTGGAAAGCGCACAGACTTGGAATGATAAAACCTGTTTAGCTTAGGTAAATAATTTCATTTTAAGCAGCTTGTGGTATTTATGACCAGGAATTGTTTGATCTTAAATAATATTTGTGTGCAATTCTAGCTCTGAGGCACCAACACTGTCATTTGTGGAGTCAAACCATCACATCTGTGCATCATAGCAATAATCTACAAAGGGGGTTTACAGCTCCAATTCTGGAGATCTACTGCCCTGGAGCATTTAGTGCCAATACACCTAGCTTGAATATTCAGAGGGTACTAAAGAAATTGATTAACTGAATTAGATTTGATGAATTAGAAGTGGAGACAATCACTTTCAGCAATACATTATTCCTTTTAACTTCAGACTGTTATAGTTTATATGAACTCACAGGTAAACGCCAATGTCAGGGATTTCCTCCATAATTAAAAGTTAATTCCTCACCCTGTCAATGTCCTGAACTCCAAGCAAGCACAGGTGTGGCCAGCAACCATTTTTTTCTTCATTTCATAGTTTGCTTTTCTTTCATCAAAATTTATTAATGTTTGGCAGCATCTCTGAGGAAAAAAGTAAGAAAACATCAGGTAATGTAATCATGTGATTTATTCTTAACTGTTAGAAAAGAAATAAGGAAGATGGAACATTTACAAAATATACAAAAAAGGCAGAAACTTTTTCCATTTAAATCAAAGTCTTTTCATTTGTTTTTCTGTCATTTTTCTATGTAGTTTTATGTAAAAAAAACACTTTCGGGAACTAAGCTCTCCTTAATATTCAAGGACAAAGGATCCCCTCTCAATGGGTACAAGAGTAAACATTCCCAGTCCTACAACAAAGCAAAAGCATGATATTGTGTGTATATAGAAAAGGTTAATTAGAAGAAAGGCTTTACTTTAAGTATTTGGACATAGTTATGTAAAGAGGAAATCAGGATTACAGGTGATACTAACTGTTTAGCAATACACATTCACCTACAGTGTTTTAAAAAACATAAGCATATGTATGACATGACTCTTAAATTAATCTTTTTTATTTTGTTGTTATTAACATCTTGTGCTAGAAGTTTAAAGTGTTAATAAACTCTGTTCTGAAATTTATGTTTGACCATTTAATGACGGCAGCACTTCTTTGGGAGGGAAGGCACCACAAAGATGAAGCTTTTCTTAAAAGACATAAAGCATATTCAGAACAAGCGCATTTAGGCACACCTTTTTATAAGTTGATGAATATTTTGGGAATATTTTAGAACGAAGCTTGTCTTTGCCAAAAACAACATGTACAATAGCAGCGTCCATAGGACTACGTCTGGTTCGTCCGTTTGACCTTTCTTTAATATTGCCCTTTAATATTTGCCCTATTGCCCTTGATTTAAAAAAATAAATGTCAATAATTTTATATTTCTTAAAGACATCTTAATTTCAGTTCAGTGTCTCCTAACTAGGTGATGTTTTTGTTGTAACATAACAAAATTTGTATTATAGTATTTAACAACACTAACTTTCCTAAAGATAAAAAAAAGTAGATAAAATGTACATCGACTCTCTCTAAACACAGGCTGCTCCTCCCCAACCCATCTAATCAAACCACAACTAAATTTAATAATCTACTCTTACTGAATACTCAACCAGCCTGCTCCTCTGCCACCTAAATCAACCACAGCTGGGTTTAATAATCATCTACTCTCACTGCATACTCAACCAGACTGCTCCTCTCCTCCATCTAATCTAACCACAGCTAGATTTAATAACCATCTACTCTCACTGTATACTTAAACAGACTGCTCCTCTCCCACATCTAATCTAACCACAGCTAGATTTAACATCCATCTACTCCCACTGTATACTCAACCAGCTGCTCCTCTCCTCCATCTAATCTAACCACAGCTAGATTTAACATCCATCTACTCTCACTGTTTACTCAACCAGTCTGCTCCTCTCCCCATCTAATCTAACCACAGCTAGATATAAACACCATCTACTCTCACTGTTTACTTAACCAGACTGCTCCTCTCCTACATCTAATCTAACCACAGCTAGATATAAACACCATCTACTCTCACTGTATACTTAACCAGACTGCTCCTCTCCTACATCTAATCTAACCACAGCTAGATTTAACATCCATCTACTCTCACTGTTTACTCAACCAAACTGCTTCTCTCCCCCATCTAATCTAACCACAGCTAGATTTAAGAACCATCTACTCTCACTGTATACTCAACCAGACTGCTCCTCTCCCCACTAATTTAACCACAGCTAGGTTTAAACACCATGTAATTGTCAATAAAAGGTTAAAACAAGTGTGGAATGCTTATAATTGTACTTCATTATACCATATAAACATCAGTTGAGGGAGCAAACTTTGTGAAAAACAAAAATTGGGTGATTCTCAAAACATTTGGCCACGACTGTACACTGTTCCTCTTCATCACAAGCAGGTGGCGCAGTTCTACATGGTCCCTCTACATCTCCAGCAGCAGGTGTAGTTTATTACTAATTAAAGGCTGTTAGGTGTGAGAGACGCCGCTCAGTTCAAACCGTAAGGTCTCCTTCAACTGAAGTTCACTCAGCTTAGCTTACACAGACCTCAGGTGGAGCTCTGAGTGTTGATTAGTTTTAGTTTGGAGGACTGAACTCCCCTCCTCTTCGCCTGGACTTAAAAAGATATTAGTGGTGGACTAAATGTGAAGACCTTAGGTGATATCACTGTTTTCTCTTTGTGAGTAAAGTGTGCTGTGTGAATCTAGCAGATCTCCAACAGTCGTAAACTATAATTCCAGGTGAGAAGAAACTAAGAGCACCAAAATGGAGACTAGAACCATATAAAACTGATATTTATACACTTATCACTTTATAACCACTTCACAAAGGTGATATTAGATATATAGGAAGCTAATGCTAACAGTATTAGCATGTGTGCTAGCAGCTAGAGAGTGTTTGTTAATATTTCTCACATTAATATGTAACAGAGTAACTCAGCTCAGAGGTTTGTAAACGGAGCTCTGGGTGGATCTGGTTTTGCTGAAGATTCTCTGTTTCTGTTTTGGTCTTGTATTATTGTATTTTCTCACTGTTTACTCAAATAACAGCAGCAGTTCATAATAAAGTCTGATCAGTCTACCTGACTCTGGAGTCATTCTTCTGTAGCTCCTCAAAGGCGTGACAACGTTACCAGATAACGTTATAATAACGTAGTGGCAACTACTAGTAAATAATACAATAAAACAAAGTTATTTAGTAGTGACGTTGTGACAAGGTTGCTAAGACAAAGTAAAAAGCTTTTTAACACCTTTGTATAAAAGTAGATAAAGATTTATGAAACCGCTTTATTAAAGCAGATTCAACACAAATAACACCACATGACCTGAGCTGCTCGTTTATGAGTATAAATTAAAACACATCTATTCACCGAGTTAAAACATCCCGAAACAGCAGAAATAGACACTGTAACTGTTAACGTTACTTACCGGCTCCTGAACGCTGTAAACCGGATCACGGAGCTCCGTTTACACAGCAGCGCTAAAACCGAATGAACTACAAGAGGGAGGTTAAAGGTTAGAACTCCTCGCGGTTTAACTCACTGAACACTTTCAAACTTCTTACAGAGATTTTCTTTACAAAACAGCTCACATTTCCATCAAATCACAGCACCAGCCCAACACGCTGAAGCTCCGGTTCGGTTCACTCCGGCCCGGTTTAACCCCGGAGCTGCTGAGGCGAGTCAGCGCGCGCCGTGACCGTTAAAAGAAGAATTTGAAAGCGGTGTGTTTTAAACGGAGCCGCTGGAGAAACACTGAGCTCAGGTGCTGTAATCTGACGGAGCTCTCTCCTTTAATTTATTCTCTTTTTAGCGCCGCTCTTTTAAACGGTGCTCGTCCTCACGTCTCGTTTCACCTCCGGTACGTACTGACTGGTCCTGTTTCGCTGTTTCGGGATGTTTTAACTCGGTAAATGTTCGTTACAGCTCAGCGAGTAGCTCTCAGGTTATGCTCGGTTATGTATTCAGTTAAATGTTGTTACAGTGATTTGAAGGAATGTGCTGGAGCTTGTTAGCCGTTACAGCTGCTACAACTGAGGGAGGTAACGTTAGCAGGTTTCTGGAGGATTTGGGATTAAGATACTGTTTATGAATATAGTTCACTGTAAATAAAACTAGCATAATGTCCTTCACCATTAATCTACATTATGAAATGCTGCTTTCACTGTAGAAACTGAGGAGTAGTGATGCTTTGATAATGGTAACAGTAAGGTTCAGGCTAACTAACTGAGATTTTTTACTTTATTTTATTTGTATGTTTACATTTCAGCTGTGTGTATATGGTCTGTAACTTGGATGTGACAGTTGATTGTCATTTTCGATAGAGTAGTTTAAGTTGATCTAACAGTAGATAAAAATGTTTATATTGTGTTATCAGACAGACCTCTCTTGTAGATTAGTAATAGAAAGTAAGAACCATGTAGCTTGATGTGTTTGATTTAATTTACCTTTCTTAAAATTGTGTGTTCAAGAAATCTGAGGAAGAAGGTGAAAGAACAGTCGTCGTGCTAACTGACTTACAAATACAGAAGAAACAGTCATGAGGTCTGAATCTGGAATCTGCTTTATCCTACAATGAGCTACTGAGATCAGCACAGGCAGTAAGGCAGTTCTTTTCTATGTGTTCAGTCTCTTTAGGGTTTAGATAGAAAAGCTAGTATGATTTAGTGGATCAGCTTTGTTTTCAACGTGTCACTGTTCATTTCCTGCCACAACGACAGTTAAATAATTTAACTGAATGTCGTACAGAAGCCTCGTCAATTAAACATAATGTACTTTTTAGTAATAATGTTTGTCTTTTTTACAGCTTCTGTTTGGGACACTTGCTTTTTCCACATAAGACGGCAAACCCATTCAGTAAGAAACAGCGCTGATGTAATACTGAGTTTGACCAGCAGAGTTATTTACACTCTAAACAAGCCAAAGGAAATAGAGATGCTGCAGAGGCAGGTAAGCTGATTCTGTTGGTGATAAAATTGAGGTCCTGTAAAGGCTTCACCAGCTTGGATTTCTGATCATATCTGTACCAAGTCAAAGAAAAGTTTATGCAGTGAGAGATTAAGATACTTTCTGTGAGGAGGCTGGAGGTCATGTTCTAGCCTACCACCAAGGCCTAGTGCTAAATACAATCTACAGAGAGACAACTCTACTGTGTGTCCCCAGACAACCGCCCCCAGCCTCCCATACAGGCTTAACCCATCTATTGAATTGGAAATTGATGGCATCATACAATGGACAGGGAGTCTGAATTTCCTGCCCCAGAAAGTTTGATTATGAGGGCCACTCTACAACTACTGTATGGAATATGCAACCTCTGACCCAGTCCACTAGATGGCAGTTGTGGATAGCAATCGTTGTAGTTAGTAGCAGTAGAGAACATAAGCCCTGCTTATATAATGTTCCTCAGGATCACTGCTAGAAGCCGGTGTTGTTATGCATCATGTTTACAGTTTAACAACAAACATGTGCTCTACTGACTACTAAACCCGCTTGTCATGGCGTGGAATAATTCTGCGTCATTAAAAGTGGGAGTTTGTGTTGAATTTGGAGAAACACTTGTGATATCAGTTATCAGTAATGTCAGTTATCGTGCACTGTGAGCTTCTGTAACCAAACACAAATTCCTTGTATGTGTGAGCATACTTGGCAAATAAAGTCTGATTCTGATTCTGATATTGGTTGTGTTGTGCTGTATTTCAAACCACTAAAAGTTTGTACATTTTGCTAATAAGCCTAATTTACAGTTTGGGGCTGAATAATTTTGATTGCAGATGTACTTCCATCAGAACAAAAGATCTCTGTCAGTTAAAGGTCTAGGAAAACAGTGAATGTTTTGAATTGCATACTAATATATTAATATATTATAAGATCATTTGCACACTAGTCAGTGCCACTGTCTCTTTCTGTCTCCCAAAATGTATATAGAACAGAGCAGCAGTAATGAAATTGGTGGTGTTGACAACCTCCTATGCAAATGTAGCATTTGTCCTCACAGTTCCACCTTAAATGCTACAGCTTGTACAGGTGCTAAAATGTAACTGGTGCACTATTTAAGGCGTAATGGAAAAATTAGCAAAAAGCTGTGGAGTAGAAAGCCAACATCAGCTGTAACAAGATCCCAGACAACTTTAGTTCCAAGTTATTCATTTGCTCTGCAAGTCTCACTCCAGACAGTTTCTCAAACACTCAGACAACATGGAGCAGCATTGAACACTGAAGAGACTGAAGAAACGAGCAACTCCAGCTTTATTAGCATCACAACCCCAACAGTGACCTGTAAGTAGCAGCCATGCTGTGTGAGTTTATTACTGTTTGCTGATTGAAGCAGATCATCGTAAAACTCATAGTTTCACAGTGAGTCACAACTTTCATTTACTTTGTGTTTGATGTCCAGATGAAAGCGAGTAGCTAGTATTGATAACGTTAAATACTAGCAGCTCTGAGTAGCTAGTATAGGTAACGTTAGATAGTAGCAGCTCTGAGTAGCTAGTATAGGTAACGTTAAATACTAGCAGCTCTGAGTAGCTAGTATAGATAACGTTAAATACTAGCAGCTCTGAGTAGCTAGTATAGGTAATATTAGATACTAGCAGCTCTGAGTAGCTAGTATAGGTAACATTAGATACTAGCAGCTCTGAGTAGCTAGTATAGGTAACTTTAGATACTAGCAGCTCTGAGTAGCTAGTATAGGTAAAATTAGATACTAGCAGCTCTGAGTAGCTAGTATAGGTAACATTAGATACTAGCAGCTCTGAGTAGCTAGTATAGGTAACATTAGATACTAGCAGCTCTGAGTAGCTAGTATAGGTAACATTAGATACTAGCAGCTCTGACTAGCTAGTATAGGTAACGTTAGATAGTAGCAGCTCTGAGTCGCTAGTATAGGTAACATTAGATACTAGCAGCTCTGAGTAGCTAGTATAGGTAACATTAGATACTAGCAGCTCTGAGTAGCTAGTATAGGTAACGTTAGATACTAGCAGCTCTGAGTAGTTAGTATAGATAACGTTAGATACTAGCAGCTCTGAGTAGCTAGTATAGGTAACGTTAGATACTAGCAGCTCTGAGTAGCTAGTATAGGTAACGTTAGATACTAGCAGCTCTGAGTAGCTAGTATAGATAACGTTAGATACTAGCAGCTCTGAGTAGCTAGTATAGGTAACATTAGATACTAGCAGCTCTGAGTAGCTAGTATAGGTAATGTTAGATACTAGCAGCTCTGACTAGCTAGTATAGGTAACGTTAGATAGTAGCAGCTCTGAGTCGCTAGTATAGGTAACATTAGATACTAGCAGCTCTGAGTAGCTAGTATAGGTAACATTAGATACTAGCAGCTCTGAGTAGCTAGTATAGGTAACGTTAGATACTAGCAGCTCTGAGTAGTTAGTATAGATAACGTTAGATACTAGCAGCTCTGAGTAGCTAGTATAGGTAACGTTAGATACTAGCAGCTCTGAGTAGCTAGTATAGGTAACGTTAGATACTAGCAGCTCTGAGTAGCTAGTATAGATAACGTTAGATACTAGCAGCTCTGAGTAGCTAGTATAGGTAACGTTAGATACTAGCAGCTCTGAGTAGCTAGTATAGGTAATGTTAGATACTAGCAGCTCTGAGTAGCTAGTATAGATAACGTTAGATACTAGCAGCTCTGAGTAGCTAGTATAGGTAACGTTAGATACTAGCAGCTCTGAGTAGCTAGTATAGGTAACGTTAGATACTAGAAGCTCTGAGTAGCTAGTATAGATAACGTTAGATACTAGCAGCTCTGAGTAGCTAGTATAGGTAACGTTCGATACTAGCAGCTCTGAGTAGCTAGTATAGGTAACGTTAGATACTAGCAGCTCTGAGTAGCTAATATAGGTAACGTTAGATACTAGCAGCTCTGAGTAGCTAGTATAGATAACGTTCGATACTAGCAGCTCTGAGTAGCTAGTGTAGGTAACGTTAGATACTAGCAGCTCTGAGTAGCTAATATAGGTAATGTTAGATACTAGCAGCTCTGAGTAGCTAGTATAGGTAACGTTAGATACTAGCAGCTCTGAGTAGCTAGTATAGGTAACGTTAGATACTAGCAGCTCTGAGTAGCTAGTATAGATAACGTTCGATACTAGCAGCTCTGAGTAGCTAGTGTAGGTAACGTTAGATACTAGCAGCTCTGAGTAGCTAGTATAGGTAACGTTAGATACTAGCAGCTCTGAGTAGCTAGTATAGGTAACGTTAGATACTAGCAGCTCTGAGTAGCTAGTATAGGTAATGTTAAATATTAGCAGCTCTGAGTAACTAGTGTAGCTCACTAAATTGTCTGACGGCCTGTCCTGTGTACACAGAGGTTTTCTTGCCTGTGACTGTTTCGACATGTTGCTTCTGTGTGATCATTGCAGTGCCTTCGTGTAAACCAGCCAATCAGAGCAGAGCTCATCAAATTATTAATGATCTCATTAAAAAAGGGAAAACAGTTAATCTCATTGGTGGGCCAAATCACAGGGTTGTAAGTTGGTGTGTATAAATGCATCTGAGCATTTTTAACAATTGAAAATACTGAATAAAGGCGTTCAGTAGTATTTTTAAAAGACCAGTTCAGAAGGTTCTATATCGTATCTTGAAGATTCAGCAAGAATTCTCCATGTTATTTAAAATTCTATAATATCAGTGTTGTAGCTGTCTTAGGAACAGGACTCCAGGTCACTAGAGGGCACCTGCACTACTACTATTCATGACATAATATACTGAATGTTCTACAGACCCAGACTCTCTTAATACTGAGTCATGGTGTTGTAGTACATGTAGAATGTGGTTTGTTATTTATCTCCTGAAATAAACAAGACCTTCCCAGAAAAAGGTGGTCTGGAAATCCTGTAGATACATTGTTCCACATTAATGGAGTTTCACGTCATGCCCACTAATGTCCCCCCGATATTGTCAGAGAAGCTGGCTTTTTAACTGCGTGCTGATACAACCCGGGCGGTTCTATTCTTTATTCTGGAAAATTCTAGATTTTGATTCCACAGGACACTTTCCACTTCACCTATGTCTATCTTAGATGAGCTTGAACTCTGTTTACATCTGGTTTCTTCTTTTCATGGTAGAGTTTTAACTTTTGCGGAGCAGTGATGAACTGTTTAGAACTGTAGAAAACTGGACATAATAATAAAATAGAGATACTTGGTTTTCTTTGGACAGCGACAAAGTTCTCAGTAAAAAACATTAGAAGGTGTTTTTTTCTCAGTAAGAAGGGAGGAGGGGTCTTTTTTGTGATCTGTTGGGAGTCTTTTATGATCTGTGCGTACAGCGTTGTGCTCATTCAGATACTTTGTCTTCTGCTAAGGTAAGAGCATAAAACAGTATGTTGAATATAAGTTTGTGTGTATATACAAAAGTCTTTACTCTTTAGAATTGTTCCAATTTTGGAGCATTTTTATTGGTCCATTCATCATGACTTTTTCACACAATGCAGCTGCTGCATTCAAATGATATAGAAAAATACAAATTGATACAAATCTCAGATACCAGACATTCTACAATTTGATCTGAACAGTAATTGTATGTTTTTGTACCTAAACATCCAATTTGCATTAATTCAGTAGGAAAATGAACATTGTGTTAAATGTGTTAAGTAATATATTACAGGTGTAACATGTAACAGAAGCCAGTGTGTCATCATTGACACCTTCATTTATTTTTATTTATTGATTAGTTTGTAAAATTTCAGTTTAGAATCTTATATTGACTGAGCACATTTGCCCAAACTCTAGTTGTGCGTCCTAGTAGAGAAGAGTTGTAGAACACTAACTTATTGTTCACTAGTGAACTATTTATTTATTTATTTATTTATTCATTTAATCATTTATTTATTTTCATTTAGGCGGTGGTCTGTACTCGGTGTGATTGCGGCTGGTATCTGTGTAGCTGGTGTGAAGTTTCAGTAGGTACTAACATTTTGCTTCGTTTAATGATGGAACTGCATTGTTCCTACAGCTGTTATGTAATCTTGTGTATCATTATTACTCTATTGTAGGACTGAGTGACCATATTATGGCAGACGTCCTGTTCTTCTCTCATCCCTTGTATCACGAGCCAACAAGGATCATCCTGGTCGTCTGTCTGATGTGCTGTCTGTGTGCTGGTGTTCCAGTTGGGATTTGGGCTTTTTTGGTTTTACGCTATTATCATAGAAAGAAACACAGGATTTCAGCTTTCATCCTCCTCCTCCTCATTAATGATGTACTGGAACTGTGTCTGAACATATACGTCATAGCTAAACTATTACAAGAAGACCGGTGTAAGGAAACAACATGTAGAATATTAACTTCTCTCTGGTTTGGGGTACGAGTCTGTGGTGTTTTCCTTCAGCAGATGATGGTGTTAGAAACTGATCTTACTCTGAGATATATACTCTGCTGTGCTCACATTTTCCTTCCCTGCTCTGTTATAATCTCTGCCATTGGATTCATGTTGTTCTTATTGAGTATCTTTTCTGAAGCTCCACCGTTTCACCTTTTTACTCTGTTACCACCGTTAGCTGTGACCGTCACTGTATGTGCTGTCACGTGTGGAAAGTCTCCCATTAAAACCCGCAGATCTAACAGAACCACGAAGTCTGAGTATGTGGTGTTAACTTATACAGTGTTCACTATGATCCTGTATTTGCTTTTTCTCATTGCTTGCTATTCTCCGAGTAGTCGGAACCTGTGGATGACGTGTTTGTGTTTACTGAGTTTTAAAATGATCACAGACGCCCGGCTGTGTGTGATCGTCTGCAAATGTTCTGCGCTCCGAAACTGACCAAACCTTTAAAGGGGTTTAAACTGAACAGTCTGTGTAGTTTGTCTGTAGTCTGATCAAGTATCAATTAATAAAGTATCTATCTATCTATCTATCTAGAGAGAACATAGGACACCTGGGTCTTATTAATTTTCTTTATTTTGAGTTTTTCTCTGATCTCTCTGTTTTTCTCTGATCTCTGAATGCTCTTGGGGGTTTGTGGTTCAGATATTGTAATCAGACAGTCAGTTTGATGTTTTTCATAATAACTGAATAAAAATATGTACTGCTATCAAGATCTGGTGTGTTAGTGTCACTGCATGTGTATTTCCTTTATTTGTTTGATGTTCTAAAGATCAAGTCATACGTTCTTTTCTGATTGTGTTAAATGTGCTGTGCTGCATTACTGTTTGTTGGATTGTAGAATAAATAAACACATCTGACCCCCATAAACTACTTGGTTTAAGGTTATTGGCTGGGTTGAGCTCAGCGCCAGTGTAGGTCTTGCAGGCACCATTATACTGTATGTAATGCTTTCCAGGCTAGCATTGCTACATTTTTCTAGTTGTTCCATCATTAAATTATCTTATAATATGTAATGTAAAGTGGCACAAAGTAGCACATATTTCACTCATTTATTTACACAAAATTACATGTACACAAAAAATGATTTCTGCTTTTTTTTTTTTTTAAAGAGAAAAACAACAGCTTTCTGTACTTCTGAGTTTGGGGTGTGTTTGGGGTACTGTTAAAGAGTGGAGGGACTGAGTGATGCTGTCAGTGGGACTGCCAGTGTTGCCTCCCTTGAATTAAGCTCCTCAGTTGTAGCATTGAGAAATGTGCAGTGTGTAGAATATGCCACCACAGACTTTACCTGATCACTTACCTGTGACGGTGTTGAGCTGTGTTGGAAACAGGTTTTCTCTCCTGATCAGACACTACAAGTAAATATTGGAAGTTTGAGGTCTTCTGTAATGTATCTCCAAATATTTCCTTCAAGTTCTCCTCAGACCTCATCGTTTGATAACCTTGTAGGCAGTAGAGTGGTCCAAGCTTTCTTCCCGGAAAGCCTGGAACGTACACCCTTGCCTTTAGGCCAGGCTAGGTGCATCGCTTTTCATTGATGTCAGTAAGGAGTTTCTTATTAGCTTTCAGAACTCTCTGAAGAGCCTTTAGTCCTGGCTCTCTGTGAGTCCATTCGGTGTCTGACAAGAGTGCCGCCACTTCACCACTGCTGCTGGCTTTGGGGGGCCAGTTTCTACTCAAAGTTGTAGAATGTTAACGTGCTTGTTGGACTTTGAGGAGTCCACCAGGACCATGTTCAGAGTGATCAGTGGTCCCCTCATTGTGTATACATACGCTGACTTAAAGATCTGTATACATGCCACTCATGTTGGCTGCTCCACTGTAGTCTGGTCACACATTTTGTTGAGCTCTAGATCTTTCTTCTACAGAAGTTTCAGCTCCTGGCCTGTAGTCTTACACCTCAATGAGTTTCATAGTCATACATGTCAATAGCCCCCCATCACACTGTAGCTGTTAGTGGTCTAACTATCAGTACCTGTATGGTATCTGTGTGTGTATGTGTATATATATATATGTTGTATTTGATTTATTCTTTATTTACATTATTTACATCTGTTCTAATGATATCTGGTGTCCTTACTGGTGAAAATACATTTATTGATAAGATAAAGAGGTTTGCACAGAATTATAATAAAGTGTGTATATTAAAAAAATAGATTTTTATATAAAATAGATTTATATTTACAAACTAGTTTAATTGTATTTTTGTATGTAGAACTTTATAAGCTGTATAATGTATAAACCTTATATCAGTTTAAAGGCTGTCGTAGCCTATTATTCCAGACTCCTTCACTGTAATGTCTTTTCATTAACTACTAAATACAGATTCTTACAGAACTCTGTATTTTGGCTGTTCATCATGTGTTTACGACCTTCGTTGCCACACGGTTATAAATAGTAAAGCCTCTGAACGTGTCTGACTCGTGCAGTCGTTTGGTGGTTTGTGCTCAGTGTATTAAACTCTCATGACCACGAGATCATAAAGATTAATCCAGTCATGTGTGTCTCGATGGTATCTTACTAGCTTCATAGCCACCTGTTCTCTCTGGGGTTTGTGTGTTTACACAATTCGACATGCTGAGCATTTCAGAAGTTTAGCAGTCTGTGCTTTAGTGATTATCAGACTATTATAGTTACATACCAGATTTGTGAAACTCACACAAACACAGTATCGTCTTCTGACTAAATGCCAGTTTAACCCTTTGACACGCAACCTGGTTCTAAAGTGACTTGACAGAGATGTTCTTTTCTGTATCTTTGCAATAAATTAATTTCATCTTACAAGCTTGAATTTTTCTATTTAATTTCTTGTTTTTTTATCATCACAAATCCGGATTTCAGTTTTATTATTTTTACTTTTTTTAATAAAAGTCATTTTTGTATCACTTCCCTTCTAACTTACAACATGGGTCAGAAGCAGTCAGGAACATATTTACAATGACTAATTTTGTTAAATAATTAAACTTTAACCTCAAAAACAAGATTTTAATGTACATGTGGAAGAATTATGAAATAAACTGATTCTAATCTACCAAAGAGATACTCAGCTAATAATAAATAAATGTATTAGTATAATCAGTGAACTGGATATCCTATAAAATAGGTTTTAAATCATATCAAATTGGTGCCAAAAAACAAAGCATGAAGAGACAAGTCTTTTGTGAGCCTATTCTACCAATTCGTCATGCTTAAAGAGCCATTTTCAATCACTGACTGATTTTTTTATTCAATTTCAAATTTCTTCATATTTTCATATCTAGTTTAGCTCCTAGTGTCTAATAGACTCCACTGCAGCACAACTCAACTGCAAAACTGCAAGTGCAGTTGATTTTGGGGTTACAGACTTAAGCACTGTATTAAAGGTGATTAAAAACATCTAGCAGTTAATTATTTGTTTAAAATCTTTTACTGTCTGTACAGATATGAGCGCAGTGGTTTAAAATTCCTATTTCAATTAAAACGCCATTAACGCTGGAATATGAATGCATTTGTTTGGCTTTTATTTTTTTCTACATCCTTTTCTCAGTACATTCTGATGGTGGTTTTTGCAGTTTGTATGTCTGTAGCTGGTGTGAAGTTTCAGTAAATGCTTTTTCACTCTAAGATGGAACAGAGGGATGTCCTGTTATTCACTCTTCTCTTTTTGTCAAACATTCTTTCCATCTTTCTCGTATGTGATGTGTGTGTTGGGGTGGCAGCAGTTGCTCATACTGTTGGGTAACATCACTTTATCATTATTCAGCTTTTATCATTATTCAGCTTGACATAAAGCACGGCTATGATTAAAAGTGTTCATGTACTGATATATCTATATTGTAGTGTGATTCTACTTTACTATTGAATTTAACTTTAATAGTCAACATTTTATGAACCATGAGACCATTGAGCTTTAAACTCCATATAAATGTATATTTATATTTTCTATTTACATTTTAAACTCACATTCTCTCACATGAAGCTGTTAAAACTATCCTGCAGTCGTTTAAGAGGTTTATGTTCAGTGCAGTAACTGTTTTCCTCTCAGTGGTCTGTTAGTTTTTTTTAGTAAGTAGACTTTTCCAGACCTCAGCCTACAAGACCACAACTCAGAAGATCATGAAGGTGATTTACTGAAACCATGTTCATAAAGATGTTATCACTGTAACATCAAAGTAACTTTCTGTGGCGTGTATCTTTTAGCAGCTTAAAAAAACATGAGCATCTGGTTTCTGAGTTATATAAATATAAAACTAGCATATTCTGGTCCAGATCAACTTGATTTCTCTTGACTGACAGTGTATGTGAGAGAAATGTTCTGTAATGTTGTGATGTGATCTTTCCTTCCAGCAGTTGAAGACGTTTTAACTTTATTATTTCAGAGAGCTTACAAGCCAACTCATCTTTTCTGTTTCTGAGGCCAATCCGGATCTGATGCTGTTCAAAAGTCCAAATGTTTTGAAATTTTCAACTTTTTACTCCCATTCCACTCCGTCCCTTGTTTTTCCTTCATGACTGCTCTACGCTTGGCTCCAATTCCACTTCTGGGCTTTGTTGGTGGCTTACCCTGTAGTTTTCCAGCCTCCCATCTCGGAGGTTCACTGTTTTGACTTTTAACATGTACATGTGTTGACTGGCGGGGTCCCCCAATTTACTATTTTCATCCTCTCTGCTGACGGCCTGCTCTGCCAAGCTCTGCCTTCTTTTCTCAGCCCTCTATTCACTGTTTATCATTGCTAGTTTATCCGTATGTCAGTCTTTAAATGTGAAGCTCCATTTTGAATGTATATTTGAATATACATTGAAGAGGACATCCACAGGTCTTCTACTACAGAAGCTCATATCAATGTCAAAGCAAGGTTACTTAAATGCTTCAATTCATTACTTATAACAAATAGGGGTGTGCGATATATATCGTTTACGATAATATCTTAATTGTTGTGTTCATGATGTGCGAGCATGTGATTTATCATTATCCACAAAATCACAGAAAATATTAAGATATAATTTTTTGTCAATATCGCACAAACCTAATAACAAAACACTTTTTCATGCCCATTGTAGCCAAATGCCAGTGTAAGTGATGACACAAGATACATGTTCATATATTTTAAGATACAAATCTCGAAATGCAGGTGTTTGTGATCTTACAGCTGTTTTCTTTTGTGTTTAACTACCAGGTGCACATGCTCAGCCATTTTGGCTGTGGCTTCCGTGAATATCTGAAACTCTGTGTAAACCACAAGTTCATCTAGGCAGACAGTATGCTGAGGGCTGCCACTATCAAATACCATGTATCTATAAAAGTATGACTTCTCATAGAAGATAATTTAAATGTGTTGCTTGTTGCAATATTGCCAGAAACAAATGAATATTAGACCAGACCAAAGATTCCAACGGTCAGATCTGTTCATGTTGTTTATAAAAAATAAAAAAATAAAAAGCTGTTGAAATTGACATTGCCTAGCAGCGTTTTTATTTATGAATATTAAAAGATTTGTTTCAGGAGGTTCTAGATCTCCAGCTGATTATTGTTCCTTCTCATCAAATACATGCACATTACCAGAGACTGTAAGGTGAATGGAGATAAATGGCTAACAAACATTTTTATGGGATCCTCCATTTTAAAAAGCTGAAGATGTATTTTAAAAAGAAACAGAAAAGAAAACTGACGGGTATCTATTTTTCTACAGTAAACAGTTTAAAAAAAAAAAATACTTTCTGCTGGTATGTGCATTTTTACATACAAAACATGTTAAGTAAAGAGATGGCTGTTCAGTGGTCGTCCAGTGGGGGACAGCCAGTGGAAGTTTGTTCCACCAGTTCTGTGTCAGGACAGCAAAGCGTCTTGATGTTTGTCCTTCATGTGTCCTGATAGATTGCAGGTCAAGCTGGGCTCACAGTACAGACTGAGTTTTGGCATTAATCAGGGAGCACCATTTCCTGCCCTTGTAGGCAAGCATCAGGGTTTAGTTCTGGTGTGGGCAGCTACAGGAAGCGAGCGTTACTGCATGCTGGATCAGATGCAAGAGCCTGAAGACTTTTATAATCTGAAGGAACAGCATTTTACTCTTTGAGAGTAGCATCATCTGCTAAGGTAAGAGCAAAAATATGTAATATAGTGTAAAATAGTAGTAAATATAGTTACAGTTGTAACATGTGGAGTTGATGTGTCAGTATGGCTGTCCGTATTTGTATTTATTTATTTATTCCATTTTAATTGTAAGTCTTTATTGACTGTACAAGTACGAACCAATAAAGCGCTTTCTCAGTCTAGCATTGCTATTCTGAACACAGTGATATTAGAACTCTTTTGGGGGGCAATTATAATTTGATTAATTTTTTTTCCTCTGCATTCAGGTGGTTTGATGGTTTGTGTTGCTTGCAGTTCGTATCTCTGTAGCTGGTGTGAATCTTCAGTAGGTAATTAAATCCTGAATCATTGTATAATGAACAGTCGTTATTCTTACAGCAGAAACTAAATCTGACTTATCATTTTCACTCTAGGATGGAACAGAGCAACCATACGATAGCAAACACCTTCGTCTATGGTCTTCCCTTTGATCATGATACAACCATCAGAATGTTTGCCTTTTGTCTTCTTGCCATGATTGCTGGTGTACCAGTTCTACTGTGTGCTGTTATTGTACTTTGCCATTATCATATAAAGCAGCGCAGGATTTCAGTTTTTACCATCCTCCTCATCATCAACGACATGCTGGAGCTGTTTCTGAATCTGTACATAATAGCTAAACTATTAGAAAAAAAACGGTGTGAGGAAATGACATGTAGAATATTAACTTCTCTCTGGTCTGGGTTAAGAGTCTGTGGTGTTTTCCTTCAGCAGATGATGGTGTTAGAAACTGATCTTGCTCTGAGATATATACTCTGCTGTGCTTACGTTTTCCTTCCCTGCTCTGTTATAATCTCTGCCGTTGGATTCATGTTATTCTTATTGAGCATCTTTTCTGGAGCTCCACCGTTTCAGCTTTTTAGTCTGTTACCACTGTTAGCTGTGACCGTATGTGCTGTCACGTGTGGAAAGTCTCCCATTAAAACCCACAGATCTAAGAGAACCATTAAGTCTGAGTATGTGGTGTTAACTTGTGCAGCGCTTACTATGATCCTGTATTTGCTTTTTCTAATTGTGTACATTTCTCAGACTAGTTGGCGTCTGTGGGTGATGTACTTGTTAATTTTGAGAGTGCCCGTAGACTCCATGTTGTGTTTGTTGTGTATTTTGAAATGAGCATGTCCTGACTCCTGACCTTAGTCCTGTAGAAATGTTGTTGAAGCAAGTAGTTCATGTAAGGAATCGCACCAAGAGATGAAGCCGTTCTCTGTGGAAGAATGGACTAAATTCAATGTGCAGGACTGACCAACAGTTACGGGAAACGTTTAGTTGCAGTTGTTGCTGTTCATGGTGGTCTTGCCAGATACTGAAAGTCTTAAATACTTCTAACACTTACAGAAATGTAACCATCATATAATTTTCCTCAGTAAATATAAATGGCCAAGCACAGTATGTTTCTAATATGTTCAGTTGTGTTCTCTTTATCTGCTTTTAGCATTTGTATGAATGAAAGTTTGATGTTTTGTGTCATATTCAAACAGAAATACAGAAAATAAAGAAAAGGTTTACAAACTACTTTACAGTTTTAACTCTGTAGCACTGCAGCCTTATAAACTTATAACAAGAACTTTCCTCAGCAGTACTGATGATATCAGAAAGGGTTTGTAAGTGACCTTAAAACAGGGTCGTTATTGATCTTACAGATTATATGTGGGATTCTATAAAATGATTAAACTTTGTAAACCACTGTAAATGTGTTCTTACACACAAACAACTTCTGTTTTCCTCTTTCCTCTTATTCACCTCCTTTCTTTTGAAAATGATAGTTTATCACAGTTTATGAAAATGTATGAAGTATAAAATGTTGTTTATCTGGTGTTTATAACTCTCGTTCCCACACAGCTTCTGAAAGTTGCTGTATCTTGAAATCGTTTGGTGGTTTGTGCTCAGTGTGGTAACTGTTCTCCTCTCAGTGGTCTAGAGCTTCAGCAATGTACATAAGAACTTTATACACCTCGTGGTACACGACCACAAGATCATAGAGATAAATCAAGTCATGTACATCTTTGATGGTATCTTTGCCGCTTCACAGCCTCCTGTTTTCTCTGGTAGGTCTTATCACAACCTGTAAACTCCACATGTTCAGTGATTAGGAAGTTTATAAAGTGTGCATTAGTGATGAGCAGACTATTACAATGAGGCTCCACACTTACAGTTCTACCCTCTACAGACCAAACACCAGTTTAGGAAGAGCAGCTACTGCTTTGTGGACGTCCTGATTGTTCAGAGTGAATGTTTAGAAGAATGTAGGGTTTGTGTGATGGAGATGCTGCTACAGAGAACATGCAGCAACACTTTCAAGCTTTTCAGTTAAAGAAGCTGTAAGTACACGTACTAGACGCCACATGTATATGTGGATCACTACCCTCTCCTTTATAACCCCCAAATTGTCCGGAAGGATCAATGTTCACAGGACCACCTTTGTCTTACAGCATAGAATAAATATCTTGGAATTATGATTATATAACATATGATATACATCATGATTATACATAATCATATAATGAAACAGGTTATACATATTTTAAGGTCAGTGTAAGAATGTTTTCAGTGGAATATGAGATATGAGCCAGTTTCAGAGATTCTATGTTTCATTTGGTTTACGTGTATAAATACATACTTGTATTTAATGATGTGATCTTAAGCATGATTGCTCTCGCTGACATGATTAGATGTCATTAGATGGGATTCCTGTAGTGGAAAACATTCAGATTTCAAGGTCAAAACTTAGCTTCAGGGTTCTAGTTTGTGGTACCAGAATAGCAGAGTTATGTCTGCTAGCATTGCTGTCAAGTCCTGTTTGGAAGAACATGTCATTTATAATATAGAAGAGCTAATTATAATTATTAATATTGAATTAGTGATTTGATGTTATTTCATTACATTTTCCTGCAAAATGGTTCCCTGATCTGTTTCCTTTGTTGTTTAATAGAGTATTTTAACACAGCTACAGCTTCTATAAAGCTCTGTTCATTTTGCATTTACAGCTTAAATATGAAAACTGAACATGTAGCAGCTGCTGAATGTGTCTTCATCTAGCAACCATTTAGTGGTTTGTGCTCTGTGTGGTAACTGTTCTCCTCTCAGTGGTTGAAAGCCCCCCATGGTACATGTCCTCAAGATCATAAAGATGATTTATCTTCGCAGCATTAAAGACACCTGTTTTCTCCAGTATGTCTCTACATGTTTAGTGATTAAGAAGTTTATGAAGTTTGTGCATTAGTGATTACAATCAGGCTCCAGAGTTTTATACATACAGTTTCCTCTACTGACTAAACACCCATTGGATATAATCAGTTAGTGTAAGTACACAACACTAAACACGTTCTTTTAGGGTCAGCGTAGAGACGAATGTAGGGTTACAAAGTACAGACAATATGCAGTGACACTAAGAGACTGTTACGCTTTTCTCAAGTCATAAAGCTACAAACTTGCATTTCAGACCCCACATTTCAGGCTCTTATCTACATGGAACAGCACCCTTCCCCTTAACTCTCCAAAACCCCTTTGCTGAAGACTATATAGATAATGTAAAGACAGTGGACGCAGTACCTAACTGGTTCCTGTAGAAACGACCATTTAGACTTAACGACACAGGGGGGTCCAGGGGTACCTGCGTGAAGAACAAACAGAAACAATCTTAAGAGCATCCACTGTGTTAATGTACGTAATTACTGGAATGTCTAGAAAAGCATGTATACGTGTGTAAATACTAGTGAATGTAAACACACCTGCCAGTAGAAATGATTACCTGTTGGTTTAGTTCAGGGAGGATTTAAGGTATAAAACAGCAGGTGGGCAGAGTTAAGGTATTTTAGAGACTGTAGGAGCTTCTTGTGTTATGACAGTGTTGGAGAGCTTTACTCTCTCAGATAACCTCCTGACCACTCATCACTCAGTTATTAAAAAAAAGGTCTTCCAAGATCTCTGTCTTGTGAGGCATGGGTTAAATCAGGAGATACTTCTTGTGAGCTGCACTCTCACAAGAAGTTTTCTCAGTTTGTCCACATAACTTTAACCCACACTGTTACACTGACTGGACAATATTCAGAAGAACAATACATTAACAGTTCGCGTTAGTAGTTTAAACACAATAAACAGTAGTTTATTTTTATTGTATATAAAACTCAATCTCACACATTTTTATATGAAATCTATAAAAACCGTCATAGATTTTGAAGTTGTCTGTGTCATTTGTTTATGTAAAGAGGATGGTAACAAAATCTCCAGACATCATACTACGAGACCACAACTCAGAAGATCATGAAGATGAATTTTAGCTGAGCTGTACAATTAGATTCAGATGAATTATTGATGAAGAAGGACATCCTTCTTTTTGCATTGGAGCCCATGAGAACCTCTGCATATTGGTACATTCGTTTGTTTACAAGTCCAACTGTGCCATCTAGTGGTATCTTAGTGGTAAGTTTGTATCATGTTAGTGTTATGGTTAAAATTGTCTTCATTTTTGCTTTGTCCTAGTTTGCACTACTTGCTCTTATTGCTGTTTGTATATTGTACTGTATAGTATTTTATTGTTCTGTGTATTTGGGTTCTATATATTTATTGTTTAGTGTACTTATTGTTATATGTTCTGCACTGTTTTACATTGTTCTCTATATGCATTTCTGTCATTGTGCTGCTGTTGTGTGTTGCTTTTTCAGGCATGAAGAACACCAATTTGTAATATATATATATATATATATATATATATATATATATATATATATATATATATATATATATATATATATATATATATATGTCATAGTTAAGCCCTAGTATTAGCCATTAGCACTAGTGGCTTGGTTATATGCTGTTCAGCTATGTGCCCTGACCTTTTTGTGATTTACCTTTTTGGCTCTTGTGGCTTTACATTTGCTGCCAATAGACTAACTGATCAATACCCTGGAGTCATAATGGCATATACTCCTGATGAACTTCGATCTTTCCACTGTCACTAAAGCCTTGACTCCTTAACTTACAGCTACAGCTACATCCAACCAGGCCTGCACTGTTTCAGATGTTTAATGCCAGCATGCGCACTATTTAAATGAATGGTCCCTGGTTTAGGAAGCACAATTTTAAACTTAGTCAAGGAGTTGATGTTTTTTTTTTTTGCTAAGTCCCATGAACTGCTGATCTACCATAATCTTCTGATTCACACTTCCTCGTTAACTTGGCCTTAATGAACTGACAAATTGATCCTAGACCAAATCAAGCCTCACCTCTTATTTGAAGCCTAGAGATCCAAGCTGAAGCTATCTAACTTAACTCTAGCCTTAACCTCAACCCAAAACCTCATCCAAACCTTTGTCCTAATCCTAACCCCACATTTAACCTCAATCCAAAACCTAACCCAAACCCTGGTCCTAATCCTGACCTTAACCTCAATCCAAAATCTTACCCAAATCTTGGCCCTAATTATAACCCTAACTTTAATCTCAATCCAAAACCTCATCCTGGCCCTTATCCCAACCTTAACTTCAGTCCAAAATCTAACCCATGTTTTGGCCCTTATCCTAATCTTAACCTTAACTTTAACCTCAATCCAAAACCTCACCCAAATCCTGGCCCTTATCCCAACCTTCACCTTCTCCTAAACCTAACTTTAACCTCAACAAATAACCTACACCTTTTTCTAAACCTAACATTAATTTTAACACTAAACCTACACCTATTCTGAGCTGAACCTTAACCTCAACACGAGACCTACACCTTCTCCTAAACCTAATCTTAACCTTAACACAAGACCTACACCTTCTCCTAAACCTAATCTTAACCTCAACACAACACCTACACCTTCTCCTAAACCTAATCTTAACCTCAACACAAGACCTACACCTTCTCCTAAACCAAATCTTAACCTTAACACAAGACCTACACCTTCTCCTAAACCTAACCTTAATTTCAACACTAAACCTATACCTACTCTTAAACCTAACCCTAACCTTAAGTACTACATCTACTCTTAAATCTAAACCTAACCGTGACCTCAGCATTAAAGCTTTATCTAACTCTTAAGACAGCAGTGGGGAGGGTTTAAGATATTGTGTGTTGTAGACGGCTGTACTGCATCTGCTCAGTTCCTGTTTGTCTTGTCATTTGAGAGACGCTGTGGAGGAGGGAGGACGTGGTGGTCTTCTCTTCTTTTAGAACAACATTCTAATCCTAAATAAGAAAGAAAGGTAAGAACAAGTCTCACATACACGTGTGATTCTACACAGATGTACTGATATATTAACTCGTGGGTTGTGGTTTCAGACTCTTGGCTGCGCTCAGCTGCTTGTTTGTATTTTGTGTGGCAGCCGTTCTCGTCTCTGCAGCCGGTCAGTCATCTCAGTAAGTAAGTAGCTCTGACTGTTCTGGTCATGATAGATAGTTCACTGATAAAGAGGTTCATTCTTTACTCCTCCTTTTATTATAGGAAAGAACAGCGTTTAACACAATGGCACATGTCCTCTTTGATAGTTCTTATTCTGGGTATGATACAGAAGAAGAGCGTCGGGCTGGTAAGATCAGACTGTTCATCTTCCTCATCGCTGCAGAGTGTGGGGGTCTTCCAGCTCTAGTCTGGGCTCTGCGTGTTCTGAATCGCCATTCCAAGAGCGGAGGCCGAATCTCAGCCTTGGTCATCATGCTTCTTATCTCCGACCTGCTGGAGCTGCTCCTGAATCCATACATAATGATAAAACTGCTGCAGAATAAAATCTGCTGGGAGACGAGCACGACATGCCAGACATTAACCTCTTTATGGTCAGGATCTCTGATCTATGGACTTCTCCTTCAACAAGTGGTAGCTCTAGAGGGCGCTCTCGCTTTCAGACATCCACTCTGCTCTGCTCATGCTTTCTTTCCTTCTTGCTCCGTCATCACCTCCATCATTGCATTCATTTGTATTTTCCTCTGTGAGTTTTTCAGAGTACTGCATTTCTTAATCTTTACTTTACCGGTTCTTTTAATTGTAGTATTATCATCATGTATAGTCACTTGTAGAGCTCCACCCCAAATCAGCCACATCTGTTCTGCAAGTCATGTTAGCTATGTATCAGTAGTTTGTAAGTAATCAGCCACAAGTAAATGAGCTGAATAGCCAATTTAAACATGCAGCCTGGGGTTATGGTATGAGCAGGTGTATGCTATGGACAACAAACACAGCTGCATTTTATTGATGGCACTTGGAAGGCTCAGAGATACCGTGACGAGAGATTGCCTTAAGCCAGGCGTGTCCATTGTTATCCACAAAAGGAAGGAATGAAAACCTTCAGCCACACTGGGTCGCATGCTTTATCAGTGTGGGTTTTGTTTATGTGAATCTAGAGAAGCATCATCTCAAAACCCTTAATGATGTGTCTCCTTCATCCTTCAGTCCTGGAAGCTTTCTGAAGCCCACAATCTTTGAGGATGTATGCACTGGGAGGTCTCCAGGAAAAAGGAGAGTGGAGGCTTGTTTTAAGTTGTTGAGGTGGTATCTGCTTTGCCCTAAAATTTTCAGTTTCACTGTCGCCTCACAGCAAGACGATCCGGGTTCAATTCTCTGTCCGGGCTGTTCTGTGTGGAGTGTGCATGTTCTCCTTGTGCTTGAGTGGGTTTCCTCCGGGTACTCCGGTTTCCTCCCACAGTCCAAACACATGCATGATCGGTCACTAAATTGCCCTACTCTAAATTACTCTAAATTGGCCATGCGATGGACTGGCGAACTGTCCATGGTGTACCCCGCCTTCGCCCGATGACGCTGGGATTGGCTCCAACCCCCCCGTGACCCTGACTAGCGGGACTAAGAGGTAGATAATGGATAGATAAAGTTGAAATAATACGTTTCTAGGCCTGAAACACAAATACCTGTTCTGTTAACTTACTGTTCTTATTCTGTTAACTTGCTGTTTGAAATTGATTTGAGTTTTAATATTTGAGTTTTACTACAGTGAAAGGAGTTTGAACAGTTCTGGCTGATTTGCTATTGATTTTTATCCCCATATGGTGGGAGTGAACATGTAGGGTGACGGCTGCACTGCCGTTGGTAATAAGTTCTAGCCGGATGTTGTGACACAGTGGGACGTAACGTGTTTGGAAGTCGTACCTACCAGTTTTTCCTGCCCACGTTTTTTATGTGCATGGTACCTGCATGCTGTGTGTGGTAACATGTGGCTGTAGGAAATAGCTGGTGCAGGCAGGAAGCTGCAGTCCGCCAAGGCAGATTTATAACACTCATGTACTGCTTATGAAAAGTGTTTACGGTGAGTGGAAACAAGCGTTCAGTCACTTTCTAATGTATTACACTTGTGCGCTTGTGATATTTATACAGTTATCACTTTGTAAACACTTCACAAAGGTGATATTAGATATCTAGAAAGCTAATGCTAACAGTATTAACATGTGTACTGGCAGTTAGAGAGTGTTTGTGTTGATATTTCTCACATTAATAAATAAAAGAGTAACAATTCAGCTCTGCTGAGGTTTGTAAACAGCTCTGGGTAGATCTGGTCTTGCTGAAGATTTGCTGTTTCTGGTCTTGTATGTTTGTATTTTCTCACTGTTTACTAAAATAACAGCATCAGTTCATAATAAAGTCTGATCAGTCTACCTGACTCTGGAGTCATTCTTCTGTGGCTCCTCAGAAAGTTGTGACAACGTTATTTGACAACGTTGTAGTAACGTATGGGCATCTAGAAGTTGCCAACAGGTAGAAAATAATACAATAAAACAACATTATTTAGTAGTGACGTTGTGATAAGGCTGTTAAGAAAATGTAAAAAGTTTTCTAAAAACATTGTATAAATATAGGTAAAGTTATGACTACGTTGTTTGTTTACTGATTTATAAACCGCTTTAATTACAGCAGATTAAACACAATAAATAACACCACATGACCTGAGCTGCTCGTTTAGGAGTGTAAATTAAAACACATCTATTCACCGAGTTAAAACATCCAGAAACAGCAGAAATAGACACTGTAACTGTTAACGTTACTTACCGGCTCCTGAACGCTGTAAACCGGATCACGGAGCTCCGTTTACACAGCAGCGCTAAAACCGAATGAACTACAAGAGGGAGGTTAAAGGTTAGAACTCCTCGCGGTTTAACTCACTGAACACTTTCAAACTTCTTACAGAGATTTTCTTTACAAAACAGCTCACATTTCCATCAAATCACAGCACCAGCCCAACACGCTGAAGCTCCGGTTCGGTTCACTCCGGCCCGGTTTAACCCCGGAGCTGCTGAGGCGAGTCAGCGCGCGCCGTGACCGTTAAAAGAAGAATTTGAAAGCGGTGTGTTTTAAACGGAGCCGCTGGAGAAACACTGAGCTCAGGTGCTGTAATCTGACGGAGCTCTCTCCTTTAATTTATTCACTTTTTAGCGCCGCTCTTTTAAACGGTGCTCGTCCTCACGTCTCGTTTCACCTCCGGTACGTACTGACTGGTCCAGTTTCGCTGTTTCGGGATGTTTTAACTCGGTAAATGTTCGTTACAGCTCAGCGAGTAGCTCTCAGGTTATGCTCGGTTATGTATTCAGTTAAATGTTGTTACAGTGATTTGAAGGAATGTGCTGGAGCTTGTTAGCCGTTACAGCTGCTACAACTGAGGGAGGTAACGTTAGCAGGTTTCTGGAGGATTTGGGATTAAGATACTGTTTGTTATGTTGTTAATAGTCAGAGCAGATATGAAGGAGTTTAATACACTGGTGGACTCTCCATCACACCATTCCTGTAATACTCTTCTATCAGTCCAGGATAAAGTCAATGATCTGTCATGTACTGATATTAATGATACATGCTGTTTACCCTAAAATAAGAAACTCATTACCATGACAACTTCAGTTAGGACTAAAGCTGCTACAGCAGTTTATTATCTGATCCATTAATCAGATGAAAATCAGTACAGAAACATCCTAAATAGACTAGCCTTCCTAAATACTGTCTTAACTTTAGGAGCACTAACTTCTGTTTAACCGCCTGATTCTAGTGTTTTTAGTCTCTGATTGAATAGTTTAAGTTGATCTAACATTAGATAAAAATGTGTAAATTGTGTTTTCAGACAGACTTCTCTTGTCACTTAGTCCTGGAACAGTGTAGAGAGACGTGTTTGAATTAATAGCGTTCTAGCTATTTCACTTGTTACCATTAATGTAGTTAATAGTAATTAAAAGTTTATTCAATAGAATTTCATATAGAACTCTAAGCAACTAAATATAATAATATTTGCCTTTTTTTACAGCTTCTATTTGAGAAACTTGCTTTTACTAGAGCGCTGATGTAATACTGAGTTTGAACAGAGGGGGGGCAGCAGAGTTATTTACACTCTAAACAAGCCAAAGGAAATGAAGGTGCTATACAGGCAGGTAAGCTAATTGTGTTGGTTTTTGCTCCTGTAAAGGCTTCAACGACTTGGATTTGTGATCATATCAGAACCAAGTCAAAGAAAAGTTTACCCTGATTCATTTACTTAATTTAATTTGGTTGTTCGGATAGAGGTGGAGGCTGGAGGTCATGCTTCAGTCTATCACCCAGGCCTAGTGCGTAACACAAACTACAGAGAGAGATCTACTGTGTGACCAAATAGCTATTTTTTTATTACAATTCATTAAAAAAAAATCATGGACATGAGGAGTGTGTTGTATGTGGTTTTTATATGAAATCGTTTTGGAAATTGTTCTATTTGTTTAGCAGAATGTGTAGGTTTGAATTGGAGAGTGAGGAAGTCAAATTTGACAGAGAGTCTGAGGGTTCTGCCCCAGAAAGTTTATGATCTCCTGTCTCTCTGTAGCTACTGTATGACTTATGCAACCTTTGACCATGTTTTTATTGTAATGTACAGTCATTTCCAGTCCACTAGATGGCAGTAGTCTATTGTAATCAGTGTAGTCAGTAGCAGTAGAGAACGGAAGCCCTGGTTATATAATGTTCCTCAGGATCACTGCTAGAAGCCTTTGTCTTGTTATGCATCATGTTTACAGGAGGTCATAACAACAAACAGGTGCTCTACTTACTACTAAACCCGCTTGTCACGAAGGCGTGGAATAATTAGTTTAAAGTGGCATCAGAACAAAAATCTCTGTCAATTAAAAGGCCTACAAAAACTGTGAATGTTTTTAATTTGCATACTAATATTATAAGATTATTTGTACAATAGTCTGTGCCACTGTCTCCCCAAATGAGCAGCAGTAATGAAATTGGTTGACAGCCTCCTATTCAAATGTAGCATTTGTCCTCACAGTTCCACCTTAAATGCTACAGCTTGTACAGGTGCCAAAATATACCTGATGCACTATTTAAGAGGGAATGGAAGAAATAGCAAAAAATAAATATACAGCTGTAACAAAATCCCAGACAACTGCAGTTCCAAGTTGTTCATTTTCTCTGCTTGTTTCATTCCAGACAGTTTCTCAAACACACGGACAACATGGAGCAGCTTCAGCTCAGCGGTTAACACTAAAGAGAATGAAGAGACGAGCAGCTCCATCTTTATTAGCATCACAACCACAACAGTGACCTGGAAGGAGCAGCCATGCTGTGTGAGTTCATCACTGTTTGCTGATTGAAGCAGATCTTAAACTGATAGTTTCACAGTGAGTCACAACTTTCATTTACTTTGTCTTTGACGTCCAGATGAAAGCGAGTAGCTAGTATAGGTAACGTTAAATACTAGCAGTTCTGAGTACCTAGTATAGGTAACGTTAGATACTAGCAGCTCTGAGTAGCTAGTATAGGTAACGTTAGATACTAGCAGCTCTGAGTAGCTAGTATAGGTAACGTTAGATACTAGCAGCTCTGAGTAGCTAGTATAGGTAACGTTAGATACTAGCAGCTCTGAGTAGCTAGTATAGGTAACTTTAGATACTAGCAGCTCTGAGTAGCTAGTATAGGTAACGTTAGATGGTAGCAGCTCTGAGTAGCTAGTATAGGTAATGTTAGATACTAGCAGCTCTGAGTAGCTAGTATAGGTAACGTTAGATACTAGCAGCTCTGAGTAGCTAGTATAGGTAACGTTAGATACTATCAGCTCTGAGTAGCTAGTATAGGTAACGTTAGATATTAGCAGCTCTGCGTAGCTAGTATAGGTAACGTTAAATACTAGCAGCTCTCAGTAGCTAGTATAGGTAACATTAGATACTAGCAGCTCTGAGTAGCTAGTATAGGTAACTTTACATACTAGCAGCTCTGAGTAGCTAGAATAGGTGTTGTTAGATACTAGCAGCTCTGAGTAGCTAGTATAGGTAACTTTACATACTAGCAGCTCTGAGTAGCTAGTATAGGTAACGTTAGATACTAGCAGCTCTGTGTAGCTAGTATAGGTAACATTAAATGCTAGCAGCTCTGAGTAGCTAGTATAGGTAACATTAAATACTAGCAGCTCTGAGTAGCTAGTATAGGTAACGTTAGATACTAGCAGCTCTGAGTAGCTAGTATAGGTAATGTTAGATACTAGTAGCTCTGAGTAGCTAGAATAGGTAACGTTAGATACTAGCAGCACTGAGTAGCTAGTATAGGTAACGTTAGATATTAGCAGCTCTGCGTAGCTAGTATAGGTAAAGTTAAATACTAGCAGCTCTGAGTAGCTAGTATAGGTAACGTTAGATACTATCAGCTCTGAGTAGCTAGTATAGGTAACGTTAGATATTAGCAGCTCTGCGTAGCTAGTATAGGTAACGTTAAATACTAGCAGCTCTCAGTAGCTAGTATAGGTAACATTAGATACTAGCAGCTCTGAGTAGCTAGTATAGGTAACGTTAAATACTAGCAACTCTGAGTAGCTAGTATAGGTAACGTTAGATACTATCAGATCTGAGTAGCTAGTATAGGTAACGTTAGATACTATCAGATCTGAGTAGCTAGTATAGGTAACGTTAGATACTAGCATCTCTGAGTAGCTAGTATAGGTAACGTTAGATACTATCAGATCTGAGTAGCTAGTATAGGTAACGTTAGATAGTAGCAGCTCTGAGTAGCTAGTATAGGTAACGTTAAATGCTAGCAGCTCAAAGCAACAAGTGTAGCTCACTAAATTGTCTGACGGCCTGTCCTGTGTACACAGAGGTTTTCTTGCCTGTGAGAGTTTTGACAATATGCTTCTGTGTGATCATTGCAGTGCCTTCCTGTAAACCAGCCAGTCAGAGTAGAGCTTATCAAATTATTAATGATCTCACCAAAAAAAGGGAAAACAGTTCATCTTATTGGTGGGCCAAATCACAGGGTTGTAAGTTGGTGTGTATAAATGCATCTAAACATTTTTAAAAATTGAAAATACTGAATAAAGGCGATCAGTGGTATTTTTAAAAGACCAGTTCAGAAGGTTCTGTATCGTATCTTGAAGATCCAGCAAGAATTCTCCATGTTATTTAAAATTTTATACTATCAGTGTTGTAGCTGGTTTAGGAAAGTCCTGCTTCCTATCATGTCAAAAACAGGACTCCAGATCACTAGAGGACACCTGCACTACTACTTTTCATGACATAATGTACTGAATGTTCTACAGACAGGTCAGTTTAGCGCCCAGACTCTCTTAATACTGAGTCATGGTGTTGTAGTACATGTAGAATGTGGTTTGTTATTGACCTCCTGAAATAAACAAGACCTTCCCAGAAAAAAGACGTGGTCTGGAAATCCTGTAGATACATTGTTCCGCGTTAAAGGAGTTTCACAGAGAAGCAAGTCCTCCATGTTATGTTCACTAATGTCCCCCAATATTTTCAGAGAAGCTGTCTTTTTCACTGTGTGCTGAAACAACCCGGATGGTTCTATTCTTTATCCTGGAGAATGTGGTGTCCATGATTTTTAAAAGAATCAAAATTTTGATCCCACAGGACACTTTTCCATTTCACCTCAGTCCATCTTAGATGAGTTCTGATGAGATTTTAGATGAGATTTTACTACAGAATCTTATATTATTTTGTATATTTTTAATGCCGCGCTGAAGATCATGAGCGTCCTCTATTGTTTTTGGGCCTTGTCAACTGCGTAAAGAGATTTCTCTGTATCTTCTGGATCTTTTAATGATATTATGTAGTGTAGATGTTCTTTACTATTAGACATTGAGAAATGTAACATAGTGGTGAACCCTCCCCATCTTTACTTCTATAAGCCTCTCAGAATCGAGTGGTCAGGCTGGTTTTTTATTTTTTTCACACACTTGTAAACATACACACTTGCCTGGAGCAGTGGGCAGCCCTATCCATAGCGCCAGGGAGCAGTTAGGGGTCTTGCTCAAGGGCACTTCATTCCGGTACTGTCTTATAGTGGACATGAAATCATATTGTATTTTTATTTGTTTGCTCCGTCTCAGTTATCTGTGCTTAATGGTTTGGCCTTCATCAAAGTCAGTTAGACCCTCACAACTGTCTATTCCTGCGATGTCTAAGACGACAACTATAAGAAGCAGCTGTTCACTTACAGTGTAACATATCAGAAACCTTGGCGTGCGTCACTGTTATAATCAGTGTTGATGGTTCACTTCTGAGTGGAAATTATATTATGACTCATTGTATTTTAGTTACATCTTATTTTATATCTCATTACTTTCAGTGTAAGTTAGGGCTGGCCGATATGGGAAAAAATCATATCACAATATTTTTTTTTCATATCAGTCGGTATCAATATATATCACAATATAAAACAAATCGCTATTGCCTTTTTACTTTAAGTGAGAAGTGAAGATATCAAAATGTGAAAAAAATTCTTAAATTGTTTTTTATCCTCTGATTTATTTTCTATCAGAAGACAGACAAATGTACTATAGAACATTACACAACTGTATTTCAAATAAATTAAACACACACACACACACACACACACACACACACACACATATATATATATATATATATATATATATATATATATGGGGCAGTATTAGTATGAACAGTATTCACACACAGACACTGTGTTAAGCAGGCTGTTGCTGGCCCTTTAAGTTCGGGCTCTGGACTCTGTTTATGTTCACTCATAGCGGTTGTGTTTTCGGTAGAAAATAAAGTTTCCCTCCTCTGGAATTTTGGTTATAAAGTCAACTTTGCCTCAGTGTTCTCACTCGAACTCATACAATATACATATTTATCTTTATTGATTCCGAAATTACGTCGATTAGCATAACGTGCGCCGATGTATCGCTAAGGTGGCCGCGCCTACTTAAAGCGTGGATTTATCCGGAGCGCAAGCTGCAGCTACAGTCACTTACTCGCGTGCAAGTTGTGGGAGTATTTCACACAGAAACACTCTGTCAGCTCTGCACAGTGGAGATGATCACAACAAATACTGCTGTATCCAAGCACTTGAAGCGCAAACATCCTGTAGCGCTTTGTTAACACAGCAGCAAGACAGCACCTGTTTACTTGTTTTCCTAATCTTAGCAGATTATTTTAAGATTATTAACACACAGATTTCTTTCAGTAGTGGTTAACTTTTTTCTGTCATCAATTTCTCTTATTTTATTCTCTCTGCTCGACTGTGACACCTGCAGTAACCAAATTACTACTAGCGCGTTCAGCCACCTGATTGGTCTGGGGCGGCACTATTCTCATTGTCATTGGCTATTCGTGTTGTCTCTCAAAGCATGGACGGAACTTACTTCTATCGTCTTTCTATCGACTATGTCGTATAGTTCTATCGAGGAAACGTTATTTCACGATAATTATCATTATCATTTTATCACCCAGCCCTAGTGTAAGTTAATAAAAAGATTTTTTGTTCAAAGCAGAGTATTTTTCTGGTCCAGTCATCATAAAATGTGTATACAGTGTGAAGGACGACTGTTGAGCTCAGATTATGTAGAAAACTGGAAATAATAATTAAAGATAATTGGTTTTCTTTGGACAGCGGCAAAGTTCTCAGTAAAAAACTTTCACATTAGATTTTTTTCTCAGTAAGAAGGGAGGCGGGGTCTTTTTTGAGATCTGGTGGGGGTCTCTGCACACACTCTATCAGAACAGCATTTTGCTCTTTTAGATACTTTGTCTTCTGCCAAGGTAAGAGCATAAAACAGTATGTCAGATGTTTTATAAATGTGTGTGTGTGTATATATATATACACACACACACACACAACAGTAAGTCAGTGGAATCAGAATTGTTTCTATTGGTCCATTCATCATGACATTTTGACAATAGAAATGGCAGCTGCTGCATTCAAATAATGTAGAAAAATACAAACTGACAAAAATGGAGATACATGTTTTTCTTTGGAAAGTGACTATAAATATATATATATATATTGACTGAGCATGAACAACCAAATGACCAAGTGAAACAAACTCTAGTTGTGTGTCCTAGTAGAGAAGAGTTGTAGAACACTAACTTATTGTTCACTAGTAACTATTGATTGATTGATTGATTGATTGATTGATTTATTTCCATTCAGGCGGTGGTCTGTACTCGGTGTGATTGCGGCTGGTATCTGTGTAGCTGGTGTGAAGTTTCAGTAGGTACTAACATTTTGCTTCGTTTAATGATGGAACTGCGTTGTTCCTACAGCTGTTATGTAATCTTGTGTATCATTTTCACTCTATCGTAGGACTGAGTGATCATATTATGGCAGACGACGTCCTGTTCTTCTTTCGTCCCTTGATTCGCGAACTAACAAGCATCTTTCTGATGTGCGGTCTGTGTGCTGGTGTTCCAGTTGTCATTTGGGCTTTTTATGTTTTACAGTCTTATCATGAAAAGAAACACAGGATTTCAGCTTTCATCCTCCTCCTCCTCATTAATGATCTACTGGAACTGTGTCTGAACATATACGTCTTAGCTAAACTATTAGAACTAGACCAGTGTGAGGAAAAGACATGTAGAATATTGTCTTCTCTCTGGTTTGGGTTTAGAGTCTGTGGTGTTTTCCTTCAGCAGATGATGGTGTTAGAAACTGATCTTACTCTGAGATATATACTCTGCTGTGCTCACATTTTCCTTCCCTGCTCTGTTATAATCTCTGCCATTGGATTTATGTTGTTCTTACTGAGTATCTTTTCTGAAGCTCCACCGTTTCAGCTTTTTAGTCTGTTACCACCGTTAGCTGTGACCGTCACCGTATGTGCTGTCACGTGTGGAAAGTCTCCCATTAAAACCCGCCGATCCAACAGAACCACAAAGTCTGAGTATGTGGTGTTAACTTGTACAGTGTTCACTATGATCCTGTATTTGCTTTTTCTCATTGCTTGCTATTCTCCGAGTAGATGGAACCTGTGGGTGGTGGGTTTGTGTTTGCTGATTTTTAAAATGATCGTAGACCCCCTGCTGTGTGTGATGGTCTGCAGATGGTCTGCACGCCAAAACTGACTAAACTTTTAAAAGAGTTTAAGTTGAACAGTCTTTGTAGTTTTACTGTAGTCTGGTAATCCAATCAGGGCCTTTTTCTATTTTGTATTTTCTAAATTATGTTTATTTTTATCTATCTAGCTATCTATCTATCTAGATATAATGACGTTGAGAGAGAGCACAGGACAACTGGGTCTTATGCTTTTGCACAGAATTTCCTTTTTTTATTTTAAGTTTTTCTCTGATCTCTGAATGCTCTTCTGGGGGTTTGTGGTTCAGATATTGTAACCAGACAGTCAGTTTGATGTTTTTCAGAATAGCTGAATAAAAATGTGTATTGCTTTCAAGATCTGGAGTGTTAGTGTCACTACTGCATGTGTATTTTTTTTGTGTGTTTGATGTTCTAGAGATCAGGTCCTGTTTTCTTTTGTGAATGTGTTAAATGTGCTGTACTCTTTGTTGGATTGCAGAACAAATAAACACATCTGACCTCCATAAACTACGTGTTTCTGGGTTATTGGCTGGGTTGAGCTCAGCAATAGTGTAGGTCATGTTCATATTTACGCTGAAATTATTATCTCAAAAAAATAAAAGAATAAACCAACAGGTCCAGCGTCCAGACTGCAAAGTAAGCCTATGATTAATTGTGGCTGATAGGTGAAGTGTGTTCACTATGACTGTTCTGGAAGTCACGCTCTGTGGTAAACAGAAGATAGTCAAAGAGCCGTCTGTGTTCTGAGAATGCTCCTGACACTGGCAGGTTGGAATGACGGACTGGCCCGTGTTTTGTTTCACTATGGCAAAGATTACTTGCAGCTGGAGTGGAGGACCTTTAGCTCTGCTCTGGATCTTCCTCATAGAAACACAGAGAAAAACAACAGCTTCCTGTACTTCTGAGTTTGGGGTGCGTTCACAGTTGGCATGTACTGTTAAGGAGTAATTCTGTTGGTGGGAACTCCAGTGTTGCCTCAGACTCAACCTGATCACTTACCTGAGACGGTGTTGAGCTAAGTTTGAAACACGTTTCCTCTCCTGATCAGACACTAAAAGTAGATATTGGAAGGATGAGGCCTTCTGTACTGTATCTCCAAATATTTCCTTTAACTTCTCCTCAGACCTCATCGTTTAATAACCTTGTAGGCAGTAGAGTGGTCAAAGCTTTCTTCCTGGAGAGCCTGGAAAGTACACCCTTGCCTTTGTGCCAGGCTAGGTGCAACACTTTCATTGATGTCAGTAAGGAGCTTCTTATTAGCTTCCAGAACTCTCTGAAGAGCCTTTAGTCCTGGCTCTCTGTGAGTCCATCCGGTGTCTGACAAGTTCTTCCCCTCTACAAAACACTGTGCAGAGACAGCCACCACTTCACCACTGCTGCCTCTGGCTTTGAGGGGCCAGTTTCTCCACGAGGTTGTAGCATGTCACCAAATTCTTGTTAGACTTTAAGGAGTCCACCAGAACCATGTTCAGAGCGATCAGTACACATAAACAGCTGGTCCTCTCATTGTGTATACGTACGCTGACTTGAAGATCTGTATACATGCCACTCATGTTGGCTGCTCCACTGTAGCCTGGTCACACACTCTAGATCTTTCTTCTGCAGAAGTTTCAGCTCCTGGCCTGTAGTCGTACACCTCAGTGAGTTTCTCTTTAATTTGCATAAGATAAAGAAATTATGTTGACATTTGTTCTTGGTGTGAAACATGAGATGTTAGCCCCCCATTACACTGTAGTTGTCAGTGGTCTAACCATCAGTACCCATAAACTGTATAGCTACTTTACATCTGTTTCTAATGATATCTGGTGTTCTTACTGGTGAAAATACACTTACTGATAAGATAAAGACTTTTAAAGCTCAGACTTTTGCACAGAAGTATAAAAATGTGTGTGTATATGAAAAATAGATTTTATATAAAATAGATTTATATTTACAAACTACTTAAATTGTATTCTTATACATGTAGAACTTTAAGTTGTATAATGTATAAATCTTATATCAGTTCAAAGGCTGTCATAGCCTATTATTCCAGACTCCTTCACTGTAATGTCTTTTCATTAACTACTAAATACAGATTCTTACAGAACTCTGTACATTAGCTGTTCATCATGTGTTTACGACCTTCGTTCCCACACGGTTATAAACGGTAAAGCCTCTGAAAGTGTCTGGCTTGTGCAGTCGTTTGGTGGTTTGTGCTCAGTGTATTAAACTCTCATGACCACGAGATCATAAAGATTAATCCAGTCATGTGCGTCTCGATGGTATCTTTCTAGCTTCATAGCCACCTGTTCTCTCTGGGGTTTGTTTGTTAACACAACTCGACATGATGAGCATTTCAGAAGTTTAGCAGTCTGTGCTTTAGTGATTATCAGACTATTATAGTTACATACCAGATTTGTGAAACTCACACAAACACAGTATCGTCTTCTGACTAAATGCCAATTTAACCCTTTCAACTTGGTTCAAAAGTGAGTCGACTGAGATTTTATTTTTTGTATCTTTGCAATAAATTAATTTCATCTTTCAAGCTTCCAAGAATTCCTCAATTTACTTGTTTTTGATAATCATTTCAGTTTTATTATTTTTACTTTTTTTGTATCACTTCCCTTTTAACTCACAACATGGGTCAGAATTAACCTTTATGTGTTCACAGTGGAATTTGTTAGGGACATTTGACATGTGCAATTAAGAACATATTTACAAACACTATGTTTTGTTTATAAAGTAAATAAATACTTTAAGGTCAAAAACAAGATTTTAATGTACATGTGGAAGAATTATGAAATAAACTGATTCTAATCTACCAAAGAGATACTCAGCTAATAATTAATAAATGTATTAGTATAATCAGTGAACTGGATATTCTATAAAATAGGATTTAAGTATATCAAATTGGTAACAAAAAACAAAGTATGAAGAGACAAGTCTTTTGTGAGCCATCTCTATCAATTCGTCATGCTTAAAGAGCCATTTTCAATCACTGACTAACGAAGAGACTGACTGACTGATGAACTTTGCTTTGTGGCCAGAGCCAGACATTGCACATGTGTTTCAGCAGGAGACGAGAGGGAACCTACATTTGACTAAATTTGTTTTTTGTCATTGCCTGAAATTTTGTAAAGGGAAGTGTGAAGACATACAGTGGTATGAATGAGTCCCAAGGCAAAATCCCAAGACTTTAACTTTAACTTAAGACTAAAGTACACAACATTAGCGTGAAGCTCTTGTAAGCATTATTTTAGTGTGAGGCCTGATCAAACTCCACTGAAAGTAATCTCTGTTAGCTTGTTGCTAATGGTTATGAACCATGACTATGTCTAGGGGAGGCACATATGAGGCAGGTGTGGAAGCTAGACCTGGTCAAACTCTGCTGGTGTCCCTTCGTTAGGTTGACGATAACATAAGTAACACGGCTTTGGTTCACCTCACTACTTTAGATTGACGTTCCGGCTCACAATTCACTCTGCTGAAGTCCCTACGTTAGGGTGAGACTAACAAGTACCCCGGACAAACTCAATCCAAATGAATCTGATGCCACTAGTACTGAAAACCGTTCTGGAAAAGAGGATGAAGCTGAGACTTTTGTTGTACTTGATTGTATAATTAGTTATAGTTAACTATAGTTTTTTGAATGTTAAGGTTAGTCATTTACTAACAAGCCTTGAGATGAATCCTCACATGATTAACTAAAAGATCACTGGAATTTCAGTTACATTGACGAACTCTATTTTATTAATTTAATACTTATACGTTGGTAAATTTATTTTTGATTTTTTATTCGATTTCAAATTTCTACATATTTTCATATCTAGTTTAGCTTCTAGTGTCTAATAGACTCCACTGCAGCACAACTCAACTGCAAAACTGCAAGTGCAGTTGATTTTGGGGTTACAGACTTAAGCACTGTATTAAAGGTGATTAAAAACATCTAGCAGTTAATTATTTGTTTAAAATCTTTTACTGTCTGTACAGTGATTCAAAATTCCTATTTCAATCAAAAAGCCATTAAAGCTGGAATATGAATGCCTTTGTTTGGCTTTTATGTTATTGTTCTTCATCCTTTTCTCAGTACATTCTAATGGTGGTTTGTGCTGCTTGCAGTTCGTATGTCTGTAGCTGGTGTGAAGCTTCAGTAGATGCTTTTTCACTCTAGGATGGAACAGAGTGATGTTCTATTATTCACTCTTCTCTTTTTGTCAAACATTCTTTCCATTTTTCTCGTATGTGATGTGTGTGTTGTGTTGGCAGCAGTTGCTCATACTGTTGGATAACATCACTTTATCATTATTCAGCTTTTATCATTATTCAGCTTGACATAAATCATGGTTATAATTAAATGTGGACATGTACTGATTCTTCTTTACTATTGAATTGAACTTAAATACTCATCATTTTATGAACAATAAGACCATTGAGCTTTTAAACTCCATATAAATGTATATTTATATTTTCTATTTACATTTTAAACTCTCATTCTCTCACATGAAGCTGTAAAACTATCCTGCAGTTGTTAGAGGTTTATGTTCAGCGCAGTGACTGTTTTCCTCTCAGTGGTCTGTTAGTTTTTTTTAGTAAGTAGAATTTTCCAGACCTCAGCCTACAAGACCACAAGTCAGAAGATCATGAAGGTGATTTACTGAAACCATGTTCATAAAGATGTTATCACTGTTACATCAAAGTAACTTTCAGTGGCGTGTATCTTTTAGCAGCTTTAAAAAACATGAGCATCTGGTTTGTGAGTTATATAAATATAAAACGAGCATATTCTGGTCCAGATCAACTTTATTTCTCTTGACTGACAGTGTATGTGAGAGAAATGTTCTGTAATGTATTGACTGTGCAAGTACGACCAAATGAAACGTTCTCTCAGTCTAACATTACTGTTCTGAACACAGTGATATTAGAATTCTGGCAGATTTGGGGGGAAAAGTCTGATTCCTTTATTTTATTATTTTTTTCTCTGCATTCAGGTGTTTTGGTGGTTTGTGCTGCTTGCCGTTCATATCTCTGTAAGTGGTGTGAAGCTTCAGTAGGTAATTAAATCCTGAATAGTGCCAAAGCTATCAGTACCTGGTTTTAGGACCATGGTATCCCTGTTTTTAATTGGCCAGCAAACTTGCCTGACCTTAACCTTATTGTGAAGAGGAAGATGCAATACGCCAGACCCAACAATTCAGAAGGCCACTAGCAGAGCAAGCTGGGTTCTCATAACACCTGAGCAGTGCCACAGACTGATTGACTACATGCCACGCCGCATTGCTAGAGTAATCCAGTGCAAAGGAGCCCCAACTAAATATTGAGTGCTGTACATGCTCATACTTTTCATGTTCTTACATTTCAGTTGGCCAACATTTCTAAAAATCCTTTTTTTGCATTAGTCTTAAGTAATATTCTGAGATTTTCTGAGATACTGTTTTTGGGAATTTCATTAGTTGTCAGTTATGATCATCAAAATATAAACAACTAAACATTTTATATATTAGTTTGTGTGTAATGTATGAATATAATGTACAAGTTTCACTTTTTGAATGGAATTACTGAAATAATCAACTTTATTTCAGTAATATATGTGTGAGTGTGTGTGTGTATGTTAAATATATATAGAGAAAAGCTGCTGATGCGAATGTATCTTTCTGCTTTGCTCAAAATGGTTTTTATGCAGAACCTGAAGGAAAGGAAAAAAATACACACAGACTGAAGCTGTCCCGAATTTTATTACGGCCACATACAACGCAGATCATAGAAGGGTAGCGGGGGCGTCAGGACCAGCTGCGTACATGCAGAATAACTGTTTAATAATCATACATAAATAGCAAGTTTAGAAAAGTGCACACTTCACTTCTGCTATATTACACGTTTATGTGGTGTCAGACCAACTGAAGGGTATTTCATGTGCATTTGAGTAAATATTAAATCTCTTCAATTATTTAGTGAAACGTTCAGTTAATTGAAAGGACACCACTGGACAATGATAGACACCTGATTCCCTCCTCTCTGTTGATATTGTTTTAATAACAGTAGCTCAGACTGAATCATAGCCAGTGTTGAGCTCTGTTTGTGTTTGAGTCTGAGCCCTGAGCTTCTCCTTGCAGACCAGTACACACAGGAGGGGGTCTGAGACCACTCGCACACTGACCAGAAAGGCAGACACGGCGTCATACATGTCCAAATATGGTTTTCTTAGAAAAACGACAACATACACAGTTATTGATGGTACACAGACAGCAAAAAGTGTAAGTGTAGAAACTATCAGCACTGCTGACCCTGTTTTCATCCTCTTATGATGAGGAGAGACTTTACAAGCATGTTTGCATGTGACTGCTAAGATACAGACCGGCACAACACACAAGACCATGTTCAGTAAAAGATCAAAACTTAAAAACTGGCATCCAAATAGAACCAGCCACAGAATGATGCACAGAATGACGGAGCAGGCTGGTGAGAATATGTGAGCAGAGCAGGTTGAATTTTTAACTGAGAGAATACTTTGTAGCGCCACCAGCTGGTGGAGGTAAAGACCACCTATTTTAAGTGTTCCCCATAATGCATAAACAACCACATACACAAACTTGTTATAATCATGTACATGTTGTGGCCAGTAGATTTGGTTTATATCAAGAGTGAATGTAACAGTATTGTCAGAGTATAAATATGACACTATAAACAAACTCAGGAGCAGCTCAAACAGGTCGTTGAGGAGGAGGAGGAGGATGAAGGCTGAAATTTGCCCTCCAGTCTTGTGGTGATTATATGAAATCCAAAGAGCCCAAATCAGAGCTGGGAGACCCGCACACACTCCAGCGATGAGGACGAAGAAGATTATATAGCCACTATAAAAATGATACGGCAAGGTGTCCATGATCAAAGCACAGTCTGAATCTTTGTAAAGCTAGTGGAGCCCTGAAACACAAACGAAGTAGAAAGTATTTGTGTGGATTTGTGAAAAACACTGAGTTAAAATGTACATTGATTTCTAAGCACTCACCGAAACCACAGACAGATCACAGAGCTAAGCACTGAGTGCACATCACCAGAAGAACCTACAACAGAGGATAAGAACAGAGATTGGTCACTTCATGCAAGTCATGAATCCTGAATCATTAAGAATTGAGTCTTTAGTAGATCATGTTCAGTCTTTGTACAAGTCTTTAGCAGTACACTCAAAGTAAACCCTACATAAGCCCTTTCAGGTTCAGCACAGTAAGCATTTCATGATAGAAAAAACATCAGAATGACAGTCTGAAGGACAGAACTGTGATGTTTACAAAAAAACAAAAATCCAAAACAACTTATAACAGTTGGTTATTTTGGTGTTTGGATATCAGTAGTTTGTGTAATAAGCTCAGATTAGATAGGCTTCAGCTAAATTAGATCTTAGGTCCTACTTTATATACACAAAGAAGGGTACTCCTCTATGCCTTCACAGTATCTTTAGTTTTACTCCATACACCTCCCCTCTCTCGACTCCAGGCTTATTTGAAAACATTAGGTTCTGAAAAGGTAGACATATGTACCATTGCCCTGTGTAAAACTTGGACTTTAAATTTATTTTTGTACCTTTGATGGTTTGATGGTTTTGTACCTTTGATGGTTTTGTACCTTTGATTTTCTTTTTTGTGTTTTGATGTATGAAGAACATACCTGCATAGTGCCTTTTCTAATAATGTATTTGAATTGCTTTCATTAAAAATGTATGTCAGTTACCTTCTTCACCAAGCTCTGCCTTATTTTCTCAGCCTTCCAGTCACTGGTTAGCAACCATTCGTATCTGTCATTGCTTTAAAGCTTCAGTTGTTTTTCAGCATGCCAGCATTTGAATTTGATTCTGCAGTTATGGTCAAAAGAGTAACACTTTGAGTATATAATCAACCAGATATTAACTATCAACTAGAGCTATTTTATGACCATTAGTATCTACTTCCATAAGTGTTATCAAATTATATATTAATGTGTGTCAATACGTTTTCAGGTTCCTCTATTAAAACGGTATAGTCTTGATTACCTATTGTTCCCAATTATCTATTCAAATGTAATAGAACTTTCATATACCTCCTTTAAACCAACTTTAAAGCAACTGTAATCAGTATTAACTGTGTGTCAGCTGACTCTCACTTCTATTATCAGTTTTTTTCTCAGCGTCTTTTGGACCAGCCATATAAAGTAACAGTGCAGCATTGATGTTTATGCTCAATCACAGATCAGTTGACTCTCAACTTGATGTACATTGCATTTGTGTAGATAAACAACATGGAATCAATCATAAAAACATTGTCCCTGCAATTGATCTGATTGTAGTACCAAGCTGTGCATGTGGACCACCAAAAACAAGCGAGGTGTTTAGCTGCATCCACATTTCAGCAAATCCACATGTACATAAATGCAAAAGAAATGCTTCACAGATTCACTGTTATCACTGAGCAACCTCTAGAAACCTCTTACATTCAAATGAGCATAAAGTTTTAATGTCCACTATAGTCCACTGTTTGTGACAGTCTTCTCAATCACAGTGCTGTCTACAGCACAAATGTTTTCTTACCGTACTCTAATTAGGTTGGGTACAGTGGAGCACTCATTTACAACCATGAATTCCAGTTGAATGATTTTCTTGTTTCTGGGATTTCTCAGTTCAATTCAACCTTTACTCTGTGGCTGTAGAGTGTGTTTATTGTCTGCTGGCCAGAATTCGCAAAACAGTGACATACTGCAACCGTCAGAAGAAACAAAAGAGATGGCTGCCCGCTAGCAATCAAGGCAACCAGCATCACCTGTGACCAGCCTACTTAAGAGAAGCTTTTACGCCGCTCAGTTTTTAGTCTTGGGTTGATCTGCAGGTGCATGTATCTCCTGACTAAGCTGCTGATTTGGGAATTTCTTCTCAAGTTGCTCCTGAGTTGCTCATTGAGTCACTAAGCCTTCTGAAGCCTAGCTCTCTGAGTCACACTATTTGTGGTGTAAGCATTTAAGTGAATAAATAAATATTCAGTTTTCTCTCTGCTCTTTTCCTTTTGTTGATGGCTCAGCAGTCGCACACTCCAGTGGCTCTGTTTCTTGACTTAATTTAAAGTTACAGGAACAAACAGGTGCAACATGGAACAAAGAGTTCATAATGCAAAAGCCGCTGTATTTTCTGTGTCCTGTGCCTGAACCTGTGCGTTGTCTGCATCTTGAGCCGGGTACACTGCATTTTCCCCGTCATCTGCATTGTGTGCAGCTGTTTGAGCTCTATTGTGGCTAAGCAGTAACTGTGTGCCTATTAGAAGTTATACTATTGCTTACTACCTGCTAGCTAATGCTAGCTTTAACCTTATAGAAACAACTTTGATTTCATTAATTTCATATGTCCCACCGTCCTTTAGCTACTACTCGTCTTGGAGTATGTTTAGTAATTCTTCTTCAGCAGTTACTGTCAGTAGAAAGAGCTCATTAAGGACTCTTAAGGAGGTTATGTAGTTTGTCCATTATTGGTTTCTTGTCATCAAGACTGAAGTTATTTTATTTATTTGTTTTTCTTTCATTTATTTGCGTTTTGTGATTTAGTTTGGGGTATTTTGTGTCTTATGATTTAACCTTGTTCTTTTGTTATATTCCTTACCATACACCTGTGTGACAAACACAGCAAGCCAATTGGGTGTATTTATTGTTCTAACGTTCAGACGGTGTCATTTGCAACCGAAATTGGATGCTTTAGGGTTGCATGCACGAACCAAGGAGGTAAACTGGTCAACTATCAAGATACACTTGTGTAATTATATGAGCAAAAACTGAAGTTGTGTATACACATGTGTATTTACACACACTGTGCTACTTTAAATGCACCTGTAATGGTGAATATGACCTGTAGTTACACTGTTGCATATGTGTTTAACATTTACTGCACACTTAATATAAGGTCACAAATTTCATGGTGAATGAACTAACACTAAAAGTCTACTTGGAATAGTTACTTGTATCTTTCATTACAAATACAGGATATTTTTCCTAAGTTACCTTTGTAAAAAAAGGTTTTGTACCAACACTGATGAGTGCGGTGTGCAGAATAGCATACTTCAAGGTGTTTCAAGTTCAAAGAGTTTTAAAGTACCTTGTCCTCTTACCTTTCAGTTCTTCTTTACCGCTTTCTGTGGAGTAATGAGTGCTAGTGATGAACCACTGTCTCTCTCTCTTCTCTTACGGTCTTAAATCAGGGCTGGTAAAGCAAGTGAGATAATGTCCTCGTCTCTTAAATGGTATGCAGTGGGAGGAGATTTCTTCTGGTCTTGTAGTATGTCTGTATTTGTCTGATTTTTTTCAATTATTATTATAATTATACATATATATATATATATATATATATATATATATATATATATATATATATATATATATATATATATATATAAAATATATTAATGTCATTCAGTCAACCCGATTATGTTATATACATATGTGTGTGTGTCCATATATATATTTATATATATATATATATATATATATATATATATATATATATATATATATATATATATATATATGTATGTATGTATGTATGTATGTATGTGTGTGTGTGTGTGTGTGTGTGTGTGTATGTATGTATACATATACTATATGGGCAAAAATATTGGGACACCTACTCATTACACCTACAGGAGCTTTTAATTGCATCGCATTCTAAATCCGTATTCCTCTTTTTGCAGCTATGACAGCAGACGTTGTTATTATTATTTGTCAACGAGAAGACAACTCAAATATTAGCCTATTTAAAATATATATTATAACCAAAATTCTCGTAATGCACTGATAAACAATATGCACACAACTGTTGTTGCTGCTGTGGCTTTGCATGACAGATCACACTACAAACAAAATAATAAATATAAAAAACAATCCTGACAATCAATCCAAACAAAATGATGCCAAGATTATGGTGGCACACCTTGGTGGTATAGCCCAACCATTAGTACTCTGGCCCTACTAGTCTTCAACAATTACTGCAATACCATTCCAACTGTGTAGCAATGTACAGAGAGCACAGTTAAAATGAACAAGCTGGGAGAGGAGAAGAAAAACAGTGATTGACTCTGTTCAGCCAGTAAAATACAGTAAAATACCAACCATTAGGATCTGCAGGCCAAGCCAAGACTTGCCCTCATGAATTTAGCTGTGCTTAAGCTCTTAATTAGGTCTTAATGTAGACCTGTAATTACTGTTCAATATTTCTGTATGTAGTTTAGTTATATAGGAAACTGTCACTTAGGTGGTGGTATTTGTTCAGTATGAAGGGGGGGGGTGGGGAGGGTGATCTTATGACCTGTCAGAACATCATTTAGCTCCTTCAGAATAGCACTGACATCTGCTAAGGTAAGAGCCTAACACAGCATGATTAACATAATATAAACATAAATGTACAATTGCTAGGACAGGTGTAATACTCCAGATTACTAGCAAGTAACCTATTGGTTAATAACTGATTTAGAATAGTTAGAGCTGTATTTTATACTCTTTTTATACCTCCTTATCATTTTCACTATAGCATATCTCCAATAAACTACACCAGAGTGAGCAGACCATGGCAGACATTCTGTTCTACAGGCCTCCCTTTTATTTTTCCTGGACAGAACAGTTCTCACATGACAAGGTTGCACACTCCATCTTTCTCATATGTGCTGTGTGTGCTGGTGTGCCAGCTGTGATTTGGGCTGTTTCCATTCTGGGCCATCTTTATAAAAGCAGAATCAGAATTTCAGCTTTTATCATTCTCCTCCTCCTCAACGATGGAGATCCTTCTGGACCTGTACATCATAGCAAAACTGTTTCTAGGAGGCGGTTGTGGGGAAACGACATGCCTGGTACTGTCATCTTTAGGGTCAGCATCAAGAATCTGTGGTGTTCACCTCCAGCAGTTGGTGGTACTAGAGAACATTGTTTCTCTGAGACACTCGTTCTGCTCTGTTCATGTTTTCTTTCCTTGCTGCTCCATCTCGATCTCCATCATTGCACTCATTTGTTTTTTACTGGCTGAACTTTTCGGCGTTCCTGGGTTTCTGCTTTTCAGTCTGTTACCACTGTTAGCTGTGACGATCACCTCATGCATAATCACCTGTAGAACTCCACCCATTCAAATCCACAGATCCAGCAGAAGCGTGAATCAGGAATATGCAGTGTTACCATTTGCAGCGTTCACTACGATCCTGTATTTGCTTTTTCTTTTTGTATACCTTTCTTATAGTAGTTGGAATCGGTGGGTGATGAGCGGGTGTCTGAGTCTGAGAGTGATTATAGACCCCCTGCTGTGTTTGATGATCTGCAAGGGGAAACTCACTCAGACGCAGCACACAGACCCCAGTACTGACCAGACATCAGGTCAGGCTGAAGAGTCAGTGTAATTTGTCTGTACTCAGCTGTCAGTAGTCAGATATCAGATTATGAGTATGTAAATAAAGAGAAACAGAGAGTCTGAAAGTCTGAACATCTGAGTTATTTTAACATATTTTCAATATACTCTGATGATCAGTCCTTTAAAAACTTTATTAAAATTGGTATTAAATACTTGTATTAGACTAAAGACTGGACATGCGGGTTCTTACACATTTTGAATACAACAGTGCTCTCAAGGCCAGGATGAAACCTATACCCTTGTCATTTTCAAGCATGCTTTCTGTTTTGTTGCTCATTTCTTATTTTCTTGTTTATATTTAATAATCTAGTTGTTTTCTCAAGCTCTTGTTCTTACGTTTGATTTCTGCACTTTTTGCTTGTTGGGTTTCAGAACAAATAAAGGTTTGTAGCCAACCTCCGTAACTTGTGTTATTTTATTTCTACATTTACTAAAAAACAAAACTAAACCGGTTCCATTAATATTGCTATGTTTTAAGTCTAATAGGCCAAATTACTGTTGTATGTTTGTATATGTAAATAAACACACACACACACACACATTTTATTTATTGAGTTTAATACAAAGGTTTAGTAAGAAACTGTGGCATTTTGTTCAGTATGGGTAGGGGGTCTTTTATGGTCTTTTGTGATCTGTCAGAATAGCCTTATATGCTGAGGTAAGAGTATAAACTAGCGTAGTGAAAATGTTGAGTATATGATTTTATGGTGCCTCTGTCTTTATTTCTCTGAGGATTTGCATTTAGTTATGTATTTAGTTAGTATAGTTTAAAAATAGTATTAAATATAGAAAGTTCTAACATATAGAGTTGAAATAGAATACCTCAATTTGGCTCTATTTGGTTCACATGTCTGTTGCTGGTGTGAAGCTTCAGTAAGTTCTTAAATGTCCTTTCATGTCCTTTCTTTTAAAAATAATAGTTTATCACAGTTTATGAAAATGTATGAAGTATAAAATGTTGTTTATCTGGTGTTTATAACTCTCGTTCCCACACAGCTTCTGAAAGTTTCTGTATCTTGAAATCGTTTGGTGGTTTGTGCTCAGTGTGGTAACTGTTCTCTAGTCAGTGGTCTAGAGCTTCAGCAATGTACATAAGAACTTTATACACCTCGTGGTACACAACCACAAAATCATAAAGATAAATCAAGTCATGTACATCTTTGATGGTATCTTTGCAGCTTCACTGCCTCCTGTTTTCTCTGGTGGGTCTTATCACAACCTGTAATCTCCACATGTTCAGTGATTAGGAAGTTTATAAAGTGTGCATTAGTGATGAGCATACTATTACAATCAGGCTCCACACTTAACAGTTCCTGGAGTTGTGATTACATAACATACATAATCATATAATGAAACAGGTTATACATATTTTAAGGTCAGTGTGAGAATCGTTCCAGTGGAATATGAGATATGAGCCAGTTTCAGAGATTCTATGTTTCATTTGGTTTACGTGTATAAATACATACTTGTATTTAATGATGTGATCTTAAGCATGATTGCTCTCGCTGACATGATTAGATGTCATTCGATAGGATTCCTGTAGTGGAGCTCTAGAGATTTCAGATTTCAAGATCAAAACTTAGCTTCACAGTTCTAGTTTGTGGTACCAGAATAGCTATGTCTGCTGGCATTGGTGTCAAGTTCCGTTTGGAAGAACATGTCATTTATAATATAGAAGAGTTTATTATAATTATTAATATTAAATTAGTGCCTTGTTGCTATTTCATTACATTTTTCTGCTAAATGGTTAAAAGAGGTCTACCTGATCTGTTTCCTTTGTTGTTTAATAGAGTATTTTAACACAGCTACAGCTTCTATAAAGTTCTGTTCATTTTGCGTTTATAGCTTAAAAATTAAAAACTGAGCAGCTCCAGAGTTTTATACATACAGTTTCCTCTACTGACTAAACACCCATTGGATATAATCAGTTAGTGTAAGTACACAACACTAAACACATTCTTTTAGGGTCAGCGTAGAGACGGATGTAGGGTTACAAAGTACAGACAATATGCAGTGACACTAAGAGACTGTTAAACTTTTCTCAAGTCATAAAGCTACAAACTTGCATTCCAGACCCCCACATTTCAGGCTCTTATCTACATGGAACAGCACCCCTCCCCTTAACTCTCCAAAACCCCTTTGCTGAAGACTATATAGATAATGTAAAGACAGTGGACGCAGTACCTAACTGGTTCCTGTAGAAACGACCATCCAAACACTTAACGACACAGGGCGGTCCAGGGGTACCTGCATGAAGAACAAACAGAAACAATCTTAAGAGCATCCATTGTGTTCATGTACGTAATTACTGAAACGCATGTATACGTGTGTAAATACTAGTGAATGTAAACACACCTGCCAGTAGAAATGATTACCTGTTGGTTTAGTTCAGGGAGACTCTAAGGTATAAAACAGCAGGTGGGCAGAGTTAAGGTACTTTAGAGACTGTAGGAGCTCCTTGTGTTACGACAGTGTTGGAGAGCTTTACTACTGAAAGTCTACTCTGGATAGTAGTAGGTGGTAGCTGTTACTCCACCATGATATATACATATCCTACCAGAGTAAACAGTGTATATTCTGTAGGTATGCAGTTTTGTTTATGTTGGTGTTTTGGTGTGTTTTATGTCGCCGTCGTCACAATAAATGTGTTGGAAAAAGGAAACCTACCTGACTTCATCACCACCTCTCTCAGATGACCTCCTGACCACTCACCACTCAGTTATTGATAAATGGTCTTCTAAGATCTCATGGTTCAGATCAGGAGATGCTTCTTGTGAGCTGCACTCTCAGAGTTTTTGTCCACATAACTTTAACCCACACTGTTACACTGACTGGACAATATTCAGAAGAGCAATACATTAACTGTTCGCGTTAGTAGTTTAAACAGAATAAACAGTAATTTATTATATTATTGTATATGAAACTCAATCTCACACATTTTAATATGAAATCTATAAAAACCGTCATAGATTTTGAAGTTGTCTGTGTCGTGTATTCTTTTGGTGGTTTGTGTTCAGCATGGTAGCTGTTTATTGTTCGGTGGTCTGTTTGTTTATGTAAGGAGGATGATAACAGAAAATCTCCAGAGATCTAGCTACGAGACCACAACTCAGAAGATCATGAAGATGATTTTTAGCTGAGCTGTACATTTAGATTCAGATGAATTATTGATGATAAAGAACATCCTTCTTTTTGCACTGGAGCCCATGAGAACATCTGCATACCAGTACATTCATTTGTTTACAAGACCAACAGTGCCATCTAGTGGTATCTTAAAACAGTTGTCTTGTATCATGTTAGTGTTATGGTTGAAATTATGTTTTCATTTTTGCTTTGTAGAGTTATTTAGCTGGAACTCGTTAAAAGAATCTAGCAGCTCTGGGGCGTGTGGCCTATAGACCTTAAATACAATTACTGAGGAGGCAGCAAATACACTGTTGTCTTTAATTTCTCCAAATCACCAGAATAATCGTACACAGTAGGATTCTTTATTTACTGTTATTTGCAAAACTGGTTATTACATTTGAGACTTATAACTGACTTGGACTTGCGTTGAGTGACCAGGTTTCCTAAGAAAAAAATGACCATCAAGACACACCTGCACTTTATTTCTTAACTTGCTATGAGTCTCTAATGTACTGGATTGTTTACAGTTGACAATGTTTGCAGTACTTGCTCCTAATTGCTGTAGTATAGTATTTTATTGTTCTGTGTATTAAGGTTCTATATATTTATCATTTAGTGTCCTTATTGTATGTTCTGCACTGTTTTACATTGTCCTGTATATGCATTTATGTCATTGTGCTGCCGTTGTGTGTTGAATTTTCGTGCCTAAAGAACAAAACTTTGTTTGCAATTCAAACTCAGTCGAGGAGTTGATGTTAGTTGTTGTTAGAGATTTATGTGCAGTGATCCTGTGCTCCTGATCGACCATAATCTTCTGCTTCACCCTGCCCTGTTCATTTAGCCTTACTGAACTGGCAAATGCATCCTAGACTAAGTTAAGCCTCACCTCTTACTTGAAACCTAGAGATCCAAACTAAAGCTATCTTACTTTAGACATATTATGAGAAGAACCATTTTATTGGAAAACACTATCATGCTTGAAGGAGTCAAAGAAGGAGAAAAAGGGAAAAGGACAACAATCCACAGGATGGATAAATAAATACAATTAAAATTAAGCCATTCAGATGCCTGAAGGCCCGAACAGAAACAGGGCATTCTAGAGAAACACTATTCATATGGTCACTAGAAGTTAGAAAATGGCATGACCACAATAAAATGTTTTTCTGAAAAGTGTCAGTCAAATGAAAAGAAAATGGTTAATGCTATTGTAAGTGGTCCCTTGTAGCTAATTATATAATTATATTTTACCAAATACCTTTAGGGATCAGTTAAATTGACAGTGATGCACTGAGGCAGCAACTATGACTTTTACAAGTTTATTTCTACAAAAAATAATAAATAAAAACAATTTAAAACCAGTCCTTAGGCCACTGCAATACAAACTAAGAGAACGCAGCTGAATTTTAAATATCCACTAAGGAAAGGCTAAATGGTCAAAAAGCTATATTAGAATGTAAATTGGTCTCTTATCCCAAAGTCACAAATATTGCTCAAAACCCATCTTTACAAATTGAAAAAAAAGTAATAAACTACACACCTCAAATGAAATTACATTAAATTGTTCAACAGACATTCAGTAATGGATTTCTATGGGAACAGAACAACCACATTACCGGTTCTCTCCTAGTTCTAAGGTTAAATAAGCACCAACCCTAGGGACTGTATTAAGTCACTATACATATAAACCTTGGGGAGAAGCCTAGCTGGAAAGCACACAATTAGTAATGGCCAGATGAAGCCTCATGAAGCTTTAGATTCAGCTGGTATTTCTTGAAGCTTCATGTGTACACAAACCCCCCTGCTGGTCAAAACCTTTATTGTCATTTAAACTATTTGTGATTGCCTATTGGCTGTCTTGCAACATTGTCAGCATGGGAATAATCACTGGCAGGATTTAACATAAAAACGCCTTCATTTGATTTTCTGTGGTTCTATCATTTGTAACCCTAACCCTAGTCCTTACCTTAACCCAAAACCTAACCCAGATCCTGGCCCTTATCCTAACCCTAACCTTAACCTCTACCACAAACCTAACCCTAACCCTAGTCCTTATCTTAACCCTAACCTCAACCCAAAACCTAACCCAAATCCTGGTCATTGTCCTAACCCTAACCTTAACCTCAACACAAAACCTAACCCAAATCCTGGACTTTGTCCTAACCCTAACCTTAATCTCAACCCATAACCTAAGACAAGTCCTGGCCCTTTTCCTAACCTTATCCTCGACCCCAAATCCTGGCCCTCATGCTAACCTTAAATTCAACCCTCCACAACTTTAGATACAAGCATGCGCTTGCTGGTAGCTGGAGCTTGCGTTCCGGATAAATCCATGACTTCAGTAGGTGCGGCCATCTTTGCGATGCATCAACGCACGTTATGCTAATCGACGTATTTTTGTAATCAGCGTAATCGATTAAGTCTACGCGTCACTAACCTAACTTCAACCTCAACACAAAATCTACACTTACTCTTACACCTAACACAATCCCTAACTTCAACACAAACCTAACTTCACTATACTTAAACCTCACCCCAAACTTAAATTCATCCCTAAACCCACACCTATTTCTAAACCTAACTTCAACATTAACACAACCTACACCTACTCCTAAAACTAATCTTAACCTCAACATAAAATACACACCTACTCCTGATCTAAATCTTAATCTCAACACAAAACCCTCACCTACTTCTAAACCTAACCCAAACTTTAACTTCAGCGCTAAATCTACACCTACTTCTAAACCTAACACAAGCCCTAACTTCAACACAAAACATACACCCACTCTTAAACCTAAGATAGCTTTAGATATTGTGTGTTGTAGACGGCTGTACTGCATCTGCTCAGTTCCTGTTTGTCTTTTCATGTGCTGTGGTAGAGGGAGGATGTGATGGTCTTCTCTTCTTTTAGAACAACATTCTAATCCTAAAATAGAAAGAAAGGTAAGAACAAGTCACACACATACATGTGATTGTACACACACACACACACACACACACACACACACTAATATATATATTAGGTTTTGATTTCAGACTCTTGGCTGCGCTCAGCTGCTTGTTTGTATTTAGTGTGGCAGCCGTTCTCGTCTCTGCAGCCGGTCAGTCATCTCAGTAAGTATGTAGCTCTGACTGTTCTGGTCATGATAGATAGTTCACTGATAAAGAGGTTCATTCTTTACTCCTCCTTTTATTATAGGAAAGAACTGCGGTTAACACAATGGCACATGTCCTCTTTGATAGTTCTTATTCTGGGTATGATACAGAAGAAGAGCGTCGGGCTGGTAAGATCAGACTGTTCATCTTCCTCTTCGCTGGAGAGTGTGGGGGTCTTTCAGCTCTGGTCTGGGCTCTGCGTGTTCTGTATGGTCGTTATAAGAGCGGAGGCCGAATCTCAGCCTTGATCATCGTGCTTCTTCTCTCCGACTTGCTGGAGCTGCTCCTGAATCCATATATAGTAACAAAACTGCTGGAGAATGAAAACTGCTGGGAATCGAGCACCACATGCTGGAAATTAACCTCTTTATGGTCAGGATTAAAAATCTATGGACTTCACCTCCAACAAGTTGTAGCTCTAGAGGGCACTCTTGCTTTCAGGCATCCACACTGCTCTGCTCATGCTTTCTTTCCTTTTTGCTCCGTCATCACCTCCATCATTGCATTCATTTGCATCTTCCTCGGTGAGTTGTTTGGAGTAATATATTTCTTAATCTTTACTCTGCCGGTTCTTTTAATTGTAGTATTATCATCATGTATAGTCACTTGTAGAGCTCCACCCCAAATCATCCACATCCCTTACAGAACCAGGAAGCCGAGTTCTACAGTGTTAGCTTTTGTCAGTATCACAATGATCCTGCATGTAACATTCATAATAGTGTGTACTTTTGGGGATTCCCTGGATCTGTGGGTGATGTACTTCTCTCTGATGAGTTTGAGAGTCTTCTTTGACCCGCTGTTGTGTGTGCTGCTCTACAGAAAACACCTCAAGATTCAGACACCAGAAACACAAGCAGAGCACAACGCAAACATAGAGCTGACTGAGATCTAGTAGTATGAGGTGAACAGCTGGTGTTACACCACAAGAGAATCTTTGAAATCCTCTAAAATTTCACATGTACAGTGTATCTCTGCTCTAACTGCCCTGACTAGATTTTGAGAGTCGCTGATACAAAAAACGCTCACGACTTAAATGAAAGGAAATCATGTTTTTGAAAGATTGCTATTGATAGAATGTAATTGAATCAATCAACACCTGCTTAACAATGTTTTCTAATAGTTACATGTGTATGTTTGTAGCTTTACTCCTAACATATATATGAATTCTAAATGTGGTGAGCATGGGAACATGTCACAGCTGTGGTGGATTGTGGTTGGTGTGATTTTTTTTATAGCATAGACGAACCACCAGTTGAGAGATGTGTAAAACACGTCCGCAAGTTTCTCATATCCTGAACGGACAACATATTATTTTTAACACAGCAGGCGGAAAATGTTTTGTCATCACGATCTCCACAGGCTCAGATGTGGATCAACGTTTCCTTTAATCACCCATTTCATTAGAGTACTTACACTGAATTTGCACTGGATGTGCCAACTTTCCTAACATCTAGCTGGCTGTAGTCCTGCACCATGACATGGTGACCTAAGTACTGCCTTGAACCCTATAGAAGATATTGTTGGAAGTAATGTTCATGAAATCACTGTACAGTGACAAGAAAAGTATGTGATCCTTTACCTTTAAACCGTTTTCTGCATTAACTGGTCATAAAACGTGATCTGATCTACATCTAAGCCCCGAAGCAGCAAAACAGCCCCAAATCATGATGCTCCCACCACCATACTCCACCCTTGGGATGATATTTTCATGCTGCATGTATGGAGTGACAAGGTAGCAGTTTAATGATTTGCATATCATATACTCATGAACAGAGATATTAACCAGTTTCAATGATTCCCTCAAGCCTTTAGCTGTTACTGTAGGGTTATTTTTTTTTTTACCTCTCTGAGCATTCTGCATTGTGGCACCCACTTCTAGGGAGAGTAGCCACATTACTAAATCATCTCCATTTATAGACAGTTTGTCTACCTGTGGACGGGTTAATACCTAAAGTCTTGAAGATTACTTTGTAATGCTCTCCAATTTTATGCAAAGCAACAATTGTTGATCGTAGGTCTTCAGAGATCTTGAGGCATGATTCGCATCAGCAGATGCATCTTGTGAATAGCAAACTCGAAAAGTTTGAGTGTCTCTTATACATCAAAGTAGCCCTACACCTCGCTCCAATCTCATTTCACTGATCGGACTCCAGGTTTGCTAACTCCTGACTCTAATTAGCTTTTGTTGAAGTCATTCACATAAGGGTTCACCTACTTTTTCCAGCTGCACTGTGAATGTTTAATGGATGTGTCCAATAAGGACATGAAATATTATTCTGTTTAAACTGTTTGTGTGGTGTTAGATTAAGCACATTGAGTTTATCTATACTTTGGACTTAGATGTAGATCACGTTTTATGACCAATTCATGCAGAAAATCATGCGATGTCCGGAATCTATAACTTCACTGTACCTACTTTAATGGTTTGTGCTACAGCTACCTACATGTTACCAGCTACATGTCTCAAAATGTAGATAATTCCACACCTACTATTACAATCAGAAAAGTGTTGTGAAAAAACAACTCCTCTTATTACTGAGTAGTACATTAATGAAAAATGCTTTTGCAACAATCAAGACGCACTTGTGTAGCTGAATGACTCAAACTGAAGTTAATACATGTGCATTTCCATAATGACTATAATCAAACTGTAACAAATAATCAGTAGATAGTGTTAATATTATGTAACCATATTTAATGCTTGTGTGATTATGCATATGTGTGATTATAGGCATAATGTCACTGTTCAAAGAAAACCATGTCTCCATTTTTGTTGGTTTTTATTTTTATGCATTATTTGTTCTTTGTATTGTTTGAACATTTCATTATGCAGTATAAGTCTTTTTCCACTGACTTACATTAAAATCAAACAGAGTTTTTGCCCTCTTCTCAAAAGTAACTATTTTGGAGATGTTTTTTTTGGACGATTAAAATCTGTATGTATCACTGTAACCCTGTATTTGTATTTTTCTTATTATTGTGTTTTTCTGTGGTCTGTCAAGTCATTTTCAACCTCCTCTATCATTAAACAAACATTTGACAGAACAAATCGGAGTCACATTGTTCTGGATCACACTGCCCCAAACAAACACAAAGCAACAAATAAAAAAGGTCTGGTTGTTGTGCAGGTTCTGTGTTGGACTGCTGTTCAGGGTGTTTGGTCAGAGTTTTGATGGAAGGTAGTGTTTAGTGTTTGCACATACGGTCATCACTGTGTTAAGAAATGTGTTGTACTGCTCTGTGACTCTTGCTGTGGGTTTGAGGTTGTAACACATTTAGAGCACGTGTAAATAGGAGATGGCTCAAAGCTTTATTGATGTCTTCTAAGATAAGCCTGCAGAAGCATCTCGAACAACGTTGATTGTGGTTGCGGCACCACAAGCACTCGAGGCGTGTATCACTGACCCCTAGTGTGATTACAGACAGAAACCAGTTAGGCTGTCTGTCCCCTGCGCTTCATCAGGCCTTTAACTCTGCATATACTTAATGTGCAGTGGTAAGTGAGGGAGGTGATTTACTTCAAAGTAATGAACGTGAAGAGTTAATGGCTCTACACAGTGCTGCTTTGATGTATTTAGTTTTGTGGTGAACAGAATGACAGAATTTGTCACTTCATTTATACATTAGACTCTCGTGCCTGTCTCTAATATTATTCCTAGCAGTAGAAATGGGCTTGGAAACCGAAATTGGTGGCCTATTTTTATTACCAGTATGGTGTAACCACTGAATTCCTGTCCACTTTCCCAGTTTGAGCATTAAAGAAAAAGTTCTCAGAGGTAGGAGGACTATCGGACCTCTTTTAGCTAAAGAGGATCCTATGTGTAACCATATTCTTGAGGAGACAGATGTTTCAGTCTGTGATGCTATGTGTCCTGACACACTCGTGAATAGAACAAAAACCAGAACCAAAATCAGGCCCTACATTAAAACATTGCCTCTGTTGAGCAGCCACTACCCAGTATTCTTATTTGCACTGCTTCTTTTTTGCTTCTTTACTAAAATCTAACCTCCTCAGTTTGAAATAGTGTTAAACATTTTGAGGAACACTTGAGTGGTCAGTTTGAAGTAGTGTTAATAATTGTGAGTAACACTTGAGTGGTTGATATACGTTAGCATTTATTTATGGGACTGTGTTGAAAAGCTGTCACACGTAGAAAGTTTTGAGCACTGTTCTACACTGACAATTCAACACAACAATTCTAATACTCTTATATGTTTAAGGGCATAAACTAACATTGTCTTATGATTATGAATCAGGAATGCTCTCCAGCAAAGGAGATTTATGTCTGCAGTCTTGCCGTTGCTGAAACCAGATGTGTACCAGTATTGGTCCTCTGTACGAGAGCACACAGGCCAGAACCTCTGGATGATCTGCACCAGATCCAGGCCAGATTAGTCTGGCTATCCGGGCACTGACCACTGACATTACCATAGGATGACGGACACAACCTGAGCACAGAAAAATATGAAGTGTAGTCTTTAACTTTTCTCCTATAAGATGGGCTCCAACCCTACTTGCAATAAATATGGATGCCTGGGATGTGCTTTATAGTGAAGGAGTGTGGGTTATGTTTATGAGAAGATAGGAATGTATCATCTCAGAACCATTAATGATGTGTCTCCTTCATCCTTCCGTCCTGAAAGCTGACTGAAGGCCACCATCTTTAAGTATGTATGCACTGGGAGGTCTCAAGGAAAAAGGAGAGTGGAAGCTTGTTTTAAGTTGTTAAGTTAGTGTCTGCTCTGCCCTAAAACTTAGTTATTTAAAGTAGAAATAGCAAGTTTCTGGACAGAAAACATGAATACTTGTTCTGTTAACTTGCTGTTTCAAATTTGACAAACTTTGACATGACATACGTCTGTGTTACTGTGTTCCAGTATCCTCCTGTTAACTCAAAAGATTGATTAAAGTTAATCAATTGAACACTTTCAAACTTCTTACAGAGATTTTCTTCATAAAACAGCTCACATTTCCATCAAATCACAGCACCAGCCCAACACGCTGAAGCTCCGGTTCGGTTCACTCCGGCCCGGTTTAACCCCGGAGCTGCTGAGGCGAGTCAGCGCGCGCCGTGACCGTTAAAAGAAGAATTTGAAAGCGGTGTGTTTTAAACGGAGCCGCTGGAGAAACACTGAGCTCAGGTGCTGTAATCTGACGGAGCTCTCTCCTTTAATTTATTCACTTTTTAGCGCCGCTCTTTTAAACGGTGCTCGTCCTCACGTCTCGTTTCACCTCCGGTACGTACTGACTGGTCCAGTTTCGCTGTTTCGGGATGTTTTAACTCGGTAAATGTTCGTTACAGCTCAGCGAGTAGCTCTCAGGTTATGCTCGGTTATGTATTCAGTTAAATGTTGTTACAGTGATTTGAAGGAATGTGCTGGAGCTTGTTAGCCGTTACAGCTGCTACAACTGAGGGAGGTAACGTTAGCAGGTTTCTGGAGGATTTGGGTTTAAGATACTGTTTGTTATGTTGTTAAAACTAGCATAATGTCTCTCACTATTAATCTACATTATGAAATGCTGCTTTCACCGTAAGATTTTTAATCCTATGTTATAAAAATGATCTCCACCATCCCCTCTTATTACCCTTCAGTGTTAATGTTGAGGAAAATCATCAAACACAAATTGTTCTATTTGTATAGCAGAATGTGTAGGTTTGAATTGGAAAGTGATGAAGTCACATTTGACAGAGAGTCTGAGTTTATGATCTTCTGTGAGGGTCCCTATGAAGCTTTTGTATGACATATGCAACCTTTGACCATGTTTTTATTGTAATGTACAGTCATTTCCAGTCCACTAGATGGCAGTAGTCTATTGTAATCAGTGTAGTCAGTAGCAGTAGAGAACGGAAGCCCTGGTTATATAATGTTCCTCAGGATCACTGCTAGAAGTCAGTGTTTACAGGAGGTCATAACAACAAACAGGTGCTCTACTGACTACTAAACTCTTGTCACGAGTTATTAAAAGTGGCATCAGAACAAAAAATCTCTGTCAATTAAAAGGTCTATAAATCTGAATGTTTTGAATTTGCATACTAAGATTATTTGTACAATAGTCTGTGCCACTATCTCCCCAAATGAGCAGCAGTAATGAAATTGGTGGTGTTGACAGCCTCCTATTCAAATGTAGCATTTTTCCTCACAGTTCCACCTTAAATGCTACAGCTTGTACAGGTGCCAAAATATACCTGATGCACTATTTAAGAGGGAATGGAAAAAATATAAAAAAAAATAAATATACAGCTGTAACAAGATCCCAGACAATTTCAGTTCCAAGTTGTTCATTTGCTCTGCTCGTTTCACTCCAGACAGTTTCTCAAACACTTAGACAACATGGAGCATCTTCAGCTCAGCGGTTAACACTAAAGAGACTGAAGAGACGAGCAGCTCCATCTTTATTAGCATCACAACCACAACAGTGAGCTGTAAGAAGCAGCCATGCTGTGTGAGTTCATCACTGTTTGCTGATTGAAGCAGATCTTAAACTGATAGTTTCACAGTGTGTCACAACTTTCATTTACTTTGTATTTGATGTCCAGATGAAAGTGAGTAACTAGTATAGGTAACGTTAGATACTAACAGCTCTGAGTAGCTAGTATAGGTAACATTAGATACTAGCAGCTCTGAGTAGCTAGTATAGATACGTTAGATACTAGCAGCTCTGAGTAGCTAGTATAGGTAACTTTAGATAATAGCAGCTCTGAGTAGCTAGTATAGGTAACGCTAGATATTAGCAGCTCTGAGTAGCTAGTATAGGTAACGTTAAATACTAGCAGCTCTAAGTAGCTAGTATAGGTAACGTTAGATACTAGCAGCTCTGAGTAGCTAGTATAGGTAACGTTAGATACTAGCAGCTCTGAGTAGCTAGTATAGGTAACGTTAGATACTAGCAGTTCTGAGTAGCTAGTATAGATACGTTAGATACTAGCAGCTCTGAGTATCTAGTATAGGCAACATTAGATACTAGCAGCTCTGAGTAGCTAGTATAGGTAACGCTAGATATTAGCAGCTCTGAGTAGCTAGTATAGGTAACGTTAAATACTAGCAGCTCTAAGTAGCTAGTATAGGTAACGTTAGATACTAGCAGCTCTGAGTAGCTAGTATAGGTAACGTTAGATACTAGCAGCTCTGAGTAGCTAGTATAGGTAAAGTTAGATAGTAGCAGCTCTGAGTAGCTAGTATAGGTAACGTTAGATACTAGCAGCTCTGAGTAGCTAGTATAGGTAACGTTAGATACTAGCAGCTCTGAGTAGCTAGTATAGGTAACGTTAGATACTAGCAGCTCTGAGTAGCTAGTATAGCTAACGTTAGATACTAGCAGCTCTGAGTAGCTAGTAAAGGTAACGTTAGATACTAGCAGCTCTGAGTAGCTAGTAAAGGTATTGTTAGATACTAGCAGCTCTGAGTAGCTAGTATAGGTAACATTAGATACTAGCAGCTCTGAGTAGCTAGTATAGATACGTTAGATACTAGCAGCTCTGAGTAGCTAGTATAGGTAACATGAGATACTAGCAGCTCTGAGTAGCTAGTATGGATAATGCTAGATATTAGCAGCTCTGAGTAGCTAGTGTAGGTAACGTTAGATACTAGAAGCTCTGAGTAGCTAGTAAAGGTATTGTTAGATACTAGCAGCTCTGAGTAGCTAGTATAGGTAACGTTAGATACTAGCAGCTCTGAGTAGCTAGTATAGGTAACGTTAGATACTAGCAGCTCTGAGTAGCTAATAAAGGTATTGTTAGATACTAGCAGCTCTGAGTAGCTAGTATAGGTAACATTAGATACTAGCAGCTCTGAGTAGCTAGTATAGATACGTTAGATACTAGCAGCTCTGAGTAGCTAGTATAGGTAACATTAGATACTAGCAGCTCTGAGTAGCTAGTATAGGTAACATTAGATACTAGCAGCTCTGAGTAGCTAGTATAGATACGTTAGATACTAGCAGCTCTGAGTAGCTAGTATAGGTAACATTAGATACAAGCAGCTCTGAGTAGCTAGTATAGGTAACATTAGATACTAGCAGCTCTGAGTAGCTATTATGGATAACGCTAGATACTAGTAGCTCTGAGTAGCTAGTATAGATACGTTAGATACTAGCAGCTCTGAGTAGCTAGTATAGGTAACGTTAGATACTAGCAGCTCTAAGTAGCTAGTATAGGTAACGTTAGATACTAGCACCTCTGAGTAGCTAGTATAGGTATTGTTAGATACTAGCAGCTCTGAGTAGCTAGTATAGGTAACATTAGATACTAGCAGCTCTGAGTAGCTAGTATAGGTAACGTTAGATACTAGCAGTTCTGAGTGGCTAGTATAGGTAACGTTAGATACTAGCAGCTCTGAGTAGCTAGTATAGGTAACGTTAGATACTAGCAGCTCTGAGTAGCTAGTATAGGTAACGTTAGATACTAGCAGTTCTGAGTGGCTAGTATAGGTAACGTTAGATACTAGCAGCTCTGAGTAGCTAGTATAGGTAACGTTAGATACTAGCAGCTCTGAGTAGCTAGTAAAGGTATTGTTAGATACTAGCAGCTCTGAGTAGCTAGTATAGGTAACGTTAGATACTAGCAGCTCTGAGTAGCTAGTATAGGTAACGTTAGATACTAGCAGCTCTGAGTAGCTAGTATAGGTAACGTTAGATACTAGCAGCTCAAAGTAACTAGTGTAGCTCACTAAATAGTCTGACGGCCTGTCCTGTGTACACAAAGGTTTTCCTGCCTGTGACTGTTTTGACATGTTGCTTCTGTGTGATAATTGTGGTGTTTTCCTGTAAACCAGCCAATCAGAGCAGAGCTCTGAATCAAATTATTCATGATCTCACCAAAACAGTTAATCTCATTGGTGGGCCAAATCACAGGGTTGTAAGTTGGTGTGTATAAATGCATCTGAGCATTTTTTACAATTTAAAATACTGAATAAAGGCGATCAGTGGTATTTTTAAAAGACCAGTTCAGAAGGTTCTGTATCGTATCTTGAAGATCCACCAAGAATTCTCCATGTTATTTAAAATTTTATACTATCAGTGTTGTAGCTGGTTTAGGAAAGTCCTGCTTCCTATCATGTCAAAAGCAGGACTCCAGATCACTAGAGGACACCTGCACTACTACTTTTCATGACATAATGTACTGAATGTTCTACAGACAGGTCAGTTTAGCGCCCAGACTCTCTTAATACTGAGTCATGGTGTTGTAGTACATGTAGAATGTGGTTTATTATTTATCTCCTGAAATAAACAAGACCTTCCCAGAAAAAGGTGGTCTGGAAATCCTGTAGATACATTGTTCTGCATTAATGGGGTTTCACATGTCATGTCCACTAATGTCCCCCCGATATTGTCAGAGAAGCTGGCTTTTTAACTGCGTGCTGATACAACCCGGGTGGTTCTATTCTTAATTCTGGAGGGTGCAGTATCCAGGATTTCCAAAAAGAATTCTAGATTTTGATTCCACAGGACACTTTTCCACTTCACCTATGTCTATCTTAGATGAGCTTGAACTCTGTTTACATCTGGTTTCTTCTTTACATGGTAGAGTTTTAATTTTTGCAGAGCAGTGACGAACTGTGTTCACAGATGATGGTGTTGGGAAGTGTCCACTGCATTATATATTTTAAATGCAGTGCTGAGGAACATGAGCATCCACTACTCAAACTCCTACTGTGGTTCCACCTTCTGGAAAAACTTAGGACAGCGACAAAGTTCTCAGTAAAAAACTATCGCATTAGAAGGTGTTTTTTTTCTCAGTAAGAAGGGAGGAGGGGTCTTTTTTTGTGATCTGTTGGGAGTCTTTTATGATCTGTCAGTACAGCGTTGTGCTCATTCAGAAACGTTGTCTTCTGCTAAGGTAAGAGCATAAAACAGTATGTTGAATGTGTGTACATACAAAAGTCTTTACTCTTTAGAATTGAACATTTCTATTGGTTCATTCATCATGACATTTTCACACAGTGCAGCTGCTGCATTCAAATGATGATTTTCTTTGGACAACGAATATATATATATATATATATATATATATACAATCAGATACCATACATTCTACAATTTGATTGAACAATGATTTTATGTTGTCCCTAAACATCCAATTTGCATTAATTCAGTAGGAAAATGAACATTGTGTTAAATGTGTTAAGTAATATATTACAGGTGTAACATGTAACATAAGTCAGTGTGTCATCATTGACACCTTCATTTATTTTTATTTATTGATTAGTTTGTAAAATTTCAGTTTAGAATCTTATATTGACTGAGCACATTTGCCCAAACTCTAGTTGTGCGTCCTAGTAGAGAAGAGTTGTAGAACACTAACTTATTGTTCACTAGTGAACTATTTATTTATTTATTTATTTATTCATTTAATCATTTATTTATTTTCATTAAGGCGGTGGTCTGTACTCTGTGTGATTGCGGCTGGTATCTGTGTAGCTGGTGTGAAGTTTCAGTAGGTACTAACATTTTGCTTCATTTAATGATGGAACTGCATTGTTCCTACAGCTGTTATGTAATCTTGTGTATCATTTTCACTCTATCGTAGGACTGAGTGATCATATTATGGCAGATGTCCTGTTCTTCTCTCATCCCTTGTATCACGAGCAAACAAGAATCATCTTGCCCATCTTTCTGATGTGCGGTCTGTGTGCTGGTGTTCCAGTTGTGATTTGGGCTTTTTTTGTTTTACGCTATTATCATAGAAAGAAACACAGGATTTCAGCTTTCATCCTCCTCCTCCTCATTAATGATGTACTGGAACTGTGTCTGAACATATACGTCACAGCTAAACTATTTCAAAATGACAAGTGTGAGGAAACAACATGTAGAATATTAACTTCTCTCTGGTTTGGGGTACGAGTCTGTGGTGTTTTCCTTCAGCAGATGATGGTGTTAGAAACTGATCTTGCTCTGAGATATATACTCTGCTGTGCTTACGTTTTCCTTCCCTGCTCTGTTATAATCTCTGCTATTGGATTCATGTTGTTCTTACTGAGTATCTTTTCTAAAGCTCCACCGTTTCAGCTTTTTACTCTGTTACCACCGTTAGCTGTGACCGTCACTGTATGTGCTGTCACGTGTGGAAAGTCTCCCATTAAAACCCGCAGATCTAACAGAACCACAAAGTCTGAGTATGTGGTGTTAACTTATACAGTGTTCACTATGATCCTGTATTTGCTTTTTCTCATTGCTTGCTATTCTCCGAGTAGTTGGAGCTTGTTGGTGGTGTGTTTGTGTTTACTGAGTTTTAAAATGATCACAGACCCCTGGCTGTGCGTGACGGTCTGCGGATGGACTGCACCTCGAAACTGACCAAACCTTTGAACAGTTTAAGCTAAACAGTCTGTGTAGTTTTACTGTACTCTGGTAATCCAATCAGGGCCTTTATTGAAAAAGATATAATGATGTTGAGAGAGAGCACAGGACAGCTGGGTCTAACGCTTTTGCACAGAATTATTATTATTTTTTTATTTTGAGTTTTTAACCATTTAACCATTTATTGTAACCAGACAGTCAGTTTGATGTTTTTCAAAATAACTGAATAAAAATGTGTACTGCTCTGGCGTGTTAGTGTTACTACTACATGTGTATTTTTTTGTGTGTTTGATGTTCTAGAGATTGGGTCATGCTTTATTTTGTGAATGTGTTAAATGTGCTGTACTGCTTTACTGCTTGTTGGATTGTAGAACAAATAAACACATCTGACCTCCATAAACAACTTATTTCGGGGTCATTGGCTGGGTTGAGCTCAGCAACAGTGTAGGTCATGCAGGCACCATTATACTGTATGGCTTTCCAGGCTAGCATTGTTACATTTTTCTAGTTGTTTCATCATTAAATTGTTGTCTTATGAATAATAATGTAAGTGTTGATCATCTTAATAATCACAAAGTGGCACACAATAGCACATATTCCACTTACTTACAAAATTACGTATTTACAAAAAGAGGATTTCTGCATTTTTCTCAAAAACACACAACTAGAATGAAAGTAATGGCACATTATGCATATTTTAGTGAACTGTACAACAATAAATAACCATATAACAAAAAAAAAACATTCATCTTTATACTGCAATTAATTATTCTCTGAAGAAATAAAAGAATAAACCAACAGGTCCAGCGTCCAGACTGCAAAGTAAGCCTATGATTAATTGTGGCTGATAGGTGAAGTGTGTTCACTATGACTGTTCTGGAAGTCACGCTCTGTGGTAAACAGAAGATAGAGCCGTCTGTGTTCTGAGAATGCTCCTGACACTGGCAGGTTGGAATGGTGGACTGGCCCGTGTTTTGTTTCACTATGGCAAAGATTACTTGCAGCTGGAGTGGAGGACCTTTAGCTCTGCTCTGGATCTTCCTCATAGAAACACAGAGAAAAACAACAGCTTCCTGTACTTCTGAGTTTGGGGTGCGTTCACAGTTGACATGTACTGTTAAGGAGTAATTCTGTTGGTGGGAACTCCAGTGTTGCCTCAGACTCAACCTGATCACTTATCTGAGACGGTGTTGAGCTGGGTTGGAAACACGTTTCCTTTCCTGATCAGACACTACAAGTAGACATTGGAAGGTTGAGGCCTACTTGAGGCCTCCTCAGACCTCATCATTTGATAATCTTGCAGGCAGTAGAGTGGTCTAAGCTTTCTTTCTGGAAAGCCTGGAAAGTACACCCTTACCTTTGTGCCAGGCTAGGTGCATCGCTTTCACTGATGTCAGTAAGGAGCTTCTTATTAGCTTTTAGAACTCTCCGAAGAGCCTTTAGTCCTGGCTCTCTGTTAAACTTTGAGGAGTCCACCAGGACCATATTCAGAGCGATCAGTGAACATAAACAGCTGGTCCTCTCATTGTGTATACATACGCTGACTTAAAGATCTGTATACATGCCACTCATGTTGGCTGCTCTGGTCACACATTTTATTGAGTTCTAGATCTTTCTTCTACAGAAGTTTCAGCTCCTGGCCTGTAGTCGTACACCTCAATGAGTCTCTCTTTAACTGTCATTGCCCATCAACTGTATGGCTACTTTACATCTGTTCTAATGATATCTGGTGTTCTTACTGGTGAAAATACACTTATTGATAAGATGAAGACTTTTATGCAGTCAGCTTAGACTTTTGTGTGAAAGTGTGTGTATACATTGGTGTAGGGACTGGGGGATGAAGGGGGGGGGCGTGTCCCACCCAATATCAGAAACGGGTGGATTTGTCCCACCTAGAAATTACACCACAGAAAAGCGGAAAAAACGCTTTTTTTGTTTTGGCAGCCTTCACAATTCACGCGCTGTGTTTGTTGTTAGCAACTGGTTCTGGTTATTGGGTAGTCTTTAACTTTAAGGTTTATGTTGAGATTCCTGTTCAGAAATATCCTGCTGTCGGCAGATTCACTGACCGGAGCCCCCCTCGCTGGAGTGTCGGGTAGCTCGCGCCAGCTTTAAACGCAAGATCAGTGATGGGAGCAATGAGCAGCAAAATTTACTCTAATAAACCAGCTTTATTATAATGTGTTGTTATGGTAACAGACTAGGAGGGTTTGGGTTAGCTAACATTTATATTAACTTTAGTCAGAAAGTACTCTAAAATGTAAAGTTGCATTACACTCTGGCCACATCCCAAACTGCAGACCAGGGGCGTAGCTAGCCCTAGTTTACATTTAAATTGAGTCCCAGCACCCCTAAAGATTGTAGTAAAAAAATGCTTTTTTCTTTTAACGTTAATTTGTCTCTGACAAGCTGGAAATGTTAAAACCATAGACCGTATATGGTTAACCCAATTATTTTAACAACGAAAAGACAGCAGCCAATGATAAGATATGAAGAGATAATACTATAACGTATGTGGTCAGCAGTTCTTATATTCTAGTAAGGCCAACATGATCTTGATCATATGCTCAGAATCTAATAGTCCAAAATGACTTTCAAATGTAGGTTTTTTTAAGAGCTGTTTTTTATTTGTGTGCTTAGCTAAACCTCTAAGCCTACAATGGCCACTGCTGCAGACTACTACTACACTAAATACATAAAAAAATAAAATATAATAAATAAAATAAATAAATTAATGAATACATAACATGACACTATTGTTAGATGTGCTTTCAGTAGTGCAGTATGTAATGTTCCAGAGGGTGCTGTTTGGGACACAGCCTTACTGTCTAACATTAATGATAGTCTTGTCTATTCAGGAAACCTTAACATACATTGTTTTGTCATTTCATTTCAGCATCATGCCACCAATAAAAATATTAATTGTTTTGGTTATATACGTATATAACCCAGACATTGCATGTATAATTTAAAAGTTTTCTGACAGCAGTAGCATGTAATGTGGAGAATCTTGTTTAGTGTGTAAAGTGGTCTTTAATTGTTTTTTATCTAATAATAAACAGACGTACAGATTGTGTTGTATTTTATTTATTTATTTGCAGTTTACCGTAATTCCACAAATGTTGTTCTATGTCACTATACATGACTAAATATTATAGGTAATATTTAGGGGATAGAGTGGGCTTTGATTCATATTAGCAAATGTGTCCCCCCCAATGTCAAACCTGCTCCTACGCCCTTGTGTTTATATTAAAAAATAGATTTTTATATTAAATAGATTTATATTTACAAACTTATTAAATTTTGTTCTTATACAGGTAGAACTTTATAGGCTGTATAATGTATAAATCTTATATCAGTTCAAAGGCTGTCATAGCCTATTACTCCAGATTTCTTCACTGTAATGTCTTTTTATAAACTACTAAATACAGATTCTTACAGAACTCTGTATTTTAGCTGTTCATCATGTGTTTACGACCTTCATTTCCACACGGTTATAAATAGTAAAGCCTCTGAACTGTCTGGCTTGTGCAGTCGTTTGGTGGTGTGTTCTCCATATAACTCTCATGACCACGAGATCATAAAGATTAATCCAGTCATGTGCGTCTCGATGGTATCTTTCTAGCTTCAAAGCCACCTGTTCTCTCTGGGGTTTGTGTGTTTAGCAGTTTGCAGTCTGTGCTTTAGCGATTAACAGACACAGTTACATACCAGATTTGTGAAACTTACACAAACACAGTATCGTCTTCTGACTAAATGCCAGTTTAACCCTTTGACACACAACCTGGCTCAAACGTGAGATTTTATTTTTTGTATCTTTGCAATAAATTTATTTAATCTTTCAAGCTTCCATGAGTTCCTCAATTTACTTGTTTTTGATCACAAATCCTAATTTCAGTTTTATTATATATACTTTTTTAATAAAAGTCCTTTTTGTATCACTTCCCTTCTAACTCACAACGTGGGTCAGAAGCAGTCAGGAACATATTTACAATCACTAATTTTGTACAATAAATTAACTTTAAGGTCAAAAATAAGATTTTAATGTACATGTGGAAGAATTATGAAATAAACTGATTCTTATCTAACAAAGAGATACTCAGCTAATAATTACTAAATGTATTAGTATAATCAGTGAACTGGATATCGTACAAAATAGTATTTAAGTCCTATCAAATTGGTGCTAAAAAACAAAGCATTGTGAGCCTACTCTACCAATTCGTCATGCTTAAAGAGCAATTTTCAACCACTGACTGATTTTTTTATTTTATTTCAAATTTCTTCATATTTTCATATTTAGTTTAGCTTCTAGTGTCTAATAGACTCCACTGCAGCACAACTCAACTGCAAAACTGCAAGTGCAGTTGATTTTGGGGTTACAGACTTAAGCACTGTATTAAAGGTGATTAAAAAAATCTAGCAGTTAATTATTTGTTTAAAATCTTTTACTGTCTGTACAGATATGAGCGCAGTGGTTTAAAATTCCTATTTCAATCAAAAAGCCATTAAAGCTGGAATATGAATGCCTTTGTTTGGCTTTTATGTTTTTGTTCTTCATGCTTTTCTCAGTACATTCTGATGGTGGTTTGTGCTGCTTGCAGTTCGTATGTCTGTAGCTGGTGTGAAGTTTCAGTAAATGCTTTTTCACTCTAGGATGGAACAGAGTGATGTTCTATTATGCACTCTTCTCTTTTTGTCAAACATTCTTTCCATCTTTCTCGTATGTGATGTGTGTGTTGGGGTGGCAGCAGTTGCTCATACTGTTGGATAACATCACTTTATCATTATTCAGCTTTTATCATTATTCAGCTTGACATAAAGCATGACTATGATTAAAAGTGTTCATGTACTGATGTATCTATATTGTAGTGTGATTCTACTTTACTATTGAATTTAACTTTAATAGTCAACATTTTATGAACCATGAGACCATTGAGCTTTAAACTCCATTTAAATGTATATTTATATTTTCTATTTACATTTTAAACTCTCATTCTCTCACATGAAGCTGTTAAAACTATCCTGCAGTTGTTAGAGGTTTATGTTCAGTGCAGTAACTGTTTTCCTCTCAGTGGTCTGTTAGTTTTTTTTAGTAAGTAGAATTTTCCAGACCTCAGCCTACAAGACCACAAGTCAGAAGATCATGAAGGTGATTTACTGAAACCATGTTCATAAAGATGTTATCACTGTAACATCAAAGTAACTTTCAGTGGCGTGTATCTTTTAGCAGCTTAAAAAAACATGTGCATCTGGTTTCTGAGTTATATTAATATAAAACTAGCATATTCTGGTCCAGATCCACTTGATTTCTCTTGACTGACAGTGTATGTGAGAGAAATGTTCTGTAATGTTGTGATGTGATCTTTCCTTCCAGCAGTTGAAGACGTTTTAGCTTAATTATTTCAGAGAGACTACAAGCCAACTCAACTTTTCTGTTTCTGAGGCCAGTCCGGATCTGATACTGTTCAAAAGTCCAAATGTTTTGAAATTCTCAACTTTTTAACAACTACCTCTTAACAGCAGACCCTTTTTCTTCTTTTGGTTTCTCCTTCTTTCATCAACTTCATCCCAAATCGCAAGCATTCCCCTCTGTCCCTTGTTTTTCCTTCATGACTGCTCTACACTTGGGTCCAATCCCACTTCTGGGCTTTGTTGGTGGCTTACCTGGTAGTTTTCCAGCCTCCCATCTCGGAGGTTCCCTGTTTTGACTTTTAACATGTACATGTGTTGACTGGCGGGGTCCCCCAGTTTACTATTTTCATCCTCTCTGCTGACGGCCTGCTCTACCAAACTTCTTTTTGCGAAGTGCGGACCACTAAGGCAGGGCAAGGCGGGGAACTCCGAGAAACTTGGGGCTGGAGTTCTGGGTGGCTTCTGCTGCTAGGTTTTGAAGCCAGACCCCCCCTTTTTTGCCAAGTGAAGAGTGAGTAAGATTTGGAACAGTTGGAGGAGCTGGGGAGGTGGTGGGGTGCGAATTTCGTCACGAGAAGGTGAGGGCAGAGGAGTGGTTTATATAGAGCGTGTAATGATTGAAGGGAGGAGTTTGGGCGTGGTCCTTCTCCCAAACTTAAGTTATTTCATAACTTCTTTTCTCAGCCCTCTATTCACTGTTTATCATTGCTAGTTTATCCGTATGTCAGTCTTTAAATGTGAAGCTCCATTTTGAATGTATATTTGAATATACATTGGAGAGGACATACACAGATCTTCTACTACAGAAGCTCATATCAATGTCAAGGCAAATATCTAAGCTTACTTAAATGCATCAATTCATTACTTATAACAAATAGGGGTGTGCGATATATATCGTTTACGATAATATCTTAATTGTTGTGTTCATGATGTGCGAGCATGTGATTTAACATTATCCACAAAATCACAGAAAATATTAAGATATAATTTTTTGTCAATATCGCACAAACCTAATAACAAAACACTTTTTCATGCCCATTGTAGCCAAATTGCAGTGTAAGTGATGACACAAGATACATGTTCATATATTTTAAGATACAAATCTCGAAATGCAGGTGTTCGTGATCTTACAGCTGTTTTCTTTTGTGTTTAACTACCAGGTGCACATGCTCAGCCATTTTGGCTGTGGCTTCTGTGAATATCTGAAACTCTGTGTAAACCACAAGTTCATCTAGGCAGACAGTATGCTGAGGGCTGCCACTATCAAATACCATGTATCTATAAAAGTATGACTTCTCGTAGATCATTTTAATGTGTTGCTTGTTGAAAAGTTGCCAGAAACAAATGAATATTAGACCAGACCAAAGATTCCAACGGTCAGATCTGTTCATATTGTTTATAAAAAATAAAAAAATAAAAAGCTGTAGAAATTGACATTGCCTAGCAGCGTTTTTATTTATGAATATTAAAAGATTTGTTTCAGGAGGTTCTAGATCTCCAGCTGATTATTGTTCCTTCTCATCAAATACATGCACATTACCAGAGACTGCAAGGTGAATGGAGCTAAATGGCTAACAAACATTTTTATGGGATCCTCCATTTTAAAAAGCTGAAGATGTGTTTTAAAAAGAAACAGAAAAGAAAACTGACCTGTGGCACCATTTCTTAAGAACACACATCAACAGACACAGTCCAAAGCTCTGGGTGTGGCCCAGAAGCACGAGGAAAATGCATGGCCATTCCAGACCTAATGTATTAAACGGTACCTTAAACGCATGCGATCTATAAATGGTTAAAACGACTAAAAGTCTACCTTCTGACTAGACACCTCACGGACAAGTAATTGGACAGTTTGTGGACTATATATTTTGGCAGAGGGCCATTTGAGAAGCAGCTACATGTTTTAAAGCTCCTGTGAGAACAGCCTTAGGTATCTACACTGGATGATTAAAAAACAATTAACAATGCTACTTTTCAAGTGACACTACTGAAAGAAACATGTTACATGTGTTAATTTTAAAATAATCTGCTAAGATTAGAAAAACAAGTAAACAGGTGCTGTCTTGTTGCTGTGTTGATAAAGCGCTACGGTATGCTTGAGCTTCAAGTGCTCGTGTATAGCAGTTGTAGTGTTGTGATCATATTCACTGTGCAGAGCTGACAGAGCACCACACTGTTGTGTTTCTGTGTGAAATACTCCACAACCTTAGATGCACGCGAGTGATTGTTTGTAGTGCAGCTTGTGCTCCAGATAAATCCGCACTTTCAGTAGGTGCAGCCATCTTTGTGACGCATCAATGCATGTTATGCTAATTGGCGTAATTTCTTAATCGACTTTAATTTATTTGGGGTTGACCAAAGATAAGTATATATTGTAGGAGGTTGATGAGAACGCTGAGGCAAAGTTGAGTTTATAACCAAAAATCTCGAGGAGGGAAACTTTATTTTCTACCGAAAACAGAATCGCTAGCGCAACTCCCCATTTGAGCCGACAGAGAGTCAACTCATTCCTATGAGTGAACATAAACAGTCCTTTCCTCAGCCCGAACTTAGGCCAACAGAACAGCCTGCTTAACACAGTGTCTGTGTGTGAATACTGTTCACTGTTCGTGTGTGTGTGTGTGTGTGTGTGTGTGTGTGTGTGTGTGTGTGTGTGTGTGTATATATATATATATATATATATATATATATATATATATATATATAGATAGATAGATAGATAGATATAATATGTGTGTGTGTGTGTATAATTTATTTGAAATAAAGTTGTATTGTTCTATTTTCTGCTGGTATGTGTACAGAACTTTTGTGCACTTCCACATACAAAACGTGAAGTTTTTACAAACTGCAATGTGTTTCAATAAGTGCTAGTTTAAAGATTTGGCTGTTCAGTGTTTGTTCCACCAGCTCAGTGTCAGGATAGCAAAGCGTCTTAATGTTTGTCTCCTATGTGTCCTGAAAGATCTCAGGTCAAACAGCACAGACTGAGTTTTGACCATAGCCATTAATCAGGGAGGGGCTGGTCCATTTTTTGCCCTGTAGGCAAGCATCAAGGTTTCAAGTGTGGTGTGGGCGGCTACAGGAAGCGAGCGTTGATGCATGCTGGATCAGATGCAGAAGCCTAAAGACTCATATAGGAGAACCTTGATCATATTGGTGATCAGACAAGCTCAGCTCCTCACACTGGCCCATTTTTCCTGCATCCAACACGTCTACAAGAAACAAATGTGCTGTTGTACAAAATCATCGTTTTCATCTGTAAGTGATGTGGGAAATGGTATTTTATAATCTGAAGGAAGAACATTCTGCTCTTTCAGAGTAACATCATCGTCTGCTAAGGTAAGAGCGTAAAATACAATGTTAAACATATCAATGTAAAATAGTAGTAAATGTAGTTAGACAGTTAGAGCTGATGTGACAGTATAGCTGTCCATATTCTTATTTATTTATTTATTTATTTTCCTTTTCCAGTTGTAAGTCTTTATTGACTGCGCAAGTACGAGCGTTCTCTCAGTCTAGCATTGCTATTCTGAACACAGTGATGTTAAAACACTGGCAGGGGGGGTGGGGGGGGGGGGGTGTCCCTCTATTTGATACATTTTTTTTTCTGCATTCAGGTAGTTTGCAGTTCATATCTGTTCATAGCTGGTGTGAAGCTTCAGTAGGTAATTAAATTCTGAATCATGTTATGATGAAAAGTTATTATGCTTAAAGCTTGAACTGAATCTGACTTATCGTTTTCTTTCTAGGATGGAACAGAGCAAACATACGATAGCAAACACCTCGGTCTATGGTCTTCCCTTTGATGATAAAAAGATCATAATGTCTGTACTTTGTCTTCTTGCCATGTTTGCTGCTTTGCCAGTTCTAGTGTGCGTTGTTTTTGTACTTCTCCATCATCATAGAAAGAAGCGCAGGATTTCAGTTTTTACCATCCTCCTCATCATCAACAATATAGTGGAAATATTTCTATATCTGTACATCGAAGCTAAACTATTACAAGAAGACCGGTGTGTGGAAACGACATGTAGAATATTGTCTTCTCTCTGGTCTGGGTTAAGAGTCTGTGGTGTTTTCCTTCAGCAGATGATGGTGTTAGAAACTGATCTTGCTCTGAAATATATACTCTGCTGTGCTTACGTTTTCCTTCCCTGCCATTGGATTCATGTTGTTCTTATTGAGCATCTTTTCTGGAGCTCCATCAATTCAGCTTTTTAGTCTGTTACCACTGTTAGCTGTGACCATCACGGTATGTACCATCACGTGTGGAAAGTCTCCCATTAAAACCCGCAGATCTAACAGAACCACGAAGTCTGAGTATGTGGTGTTAACTTGTGCAGTGTTCACTATGATCCTGTATTTGCTTTTTCTCATTGCTTACTATTCTCAGAGTGTTTGGCGTCTGTGGGTGATGTACATGCTAACTTTGAGAGTACCCGTAGACTTCCTGCTGTGTTGGTTGTGTATTTTAAAATAAATATGTCCTGACTCCTGACCTTAGTCCTGTAGAAATGTTGAAGAACCTGAAGTGAGCAGTTCATGTAAGGAAACCCACCAAGAGTTACGGGAAACGTTTAGTTGCAGTTGTTGCTGTACATGGTGGTCGTGCCAGATACTAAAAGTCTTAAATACTTTTAGTACTTACAGAAATGTAACCATCATATAATTTTCCTCAGTGAATATAAATTACCAAGCACAGTATGTTTCTAATAAGTTCAGTTGTGTTCTCTTTCTCTAATTGTAGCATTTGTATGAATGAAAGTCTGATGTTTTGTGTCATATTTAAACAGAAATACAGAAAATAAAGTTTACAAACTGCATCACAGTTTTAACTCTGTAGCACTGCAGCCTTTTAAACATATAACAAGAACTTTCCTCAGCAGTACTGATGATATCAGAAAGGGTTTGTAAGTCACCTTAAAACAGGGTCGTTATTGATCTTATAGATTATATGTGGAATTCTATAAAAATGATTAAATATTGTAAACCACTGTAAATGTGTTCTTACACACAAACAACTTCTGTTCTCCTCTTTTTCACCTGTATAATAATAACAGTTTATCACAGTTTATGAAAATGTATGAAGTATAAAATTTTGTTCATCTGGTGTTTATAACTCTCGTTCCCACACAGCTTCTGAAAGTTGCTGTATCTTGAAATCGTTTGGTGGTTTGTGCTCAGTGTGGTAACTGTTCTCCAGTCAGTGGTCTAGTGCTTCAGTAATCTATATAAAAGCTGTCTAGACCTCATAGTACACGACCACAAAATCATAAAGATTAATCAAGTCATGTACATCTTTGATGGTATCTTTGCAGCTTCACAGCCTGCTGTTTTCTCTGGTGGGTCTCATCACAACCTGTAAACTCCACATGTTCAGTGATTAGGAAGTTTATAAAGTGTGCATTAGTGATGAGCAGACTATTACAATTAGGCTCCACACTTAAAGTTCCCTCTACAGACCAAACACCAGTTTAGGAAGAGCAGCTACTGCTTTGTGAGGTCCTGATTGTTCAGAGTTAATGTTTAGAAGAATGTAGGGTTTGTGTGATGGAGATGCTGCTACAGAGAACATGCAGCAACACTTTCAAACTTTTCTGTTAAAGAAACTATAAGCACACGTACTAGATGCCACATTTCAGGCACATGTATATGTGGATCACTACCCTCTCCTTTATATCCCCCAGATTGTCCAGAATGACCATTGTTCACAGGACCACCTTTGCCTTACAGCATAGAATAAATATTCTGGAATTATGATTATATAACATATGATATACATCATGATTATACATAATCATATAATATAATAATCAGTGTCAGTGTAAAAATGTTTTCAGTGGAATATGAGATATGAGCCAGTTTCAGAGATTCTATGTTTCATTTGTTTTACGTGTATAAATACATACTTGTATTTAATGATGTGATCTTAAGCATGATTGCTCTCGCTGCCATGATTAGATGTCATTAGATAGGATTCCTGTAGTGGAGCTCTAAAGATTCAGATTTCAAGATCAAAACTTAGCTTCACAGTTCTAGCTTGTGGTACCAGAATAGCTATGTCTGCTGGCATTGGTGTCAAGTCCTGTTTGGAAGAACATGTCATTTATAATATAGAAGAGTTTATTATAATTATTAATATTGAATTAGTGCCTTGTTGTTATTTCATTACATTTTTCTGCTAAATGGTATAAAGAGGTCTACCTGATCTGTTTCCTTTGTTGTTTAATAGAGTATTTTAACACAGCTACAGCTTCTATAAAGTTCTGTTCATTTTGCATTTACAGTTAAAAACTGAACATGTAGCAGCTGCTGAATGTCTTCATCTTGCAACCATTTAGTGGTTTGTGCTCAGCGTGGTAGCTGTTCTCTTCTCAGTGGTCTGAAAACCCCCCAAAAAGTTTTGTAGACTTCATGGTACATGTCCTCAAGATCATAAAGATGATTTATCTTTGCAGCATCACAGACACCTGTTTTCTCCAGTGTGTCTCGAAAGGTTTAGTGATTAAGAAGTTTATGAAGTTTGTGCATTAGTGATTACAATCAGGCTCCAGAGTTTTATACATACAGTTTCCTCTACTGACTAAACACCCATTGGATATAATCAGTTAGTGTAAGTACACAACACTAAACACATTCTTTTAGGGTCAGCGTAGAGACGAATGTAGGGTTACAAAGTACAGACAATATGCAGTGACACTAAGAGACTGTTAAGCTTTTCTTAAGTCATAAAGCTACAAACTTGCATTCCAGACCCCCACAATTCAGGCTCTTATCTACATGGAACAGCACCCTTCGCCTAAACTGTGATGACTTCAGGGCCCTGGACACATCACCAACCATCCAATACCCCTCTGCTGAAGACTATATAGATAATGTAAAGACAGTGGACGCAGTACCTAACTGGTTCCTGTAGAAACGACCACAGGGCGGTCCAGGGGTACCTGCATGAAGAACAAACAGAAACAATCTTAAGAGCATCCACTGTGTTAATGTACGTAATTACTGAAACGCATGTATACGTGTGTAAATACTAGTGAATGTAAACACACCTGCCAGTAGAAATGATTACCTGTTGGTCGAGTCCAGGGAGACTCTAAGGTATAAAACAGCAGGTGGGCAGAGTTAAGGTACTTTAGAGACTGTAGGAGCTCCTTGTGTTACGACAGTGTTGGAGAGCTTTACTACTGAAAGTCTACTCTGGATAGTAGTAGGTGGTAGCTGTTACTCCACCTCCCACCAGATTAAACAGTGTATATTCTGTTTGTATAAACAGTTTTGTTTATGTTGTTGTTTTGGTGTGGTTTATGTCGGTGTCATCACAATAAATGTGTTGGAAAAGGAAACTTACCTGACTTCATTACCACCTCTCTCAGATGACCTCCTGACCACTCACCACTCAGTTATTGATAAATGGTCTTCTAAGATCTCATGGTTCAGATCAGGAGATGCTTCTTGTGAGCTGCACTCTCAGAGTTTTTGTCCACATAACTTTAACCCCCACTGTTACACTGACTGGACAATATTCAGAAGAGCAATACATTAACTGTTCGCGTTAGTAGTTTAAACAGAATAAACAGTAGTTTATTATGTTATTTGTAGGCAGTTGGCTTCAGCTGACTGAGTGTGGCTGACACGTAGCAGTTTTTCCATTAACCACAAAGTCCACATGTAGGTATTAAAATAAATGTTTACTTGGAAAAAGTATTTGCCTAACAAACAATAAATCTACATATGAACTAAAGCTAAACTTCTAATGTATGCTACGGTCAAAAAACCGTGTGCTCCACTTTGCTTCCAAAGTCCAACTGCCCTAAATCTCCCCCTAGTGGGCAAAAAGGGATCCGGAACGTTCTTAATGATTTTCTTAAAGAGACGGTATACAACGAAATAGCAAGAAATCAAATAAATATTACAAAACAAAATATACAATAAAGGCAGTCCTTCTTTTGGCACCTATATTATTGAATATAAAACTCAATATCACACATTTTAATATGAAATCCATAAAAACCGTCATAGATTTTGAAGTTGTCTGTGTCGTGTATTCTTTTGGTGGTTTGTGTTCAGCATGGTAGCTGTTTACTGTTCGGTGTTCAGTTCGTTTATGCAAGGAAAATGATAACAGAAAATCTCCAGAGATCTAGCTACGAGACCACAACTCAGAAGATCATGAAGATGAATTTTAGCTGAGCTGTACATTTAGATTCAGATGAATTATTGATGAAGAAGGACATCCTTATTTTTGCACTGGAGCCCATGAGAACATCTGCATACCAGTACATTCATTTGTTTACAAGACCAACTGTGCCATCTAGTGGTATCTTAGTGGTAAGTTTGTATCATGTTAGTGTTATGGTTAAAATTATGTTTTCATTTTTGCTTTGTAGAGTTATTTAGCTGGAACTCGTTAAAAGAATCTAGCAGCTCTGGTGCGTTTGACCTATAGACCTCACATTCATACACTGAGGGGGCACCAAATGCACTGTTGTCTTCAATTTCTCCAAATCACCAGAATCGTACACAGTAGGATTCTTTATTGACTGTTTTTTGCAAAACTGGTTATTGCATTTGAGACTTATAACTGACTTGGTCTTGCGTGACCCTTTTTGTTAATTGTGTTTGTTTTATTATTTTTTTTCTTAATTATGTTTGTTTCATTATTTTTTTTCTTAATTGTGTGCACATTAATATTCCACACTGCCAGACAGTTCAGAACATCTAAAGCTCTTATACCAGTGTAGCAAAATTCCGAACACATTTCTCTGCATTGCCTACTCACTACAAACTACTTACACAGTTTTGTTTAAAATACTGAACACAGTTCCTCATCATTCATTTCATGATCATTTCTCATATATTCTCCGTGTTTTTCATATAGATAAAGAAAAGTCATGCATTTTTAAATCTGAAGTCAGTAAATATATTGGACCTTGTTAACACCAACCTCCTTGGCACATACAAGACTGAGCCCCACCCCCACCTCGGCTGCTTGGACCACACAAACCTCGACTCAAACGTAACAGGCCAGATCTGAGGGGGGCATCTTAGCACTTCAGCATGATTTTGAGCTCACAGACTAGAAAGTTTTCAAGGATGCTGCTACATTTATGATTCAGCTGATCAACTGAAGAACATACAGAATGAGTGACTGGCAACAACCTGTCCTGGGCTATGGCCAGAGTATCCACCGACACTTTCTGGACATCAGAGATACTCAGTGTATGTGGCAGAACATTTACTAAAGTGACATCACTTCTCTGTGATGATGATAACTGTACTGGACAGTTTACAGTTGACAATGTTTGCACTACTTGCTCCTAATTCCTGTTCATATATTGTATAGTATTTTATTGTTCTGTGTATTTAGGTTATATGTATTTATTGTTTAGTGTCTTTATTGTATTGATGTTCTTCACTGTTTTACATTGTTCTCTATTAGCATTTCTGTCATTGTGCTACTGTTGTGTGTTGCACTTTCCGGCATGAAGAACACCAATTTGTAATATATATATATATATGCTGCCAATAGTCTAACTGATCAATGCCCTGGAGTCATTATGGCATATAATCCTGATGAACTTTGATCTTTCCACTGTCACTACCGCCTTGACTCCTTAACTTACAGCTACTGCCGCTTCATCAGACTTATTCGTCGCTCCCGCTACATCCAACCAGGCCTGCACTGTTTCAGATGTTTAATGCCAGCTTCCTGACTATTTAAATGAATGGTCCCTGGTTTAGGAAGCACAATTTACAAAAACTTAGTCAAGGAGTTGATGTTTTTTTTTTTTTTGCAAATTCTCATGAACTGCTGATCTACAATCTTCTGCTTCACACTACCCTGTTAACTTAGCCTTAATGAACTGACAAATTTATCCTAGACCAAATCAAGCCTCACCTCTTATTTGAAGCCCAGGGATCCAAGCTGAAGCTATCTAACTTAACCCTAGCCTTAGCCTCAACCCAAAACCTCACCCAAGGCCTGGTCCTAATCCTAACCCCACACTTAACCTCAATCCAAAACCTAACCCAAACCCTGGCCCATACCCTAACCTTAACCTCAATCCAAAATCTTACCCAAATCTTGGCCCTAATTATAACCCTAACTTTAATCTCAATCCAAAACCTCACCCAAATCCTGGCTGTTATCATAACCTTAAACTCAATCCAAAATCTAACCCATGTTTTGGCTCTTATCCTAACCCTAACCTTAACTTTAACCTCAACCCAAAACCTATCCCAAATCCTGTCCCTAACCCCAACCTACACCTTCTCCTAAACCCAACTTCACCCTCAACACAAAACCTACACCTTCTACTGAACCTAACTTTAATTTTAACACTAAACCTACACCTACTTCTGAGCTGAACTTTAACCTCAACACAAGACCTATACCTTCTCCTAAACCTAACCTTAATTTCAACACTAAACCTATTCCTACTCTTAAACATAAAACCAAAACTTAACTGTAGTACTAAAACTACACCTGCTCCTAACACACAACTTACACCTACTCTTAAACCTAACCCTATTCTTAAGTACTACATCTACTCTTAAATCTAAACCTAACTGTGACCTCAGCTTTAAAGCTTTATCTAACTCTTAAGACAGCAGTGGGGAGGGTTTAAGATATTGTGTGTTGTAGACGGCTGTACTGCATCTGCTCAGTTCCTGTTTGTCTTGTCATTTGAGAGACGCTGTGGAGGAGGGAGGACGTGGTGGTCTTCTCTTCTTTTAGAACAACATTCTAATCCTAAATAAGAAAGAAAGGTAAGAACAAGTCTCACATACACGTGTGATCCTACACAGATGTACTGATATATTAACTCGTGGGTTTTGGTTTTAGACTCTTGGCTGCGCTCAGCTGCTTGTTTATATTTAGTGTGGCAGCCGTTCTCGTCTCTGCAGCCGGTCAGTCAACTCCGTAAGTAAGTAGCTCTGACTGTTCTGGCCATGATAGATAGTTCACTGATAAAGAGGTTCATTCTTTACTCCTCCTTTTATTATAGGAAAGAACAGCGTTTAACACAATGGCACATGTCCTCTTTGATCATACATATTCTGAGTATGATACAGAAGAAGACCGTTGGGCTGGTAAGATCAGACTGTCCCTCTTCCTCATCGCTGCAGAGTGTGAGGGTCTTCCAGCTCTGGTCTGGGCTCTGCGGGTTCTGAATCGTCGTTCCAAGAGTGGAGGCCGAATCTCAGCCTTGGTCATCATGCTTCTTCTCTCCGACCTGCTGGAGCTGTTTCTGAATCCATCCGTAGTGATAAAACTGTTGCAGGATGAGAACTGCTGGAAGACGAGCACCACATGCCGGATATTAACCTCTTTATGGTCAGCATCACTGATCTATGGACTTCTCCTTCAACAAGTAGTAGCTCTAGAGGGTGCTTTTGCTTTCAGACATCCACACTGCTCTTCTCATGCTTTCTTTCCTTCTTGCTCCGTTATCACCTCCATCATTGCATTCTTTTGTATTTTCCTCTGTGAGTTTTTCAGAGTACTGCATTTCTTAATCTTTACTCTGCCGGTTCTTTTAATTGTAGCAGTAACATCATGTATAGTCACTTGTAGAGCTCCACCCCAAATCAGCCACATCCCTTACAGAACCAGGAAGCCAAGTTCTACAGTATTAGCTTTTGTCAGTGTCACAATGATCCTGCATGTAACATTCATAATAGTGTGTAGTATCGGGGATTCCCTGGATCTGTGGGTGATGTACTTCTCCCTGATGAGTTTGAGAGTCATCTTTGACCCGCTGTTGTGTGTACTGGTCTACAGAAAACACCTCAAGGTTCAGACACCAGAATCGCAAGCAGAGCACAACGCAAACATAGAGCTGACTGAGATCTAGTAGTATGAGGTGAACAGCTGGTGTTACACCACAAGAGAATCTTTGAAATCCTCTAGAATTTCACATGTACAGTGTATCTCTGCTCTTACTGCCCTAACTAGATTTTGAGAGTCTGTGACTCTTAATGTTCCCGAGTTAAATAAGAGATTCATGTTTTTGAACGACTTAGTCAGTCAACACTTGCTTTACAGTCTTCTAATAGTTACATGTGTATGTTTGTAGCTTTACTCCTAAAATATATATAAATTTTAAATGTGGAAACTAAGATGTGCAGCAGTTGTTTCACATGGGAACATGTCCCAGCTGACGTGGTTTGTGGTTGGGGTGATTTTTTTATAGCATAGACGAACCACCAGTTGAGATGTGTGAACCACGTCAGCAAGTTTCTTATCATCTAAACATACATATTATTTCTAACACAGCAGTCACGATCAACTTCACAAGCTCGTGATGTTGTGACCTGATTAAAGTTCTACCTTTAAACCATATAGGACGTATTGTTGAAAATAATGTTAATGAAATCAATGTATATATTGTTATACTACAGTGCGATGTCTGGATTCTATAACTTCACTGTTTAACTTTAACCCATATAACAGTAGGTGCAGCATTACTAATAATGTAGGTAATTCTGAACCTACTGTTACGATCAGAAAAGTCTTGTGAATAAACAACTCCTCTCATTACTGTGTAGTTACGTAAAAGAACAATGCTGTTGCAACAATCAGGACACTCTCATATAGCCGAAAACTAGCAGTAATACATGCGCATTTCCATAATTACTATAATTAAACTGTAACAATAACTACCTCAGTAGATATAGGGTTATTATAATGTAACCACATTTAATGCTTGTGTGATTATGCTTGTATTTGTCTGCTGTTCAGGGCGTTTGGTCAGAGTTTTAATGGAAGGTAGTGTTTAGTACTTGCACATACGGTCAGCATTGTGTTAAGAAATGTGGCGTACTGGCCTGTGACTCTTGCTGTGGGTTTGAGGTTGTAACAGATTTAGAGCAGCGTGTAAATAGGAGATGGGTCAAAGCCATATTAACGCTAGTGCAGGCTTATGCTGTGTTGTTTGATGTCTTCTAAGAAAAGTCTGCAGAGTGGATGGGGTTGCAGCCTCAACCTCACTGTTATAAGTTTAAAGTAGTGTTAAACAGAGGAACACTGAAATGCTCAGTTTAAAGTGGTGTTAATTTTGAGGAACACCCATACACTCAAGGTGGACGTGGTGTGGATGGTTTCATAAAATCTGAAACCCTTTGTTTTGTAATATAGTGGATAGTTTCTCCTTACGTAGTGTCTATCCCATTCCAACTACATGGAAGTGAAAGGAGTTTGAGCAATTCTGGCTGATTTGCTATTGATTTTTATTACCATGTGGTGGGAGTGTTGGAACATGTAGGGTGATTTTCTGGTATGGGATGATCTCATACCCTACTTTCACATTGTGGTCATATTGTGGGTATATTATTTCTGCTTCTCTGATTTTAACTTTACTGCAAGTCGTGTTAGCTATGTATCAGTAGTTTGTAAGTAATCAGCCACAAGTAAATGAGCTGAATAGCCAATTTAAACATGAAGCCTGGGGTTATGGTATGAGCAGGTGTATGCTATGGACAACAAACACAGCTGCATTTTATTGATGGCACTTGGAATGCTCAGAGATACCGTGACGAGATATTGCCTTAAGCCAGGCGTGTCCATTGTTATCCACAAAAGGAAGGAATGAAAACCTTCAGCCACACTGGCCCTTAAGTGTGGATAAGATTGAATGGATAGGCCTTAAGCTGAGGATGATAACGTCACCTTCTTTGGGTGGGATGCCTGGGATGAGCGGTCATGTGCTTTATAGTGAAGGATCATCAGTGTGGATTGTGTTTATGTGAATCTAGAGAAGCATCATCTCAAAACCCTTAATGATGTGTCTCCTTCATCCCTCAGTCCTGGAAGCTTTCTGAAGCCCACCATCTTTGAGGATGTATGCACTGGGAGGTCTCAGAGAAAAAGGAGAGTGGAGGCTTGTTTTAAGTTGTTAAGGTAGTATCTGCTCTCCCCTAAAATTTTGAGTTACTTGAGTTTAAATAGTGGCAGCACGGTGGTGTAGTGGTTAGCACTGTCGCCTCACAGCAAGACGATCCGGGTTTGATTCTCGGTCTGGGCTGTTCTGTGTGGAGTGTGTATGTTCTCCTTGTGCTTGAGTGGGTTTCCTCCGGGTACTCCGGTTTCCTCCCACAGTCCAAACACATGCATGATAGGTTGATTGGTCACTCTAAATTGCCCTACTCTAAATTACTCTAAATCATGTGCGTGAGTGTTGGCCATGCGCTGGACTGGCGAACTGTCCATGGTGTACCCTGCCTTCGCCTGATGACGCTGATGGTGTTCGGAAGTCGTACCTACCAGTTTTTCCTGCCCAGGTTTTTTATGTGCATGGTACCTGCATGCTGTGTGTGGTAACATGTGGCTGTAGGAAATAGCTGGTGCAGGCAGGAAGCTGCAGTCCGCCAAGGCAGATTTATAACACTCATGTACTGCTTATGAAAAGTGTTTACGGTGAGTGGAAACAAGCGTTCAGTCACTTTCTAATGTTTTACACTTGTGCGCTTGTGATATTTATACAGTTATCACTTTGTAAACACTTCACAAAGGTGATATTAGATATCTAGGAAGCTAATGCTAACAGTATTAACATGTGTACTGGCAGTTAGAGAGTGTTTGTGTTGATATTTCTCACATTAATAAATAAAAGAGTAACAATTCAGCTCTGCTGTGGTTTGTAAACGGAGCTCTGGGTAGATCTGGTCTTGCTGAAGATTTGCTGTTTCTGGTCTTGTATGTTTGTATTTTCTCACTGTTTACTAAAATAACAGCATCAGTTCATAATAAAGTCTGATCAGTCTACCTGACTCTGGAGTCATTCTTCTGTGGCTCCTCAGAAACTTGTGACAACGTTTTTTGACAACGTTGTAGTAACGTATGGGCATCTAGAAGTTTCCAACAGGTAGAAAATAATACAATAAAACAACATTATTTAGTAGTGACATTGTGACAAGGTTGCTTATTTAAAAAAAAAAAGCTTTTTGACAACATTGTATAAATATAGGTAAAGTTATGACTACGTTGTTTGTTTGCTGATTTATGAACCGCTTTAATTACAGCAGATTAAACACAATAAATAACACCACATGACCTGAGCTGCTCGTTTAGGAGTGTAAATTAAAACACATCTATTCACCGAGTTAAAACATCCAGAAACAGCAGAAATAGACACTGTAACTGTTAACGTTACTTACCGGCTCCTGAACGCTGTAAACCGGATCACGGAGCTCCGTTTACACAGCAGCGCTAAAACCGAATGAACTACAAGAGGGAGGTTAAAGGTTAGAACTCCTCGCGGTTTAACTCACTGAACACTTTCAAACTTCTTACAGAGATTTTCTTTACAAAACAGCTCACATTTCCATCAAATCACAGCACCAGCCCAACACGCTGAAGCTCCGGTTCGGTTCACTCCGGCCCGGTTTAACCCCGGAGCTGCTGAGGCGAGTCAGCGCGCGCCGTGACCGTTAAAAGAAGAATTTGAAAGCGGTGTGTTTTAAACGGAGCCGCTGGAGAAACACTGAGCTCAGGTGCTGTAATCTGACGGAGCTCTCTCCTTTAATTTATTCACTTTTTAGACTTTTTAGACTTTTTTTAAACCCACTTTTTGTATTCAGTTAAATTTTGTTACAGTGATTTGAAGGAATGTGCTGGAGCTTGTTAGTCGTTACAGCTGCTACAACTGAGGGAGGTAACGTTAGCAGGTTTCTGGAGGATTTGGGATTAAGATACTGTTTGTTATGTTGTTAATAGTCAGAGCAGATATGAAGGAGTTTAATACACTGGTGGACTCTCCATCACACCATTCCTGTAATACTCTTCTATCAGTCCAGGATAAAGTCAATGATCTGTTATGTACTGATATTAATAATACATGCTGTTTACCCTAAAATAAGAAGCTCGTCACCATGACAACTTCAGTTAGGACTGAAGCTACTCCAGATAAACAGTTCTTATTACAGAAACACCCTAACTAGACTAGCTTTCCTGAATACTATCTTAACTTCAGGAGCTCTAACTTCTGTTTAACCGCCTGATTGTATAATTTTAATTCTTAGAAGTTACAATTTATAGTTCACTGTAAATAAATCTAGCATAATGACCTTCACCATTAATCTACATTATGAAATTCTGCTTTCAGTGTAAGGTTTTTTAAACCCTATGTTATAAAATTATTTCCACCGTCCCCTCTTATTACCTTCCAGTGTTAATGTTGAGGAAAATTATCAAATATAATATAACAGTGATGCTGTTGAATAATGAGGAAACAGAGCTGAGCATGTGGCTGTTTATTAGGACGAGTAAAATTAGCTTTGCCCTGTTTGGCATATGTACTCTTCAGATTACACCCATGATGGTTGGTTGTTTCTTTGTGTTAATAATAAATAACAGTAAATACCAAAACAGACTATGAAGCCAAATTTAGTTTAGTGTAATGAAGAAACTGCTTTTGGGAAATAGAAACTGAGAAGCAGTGGTGCTTGAGTAACAGTGACTGTCTGGATAAGTAAATGAAATTTTTACTTTGTTTTATTTATTTGTTTACATATTACATATGAACAGTTACTTGGGTGTGATCGTTGGTTGTCGACTCTGATTGAATAGTTGATCTAACATTAGATAAAAAATGTTGTGTTTTCAGACAGACTTTTCTTGTCACTTAATTAGGGCTGAAACGATTCTTCGAGGAATTCGATTAACTCGATTACAAAAAATAATCGAAGCAAATTCTTTGCCTCGAAGATTCGTTTAATCCATACAGCCATACACAGCGCACTGTTTCGCACGGATGTCTTTTACTGTTGCACAGCGCGCGCTTACGGTGTTGCCAGGTGACACGAAGAAGAAGTTATTTGATGGCGCGGATTGCAAAATAGAGAAAGAGAGAGAGAATAAGGAGAGAGAATAAGGAGAGAGAATAAGGAGAGACTAACAGTAGAGACGGACCAGAGAAAACCATACACAGTGTCCAAAGTCTACTGTAAACCGAACCAGCCGAGAGAGCCGTTACCTGCAGAAAGACGTGGCTGAAGTTAGCTTCTTATGTAAATTCCGCCTTTCCACCTTAAATGATGCAGCAGTTAGAGGCGCCGGAATGTAACTTCTATACCATTTAAGGTGGAACGAAGTATTCAAATAAGAAGCTAACTTCAGAAAGCAGGCAACTGAGCTTTCTTAGCAAACTTATAGCGAGTCTTTGTTTTACGGTAACCCCTAGCCGAGCACCACATCAGTGTTTCAGTGTTTGAGAACGTCCAGTCCACAGAGCGGAGCAACACACAGTAACGAAACAATTTAGATTAAGTCACTGTGATGGAGAGTTGAGATGAAGGCTAGTAAAGCGTGCATGTTAGTTATGGTTATATGTAACGGCTAGTTAAGAACCTAAGTCTGTATGATATCGAGTTTTGTCCGTAAATGATCTAAGCTTTGCTTAAGAACATAACCACAGAAAATAAAAGCCTGAACTTCATTCACATTATCGTTTTGATTATAGTTACAAACACACCCTCACAAGACCTTTTTAATAAAAAATTACTTAAAAAAAATAATAAAAGTAATAAAAAATTACTTTTTAATAAAAGTAATTATTAAAATGTTTTCTTTAAAACTGTACTATATGCAATTTAAGCAATACATGTTAAGAAACCTGTCTTGTTTTATCTTATATATTTACTATTGCTCTTTAATTAAAAAAGATATATTTTATCCGATTAATCGATGGAATAAACAATAGAATACTCGATTACTAAAATAATCGATAGCTGCAGCCCTACACTTAATTATGGAAAGTAAGAATAGCGTAGAGTGACATGTTTGATTTTATTTGCACACTCTTAAAAAAGCCAAAGGAAATGAAGGTGTTATACAGGCAGATAAGCTAATTGTGTTGGTTTTTGCTCCTGCAAAGGCTTCAACAACTTGGATTTGTGATCATATCAGAACCAAGTCAAAGAAAGGTTTACCCTGATTCATTTACTTACTGGTTATTCGGATTGACATTGACATCACCCAGGACTAGTACTTAACACAAACTACAGAGAGAGATCTACTATGTGACCAAATAGCTTTTTTTTTAATTACAATTCATTCAAAAATCATGGACATGAGGAGTGTATTGTATGTGTTTCTATATGAAATCTTTTGGGAAATTCTTCTATTTGTATAGCAGAATGTGTAGGTTTGAAGTGGAAAGTGATGAAGTCACATTTGACAGAGAGTCTGAGTATTCTGCCCAAGAAAGTTTATGATCTTCTGTCTCTCTGTAGCTACTGTATGACACATGCAAACTTTGACACTGTTTTTATTGTAATGTACAGTCATTTTTAGTCCACTAGATGGCAGTAGTCAATTGTAATCAGTGTAGTCCGTAGCAGTAGAGAACATAAGCCCTGCTTATATAATGTTCCTCAGGAACAATGCCAGAAACCTTTGTCTTGTTATGCATCATGTTTACAGGAGGTCATAACAACAAACAGGTGCTCTACTGACTACTAAACCCGCTTGTCACGAAGGCGTGGAATAATTGACTCTGAGTCATTAAATGTGGCATCAGAACAAAAATCTCTGTCAATTAAAAAGTCTATAAAAACAGTGAATATTTTGAATTTGCATACTAATATTATAAGATTATTTGTACACTAATCTGTGCCACTATCTCCCCAAATAAGCAGCAGTAATGAAATTGGTGGTGTTGACAGCCTCCTATTCAAATGTAGCATTTGTCCTCACAGTTCCACCTTAAATGCTACAGCTTGTACAGGTGCCAAAATATACCTGATGCACTGTTTAAGAGGGAATGGAAGAAATAGCAAAAAATAAATATACAGCTGTAACAAGATCCCAGACAACTTCAGTTCCAGTGTCCACATTTTTATTCCATAGGACACTTTTTCACTTAACCTCTGTCCATCTTAAATAAGTTCTGGATCTGTTTATATCTGGTGCCTTCTTTATATGGTAGAGTTGTGAGCTGCGTTTTTGGAGCAGTGATGAACTGTGTTCACAGACGATGGTTTTGAGAAGTGTTCCTGGACTCATGCATTGATTTCACTACAGAATCTTATATATTTTAAATGCAGTGCTGAAGATCATGAGCATCCACTATTGGTTTTGTACCTTGTCACTACATAATGATATTATGTAGTGTAGATGCTCTTTAGGTTCTTTACCATTATACATCTCAGAATCGAGTGGCCAGGCTGAGTGCACATCTTTTTTTCTTTTTTTTTTTTACACACACTAGTGAACATACACACTTGCCCGGAGCAGTGGGCAGCCCTATCCACAGCGCCAGGGGGCAGTCAAGGGCACTTCAGTCTTGTACTGCTGGTCTGCAGGATCAAACTGGTGACCTTCTGGTCACAAGACCATATCATTAGTTCAAGCTCCTACTGTGGTTGGGTTGCTCATGCACCCAACATTGGTCTAGTTCTTGTCCCAGTTCACGACTCACCCCTGTCTTCTGAAAAATCCTGCTAGACGTATCGGAGCCTCATAGGGATCAGAGCCCATATAGCTCTCATGTATTTTGGAAGAGATGTCTTAAAGTGGACATGGATCAAAAAATCATATTGTATTTTTATTTGTTTGCTCCGTCTCAGTTATCTGTGCTTATTGGTTTGGCCTTCATCAAAGTCGCTTAGACCCTCACAACTGTCTATTCCTCCTACGTCTAAGACGTCAACTATAAGAAGCAGCTGTTCACTTACAGTGTAACATATCAGAAACCTTGGTGTGTGTCACTGTTATAAGCTAATCAGTGTTGTTTAGTTCACCTCTGAGTGGTCATTATGTCTTGTTGTATTTTAGTTACATCTTATTTTATATCTCATTACTGGAAGTTAATGGAAAGATATTTAGTTCAAAGCAGTTCTGGAGTATTTTTCTGTTCCAGTCATCAAAAAATGTGTATAGAGTGTGAAAGACGACTGTTGAGCTCAGATTATGTAAAAACCTAAAAATACTTGTTTTTCTTTGCACAGGGACAAAGTTCTCAGTAAAAAACTGTCACATTAGAAGGTGTTTTTTTCTCAGTAAGAAGGGAGGCGGGGTCTTTTTTGTGATCTGTTGGGGGTCTTTTTTTTTTGATCTGTCAGTACAATATTGTGCTCATTCAGATACTTTGTCTTCTGCTAAGGTAAGAGCATTGTTGTCCCTAAACATCCAATTTGTATTCATTCCGTAGAAAAATAATATATTACAGGTGTAACATGTAACAGAAGTAAGTGTGTCATCATTGACGCCTTCATTTGTTTGTGGCTGGTATCTGTGTAGCTGGTGTGAAGTTTCAGTAGGTACTAACATTTTGCTTCATTTAATGATGGAACTGCGTTGTTCCTACAGCTGTTATGTAATCTTGTGTATCATTATTACTCTATTGTAGGACTGAGTGACCATATTATGGCAGACGTCCTGTTCTTCTGTCATCCCTTGTATCACAAGCAAAGAAGCATCTTCTTGCCCATCTGTCTGATGTGCGGTCTGTGTGATGGTGTTCCAGTTGTGATTTGGGCTTTTTTTGCTTTACACTATTATCATGAAAAGAAATACAGGATTTCAGCTTTCATCCTCCTCCTCCTCATTAATGATGTACTGGAACTGTGTCTGAATTCATACGTCATAGCTAAACTATTTCAAAATGACAAGTGTGAGGAAACAACATGTAGAATATTGTCTTCTCTCTGGTTTGGGGTACGAGTCTGTGGTGTTTTCCTTCAGCAGATGATGGTGTTAGAAACTGATCTTGCTCTGAAATATATTCTCTGCTGTGCTCACATTTTCCTTCCCTGCTCTGTTATAATCTCTGCCATTGGATTCATGTTGTTCTTATTGAGCATCTTTTCTGGAGCTTCACCGTTTCAGCTTTTTACTCTGTTACCACCGTTAGCTGTGACCGTCACTGTATGTGCTGTCACGTGTGGAAAGTCTCCCATTAAAACCCACAGATCCAACAGAACCACAATGTCTGAGTATGTGGTGTTAACTTGTGCAGTGTTCACTATGATCCTGTATTTGCTTTTTCTCATTGCTTGCTATTCTCAGAGTAGTTGGAACCTGTGGATGACGTGTTTGTGTTTACTGAGTTTTAAAATGATCACAGACCCCCCACTGTGTGTGATCGTCTGCGGATGGTCTGCGCCTTGAAACTGACCAAACCTTTGAACAGTTTAAGCTAAACAGTCTGTGTAGTTTTACTGTACTCTGGTAATCCAATCAGGGCCTTTATTGAAAAAGATATAATGATGTTGAGAGAGAGCACAGGACAGCTGGGTCTAACGCTTTTGCACAGAATTATTATTTTTTTTACTATTTTGAGTTTTTCTCTGATCTCTGAATGCTCTTCTAGGGGTTCAGTTTGATTTTTCAGAATAATGGAATAAAAATGTGTACTGGCGTGTTAGTGTTACTACTTCATGTGTATTTTTTTTTGTTTGTTTGATGTTCTAGAGATCAGTTCCTGTTTTCTTTTGTGAATGTGTTAAATGTGCTGTGCTGCTTTATTGTTTGTTGGATTGCAGAACAAATAAACACATATGACCTCCATAAACAACTTATTTTTGTGTCATTGGCTGGGTTGAGCTCAGCGACAGTGTAGGTCATGCAGGCACCGTTATACTGTATGGTATTCCAGGCTACATTTTTATTGTTGTTCCTTTATTAAATTGTTGTCTTATGAATAATCATGTAATATGATATAATATGATCATCTCAATAATCACTTATTTATTTACACAAAATTACGTATACACAAAAAGAGGATTTCTGCGTTTTTCACAAAAACCCACAACTAGATTGAGAAATGTGCAGTGTGTAGAATATGCCTCCACAGACTCAACCTGATCACTTACCTGAGACGGTGTTGAGCTGTGTTGGAAACAGGTTTTCTCTCCTGATCAGACACTATGTAACTGATCACTCAGAATGTAACAGGACCTACACATTCCTGTAATCACACACTAGATCTAGTTTTGACTTTAGGTGTTGATATACATAATCTTACTGTTCGTTCACAGACTTCAGTAGTTTCAGATCACTACCTAATTTCATATGAATTAAGTCTTAGTAAAAACGTATGTACACCCCGTTATTGCATGAAACGTTCGATAATGCCCAATACAGCCCAACACTTTATTGAAACTCTTCCAGATTTATCAACTATAGCTTCTCCTTCAGACCCAACAGAGCTAGACAGACTAACTGACTGTGTAGAAAATAAGCTCCGATTAACTTTAGACAATGTTGCACCTATAAAAGCTAAAAGGACGCAACAGAAAAAGCTCGCTCCGTGGTACAACAATGAAATACGCACCTTAAGACAGACAGTACGGAAATTAGAACGCAAATGGAGAGTGACCAAGCTGGAGGTATTTCACTCTGCTTGGAAGGACAGCCTTAGCAGGTATAGAAAGACACTTATTAAAACACGCTCAGCATACCTGTCCACACTCATCGAACACAACAAAAACAATCCTAGAGTTTTATTTAGCACAATCGCAAAACTTACCAAAAATCAGGCAGGATCTGAACCTCAAATACCCGCCAACCACAGCAGCAATGATTTCATGGACTTTTTCAATAGCAAAATCGAGAATATTAGACAACATGTTCAACTGACACCAGTAACCTATCCTTCATCTGGTTTGGCTGACACAGCACAAAATGTGATTTTAGAAGAAAGACTAGAAACATTCTGTCCACTTCAGCAGACAGAACTAGACAAACTAATCTCTTCTTCAAATTCTGCTACATGCACACTTGATATGATTCCAACAAGCCTATTGAAACAAGTATTACCAGCTATTATTAAACCCATCTCAACTATCATCAACTCTTCTCTTAGTCTGGGTCATGTACCTAAGTCTTTTAAACTAGCTGTGATAAAACCCTTGATAAAGAAGCCAAATCTTGACCCCAGAGAACTGTCCAGTTATAGACCCATTTCCAATTTACCTTTTATCTCTAAGATTTTAGAAAAGGCTGTAGCTCGACAACTCTGTTCTCATCTACATAAGAACAACATATATGAAAAATTCCAATCTGGTTTTAGGCCACATCACAGTACAGAGACAGCTTTAGTTAAGATAACAAATGATCTTCTTCTTGCCTCTGATCAGGGCCACGTATCTCTACTGGTGTTACTCGATCTAAGTGCAGCTTTTGACACTATAGATCACACTATTCTCTTGGACAGGCTAGAAAATGTGGTTGGAATCACAGGAACAGCGTTATCCTGGTTCACATCTTACCTTAGTGATCGCTTTCAGTTTGTAAAGATAAATAATGTATCATCTAATTATACAAGAGTGAAATATGGAGTTCCACAAGGTTCTGTTTTAGGTCCTCTGTTATTTACACTATATATGCTACCATTAGGCTCAGTTATAAATAGACATGGAATTAGTTTCCACTGTTATGCCGATGACACACAGCTGTACATATCAGCCAAACCAGATGATAAATCCAGATTAAAGAAGATAGAAGATTGTGTAAGAGATATTAGACTTTGGATGCTACAAAACTTCCTTCTTTTAAACCCAGATAAAACGGAAGTTCTCCTCCTCGGCCCAAAGGCTGCTCGGACTAAATGTTCAGATTTAATGTTAAATCTTGCTGACTTCTCTGTAGTTCCTGGTTCAGTAGCCAAAAATCTTGGTGTAACAATCGACTCAGATCTGACATTTAATCAACACATAGGTAACATTACAAGAACAGCGTTTCTTCACCTACGAAACATTTCAAAGTTAAGAAATATGTTATCTGTGTCTGATGCTGAAAAGTTGATACATGCCTTTATAACCTCAAGGCTAGATTATTGCAATGCATTATTGTCAGGATGCTCCAGCAGGAACCTGAATAAACTTCAGTTAGTTCAGAACTCTGCAGCTAGAGTACTAACTAAAACCAGGAAATTCCATCACATCAGTCCAGTTTTATCAGCGCTACACTGGCTTCCTGTTAAATTTCGTATCGACTATAAAATTCTATTACTGACGTATAAAACCCTGCACGGTCTCGCACCGGAGTACCTGCAAGATCTTATTTCCTATTATGAACCGCCACGTTCACTCAGATCACAGGATGCTGGTTTTCTAATAGTTCCTAAAATTCAGAAGACTACAATGGGGGGAAGAGCTTTTTCCTACAAAGCCCCCAAATTGTGGAATAATCTCCCAGTTAATGTTCGGGACTCTGACACAGTCTCAATATTTAAGTCCAGACTAAAAACATACTTGTTCAGTTTAGCTTTTGGTGACTGAGCTATGCTTCTCATCCACTGTATTACTCCAAACCTGAACTAACCTTGTTTTTCTTTTCTTTTTCTTTCCTTTCTTTTCTCCTTCTTTCTGAGGTAATAACAGCCCACCTGTTCTGCCGAATACTGTTGGAGGACTGACCATCAGTACCCCTTGTTACCTTATAACCTCTTCATCTATGTCATCTTTATGGATGTTAGTCATCTGCTGCACCTTGATTGCATTACTGTATCATCCAGATGTAGCACGTGTGCAGTTTCTCTTCCTTTTAGTTCGTTTTGTTTAAAATCTGATCTGTCAGAGTCACCAGCTGCACTCTAAACACTCCATATCCCCTTATCCTCATATCCTCTGTACACCCCCTCGTTATCCCAACCGTGTTAGCATGAAGGAGATTGGACGGGTGAATAACAAAAGCCAAGCTAGGTCTTCAGGGTGTCATGCTAAGTCTAGTGGCGCACTCCTTGTTTCACCCGTTAGTTCTTCTTCTCCTGTTTCTTGACCTACTTAGTTGCTGCGAGTATCTCTAAATTGATTTATTGACTTATTCCACACCCCTTCGTTCTCCTAACCATGTTAGCGTGAGGGAGATCGGACGGGTGAATAACAAAGGCCAAGTTAGGTCTTGAGGGTGTCCTGCTCAGTCTAGTGGCGCACTCCTCGTTTCACCCGTTAGTTCTTCTTCTTCTGGTTATTGACTTAGGACGTGGAACTCTCTAAAGGTAGAGAGGCCTAAAGTACGGTAGTAACGCTTAACAAGCGCCGGCCTCTGTCTCTGTACTAACACAAACCAGAACTAACTCTGTCTCTGTATTAACCCAAACCAGAACTAACTCTGTCTCTGTACTAACCCAAACCAGAACTAACTCTGTCTCTGTACTAACCCAAACCAGAACTAACTCTGTCTCTGTACTAACCTAAACCAGAACTAACTCTGTCTCTGTACTAACCCAAACCAGAACTAACTCTGACTCTGTACTAACCCAAACCAGAACTAACTCTGTCTCTGTACTAACCTAAACCAGAACTAACTCTGTCTCTGTACTGACACAAACCAGAACTAACTCTGTCTCTGTACTAACACAAACCAGAACTAACTCTGTCTCTGTACTAACCCAAACCAGAACTAACTCTGTCTCTGTACTAACCTAAACCAGAACTAACTCTGTCTCTGTACTAACCTAAACCAGAACTAACTCTGACTCTGTACTAACCCAAACCAGAACTAACTCTGTCTCTGTACTAACCTAAACCAGAACTAACTCTGTCTCTGTACTGACACAAACCAGAACTAACTCTGTCTCTGTACTAACCCAAACCAGAACTAACTCTGTCTCTGTACTAACCCAAACCAGAACTAACTCTGTCTCTGTACTAACCTAAACCAGAACTAACTCTGTCTCTGTACTGACACAAACCAGAACTAACTCTGTCTCTGTACTAACACAAACCAGAACTAACTCTTTCTTTTCTCTTTCCGAGGAAAAAAAAAAACGCCCACCTGTCCCGCCGAATACTGTAAAGGACTGACCACCAGGGCCCCCCCGTCACCTGGCACCAACCAGTTCTCCTCTCCATTTGTGCCATTTGCTCCATCCTTGACTGCATCACTGTATCATCCACCTGATGTAGCACCCGTACAGCTTCTAAAGCTTCTACCTTCAGACTCAGCTTTAGTTTATAAACTGTAAATACTGTTCGACCTGAGGAGGATGGGTCTCCCCTTGTGAGTCTGGTTCCTCCCAAGGTTTCTTCCTCCAGTTGAGGGAGTTTTTCCTTGCCACTGTTGCCTCTGGCTTGCTCACAGGGGGATAAACAGCTGTGATTTCATGTTTTTCATGTTTTTAAAATTCCTGTAAAGCTGCTTTGTGACAACATCGTTGTAAAAAGCGCTATACAAATAAACTTGACTTGACTTGACTTGACTTACAAGTAAATATTGGAAGGTTGAGGCCTTCTGTACTGTATCTCCAAATATTTCCTTCAGCTTCTCCTCAGACCTCATCGTTTGATAACCTTGTAGGCAGGGAGTGGTCCAAGCTTTCCTCCTAGAGAGCCTGGAGAGTACACCCTTGCCTTTGGGTGCATCGCTTTCATTGATGTCAGTAAAGAGCTTTTTATTAGCTTCCAGAACTCTCTGAAGAGCTTTAGTCCTGGCTCTCTGTGAGCCCATCGGGTGTCCGACAAGTTCTTCCCCTCTACAAAACACTGTGCAGAGACTGCTGTCACTTCACCACTGCTGCCTCTGGCTTTGAGGGGCCGGTTTCTCCACAAGGTTGTAGCACGTCACAAAATGCTTATTAGACTTTGAGGAGTCCACCAGAACCATGTTCAGAGCGATCAGTACACAGAAACAGCTGGTCCTCTCATTGTGTATACGTACGCTGACTTGAAGATCTGTATACATGCCACTCATGTTGGCTGCTCCACTGTAGCCTGGTCACACATTTTGTTCTTTCTTCTGCAGAAGTTTCAGCTCCTGGCCTGTAGTCGTACACCTCAATGAGTCTCTCTTTAATTTGCATAAGATAAAGAAATTGCCGTATGTTGGGACTTGTTCTTGGTGTAATAAATGAGATGTTAGCCCCCCATTACACTGTAGTTGTCAGTGGTCTAACCATCAGTAGCCATAAACTGTATGGCTACTTTGCATCTGTTCTAATGATATCTGGTGTTCTTACTGGTGAAAATACACTTACTGATAAGATAAAGACTTTTAAACTATCAGCTCAGACTTTTGCACAGAAGCATAATAACAAAACGATTTTTAAAAAATAGATTTTTATATAAAATAGATTTATATTTACAAAAGAATTCAATTGTGTTTATATACATGTAGAACTTTACAAGCTGTATAATGTATAATCTTATATCAGTTCAAAGGCTGTCGTAGCCTATTATTCCAGATTCCTTCACTGTAATGTCTTTTCATTAACTACTAAATACAGATTCTTACAGAACTCTGTATTTTGGCTGTTCATCATGTGTTTACGACCTTCGTTCCCACACGGTTATAAACGGTAAAGCCTCTGAAAGTGTCTGACTTGTGCAGTTGTTTGGTGGTTTGTGCTCAGTGTATTAAACTCTCATGACCACGAGATCATAAAGATTAATCCAGTCATGTGTGTCTCGATGGTATCTTTCTAGCTTCATAGCCACCTGTTCTCTCTGGGGTTTATGTGTTTACACAACTCGACATGCTGAGCATTTCAGAGGTTTTGCAAGTTTTCATTTTAAAATGTATCCATTTTTCTACAGTAAACAGTTTTCAGACAGTAGTACGCCAGCATTACTGCTACTGAGTACTGATTGGTCCTTTGGCTGCTTTGCAAAGAATTTTGCTCTCACTGGCGTAATGAACATGCAGGTTAAGAAGTTCTGTAATTTTCCACTCAACCAAAGCACTGAAAAATATACCAGCAGGATGAAATACTTTCTGCTGGTATATGTTAAGAACTTTTTGTAAAGTATTTACAAACTACAATGTATTTCAATAAGTGCTACATTGAAGAGATGGCTGTTCAGTGGTCGTCCAGTGGTGGACAGGCAGTGGAAGTTTGTTCCACAAGCTGTGTGTCAGGACAGCAAAGCGTCTTGATGTTTGTCTTCCATGTGTCCCGATAGATTGCAGGTCAAGCTGGGCTCACAGTACAGACTGAGTTTTGACCATTGGCATTAAACAGAGTTACCATTTTTTTGACCATTGTCATTAAACAGACTGAGTTTTGACCATTGGCATTAAACAGGGAGGGCGAGGTCTTGTAGGCAGGCATCAGGGTGTCAAGTCTGGTGTGGGAGGTTACAGGAAGCGAGCGTTACTGCATGCTGGATCAGATGCAAGAGCGTAAAGACTCATATAGGAGAACCTTGATCATATGCGTGATCAGAGACGCTCAGCTCCTCACACTGGCCCATTTTTCTTACATCCAACACGTCTACAAGAAACGAATGTGCTGTTGTTACAAAATCATTGATGTTTTCATCTGTGAGTGATCAGAATGTTCTGGCTCTCTGTTATATTGCATTCTCATCAAGAAACTGTCATTTACACATTTTTTTTCCAGTATGAAGGGGGGTGAGGAGGTGGTCTTTTATAATCTGAAAGAAAAAAAATTCTACTGTTTATAACTCTCGTTCCCACACAGCTTCTGAAAGTTCCTGTATCTTGAAATCGTTTAGTGGTTTGTGCTCAGTGTGGTAACTGTTCTCCAGTCTGTGGTCTAGAGCTTCAGTAATGTGTATAAGAGCTTCATACATCTTGTGATACACGACCACAAGATCATAAAGATAATTCAAGTCATGTACATCATGAACATCATCTTTGCAGCTTCACAGCCTCCTGTTTCCTCTGGTATGTCTGATCACAACCTGTAAACTCCACATGTTCAGTGATTAGGAAGTTTATAAAGTGTGCATTAGTGATGAGCAGACTATTACAATCAGGCTCCACACTTACAGTGGAGCCTGACATGAGTGAAAAGTAAAGGAACGTTGCTGGATCAAACGCATGGGTCTAAAGACTTGCATAGGAGGACCTTGATCATATGTGGCCCTTGTGGAAGTTGCTTAGCACTTCACGCCGGCCCTGTTTTTCCTGTTTTTCCAGCACATCTACAAAAAATGACTGTAAGATATCTGCAACCTTGACATGCACAGCTGTTCCGAGGTGATTAACGTTTACAGCTGTGAGTAATCAGAATGTTCTGGATCATCAGTGTGTTTTAGTTATATTGCATCCTCAGCAAGAAACTGTGGTTCAGTATGAAGGGGGGCGGGGAGGTGGTCTTTTATAATGTGAAGGAAGAGCATTTTACTCTTTCAGAGTAGCATCGTCATCTGCTGAGGTAAGAGTAAACTAGGATGTTAAACATAATATCAATGTAATTGTACTCTTACTGGAAGTAGCATAGTGAAAATGTTGAGTAGGAGATGATTTTATGCTGCATCTGCCTTTATTTCTCTGAGCATTTCTATTCTGATTCACATTTATTTATCTTCTGTTTGTACAGTTTAAAAATATAGAAAGTTATACCATGTAGAGTTGATATTTATTTTCACTAACTGTGTAAGCACAACCAAACTTCTTCCAGTCAGTTTATGCTTTTCCAAACACAGTGGTATTAAAACTTGTGTTATGCTGGTTTGGGGACAAAGTGTGTAAAAGAGAATTCCTCTATTTGGCTTTTATAGTTGTTTTTTTTCCTTTTTCCAGTGTATTCAGGTGGTTTGGTGGTTTGTGCTGCATGCAGTTCACATGTCTGTAGCTTGTGTGAAGCTTCAGTAAGTTCTTAAATCCTGGATCACGTTATGTTGGAAAGTCATCACTCTCACAGCAGAAATAAAATCTAATTTTATTTTATTTTTTTCACTCCAGGATGGAACAGAATTATCATCCAATAGCAAACACCTTGTTCTCTACTCTTCCCCTTTATCATGGAACCAACATCACACTGTCCTTCTTTCTCATAAATAGCACGTGTGCTGGAATGCCAGCTCTGCTTTGGGCTGTGATTGTACTTCACCGTCATCATAGAAAGGAGCGCAGGATTTCAGCTTTTACCATCCTCCTCATCATCAACAATATACTGGAGCTGTTTCTGAATCTGTACATCGTAGCTAAACTATTACAGGAAGACCGGTGTGAGGAAACAACATGCAGAATATTGTCTTCTCTCTGGTTTGGGTTAAGAGTCTGTGGTGTTTACCTTCAGCAGATGATGGTGTTAGAAACTGATCTTGCTCTGAGATATATACTCTGCTGTGCTTACGTTTTCCTTCCCTGCTCTGTTATAATCTCTGCCGTTGGATTCATGTTTTTCTTCTTGAGCATCTTTTCTGGAGCTTCACCGTTTCACCTTTTTAGTCTGTTACCACCGTTAGCTGTGACCGTGACTGTATGTACTGTCACATTTGGAAAGTCTCCCATTAAAACCTGCAGATCAAACAGAACCACAAAGTCTGAGTATGTGGTGTTAACTTATGCAGTGTTCACTATGATCCTGTATTTGCTTTTTCTCATTGCTTACCTTTCTCAGAGTAGTTGGAACCTGTGGGTGGTCAGTTTGCAGAGTCTACAAGTGCTCGTAGATTCCTTGCTGTGTGTGGTGGTCTGTGGAGAGAAAATTACTCAGTCATGCACAAACCCCAATACTGACAAACATCAGATCAGTAATCAGATCAGTGATTAGATTTTAGCCTCAGATATCAGCAGTTTTGGTTAGTAATGCAATACATGTAACAGTGGTTCAGTATGTTTGTACAAAAACGGTAACTAAAAGGTCAAAGTAAAAGTTGTTCTGTCACAGTTCATGTCTATCAGGTTATAAAGGTTAATTAGGTTATTGTTTGTTTTGCTGAATTTCAGAATAAATAAACTCATACTTCATAAACTGCTAGGTGTTTTTTTCTATCCAAACTCTGCTGGATACTTTTGTTGGGTTATTTTGACAGTCTAGTCAGTTTATTCGTGGTTCGGCTGCTGGATTAAGAGCCGGGTCAGTCTCGGTGACGGTTGAGATAAAATAGATAACTGTTTTATTTTCACTAAATTGTTGTTTAAGAAATAAAAATATAACATGTGAGAGTCAGTCTGTTGTTAAATGTAACACTGAGCTTACTAACACTACAAAGAGCAATTTCTAAACATTTTTTAAAAAGCCTATTGCTACGTTTTCAGTCCACTGCACCCACGTACAATCGTATATAAGTTTGAGTGCCCCAGTCAATATAGTTGGGAGTGTACAACCAGACAGACTGTACACAAATGAAGGATATTCATAACCTCTGTTACCCTCCCCAAGAGTGGTCCACCAACCGATCAGCCCAAGAGCAAGACATGTAATAGGCACGGCAACTTCTGAGCCACAAAAGGCCTCACAGTGACTAATGCTAACATTCACAAACATTCACAAACTCTTGCAAGGAGAAAGCCACTGTTCTACAAAAAAAAACATTGCTGCCTGTAGTCAAATGACAAGCCAGAAGTATCCTGGGAAAATGTTTCTGAACAGTTGGTTTAAATGACAAGTGTTACGTCTGGAGATGAATTCCAGCATAGGAACCTTATCCTATCTGTAAAACATAGTGGTGGTAGTATCAGGGTCTGGGTCTGTTTGCTGCATCTTGGCCAGGGCAGCTTGCCATTATTGATGGAACAATGAATTCTGTATGATACCAGTGGAGTCTAAAGGAAGACGTCAGTGCATATGTATGTGACCTAGCTCTCAAAAGCATGTGGGTCATGCAGCAAGACCACGACCCTGAACAAGTCGTTCTACCAAAGAACAGCTAAGAAGCATAAAAATACTAAACTGAAGTAAAGGTACTAAACTGAGCAGTTAATGTGGGATTTCATAAAAAAACTATTAAATGTTGCAAACAACATATTCTTATCACATCCTTTCTTTTCTTTCTCACAGTTTATGAAAATGTATGAGGTATAAAATGTTGTTCATCTGGTGTTTATAACTCTTGTTCCCACACAGCTTCTGAAAGTTCTTGTATCTTGAAATCGTTTGGTGGTTTGTGCTCAGTGTGGAAACTTCTCTCAGTGGTCTAGAGCTTCAGTAATGTGTATAAATACTGTCTAGACCTCATGGTACATGACCACAAGATCATAAAGATAAATCAAGTCATGTACATCTTGATGGTATCTTGCAGCTTCACAGCCTCCTGTTTTCTCTGGTAGGTCTTATCACAACCTGTAATCTCCACATGTTCAGTGATTAAGAAGTTTATAAAGTGTGCATTAGTGATGAGCAGACTATTACAGTCAGGCTCCACACTTACAGTTCCCTCTACAGACCAAACACCAGTTTAGGAAGAGCAGCTACTGCTTTGTGGACGTCCTGATTGTGTCAGAGTGAATGTTTAGAAGAATGTAGGTTTGTGAAATTGAGATGCTGCTGCAGAGAACATGCAGCAACACTTGCAAGCTTTTCAGTTAAAGAAACTATAAGCACACGTACTAGATGGCACATTTCAGGCACATGTACATGTGGATCAGGACCCTCTCCTTTATATCCATCAAATTGTCCAGAAGGTTCCCCCTGAGCCATTGCTAACAGGACCAACTTTGCCTTGCTGCATAGAATAAATATCCTGGAGTTGTGATTATACAACATACATAATCAGTTAATGCAACAGGTTATACATATTTTAAGGTCAGTGTGAGAATCGTTCCAGTGGAATATGAGAGCCAGTTTCTCGCTGACGTGATTAGATGTCATTACATAGGATTTCTGTAGTGGAGTCTAGAGATTTCAGATTTCAAGGTCAAAACGTAGCTTTACGGTTCTAGATTGTGGTACCAGAATAGCAGAGTTATATCTGCTAGCATTGCTTTGGAAGAACGTGTCATTTACAATATAGAATATACAATATATATATATATACATATACAATAGTTTATTATAATTATTAATATTGAATTAGTGCTTTGATGTTATTTCATCACGTTTTCCTCCAAATTCGTTTTAAGAGGTCTGCCTGATCTGTTTTTTTTGTTGTCTAATAAATTAGACTCTTTAGATTATCTATATAATCTTTAGCAAAGGGTTTTGGGTGGCTGGTGATGTGTCCAGGGCCCTGACTACAGAGATTGTATCGTAGACTGCTCAGTTCCTGTTTGTCTTGTCATTTGAGAGACGCTGTGGAGGAGGGAGGACGTGGTGGTCTTCTCTTCTTTTAGAACAACATTCTAATCCTAAATAAGAAAGAAAGGTAAGAACAAGTCTCACATACACGTGTGATCCTACACAGATGTACTGATATATTAACTCGTGGCTTTTGATTTCAGACTCTTGGCTGCGCTCAGCTGCTTGTTTATATTTTGTGTGGCAGCCGTTCTCGTCTCTGCAGCCGGTCAGTCATCTCAGTAAGTAAGTAGCTCTGACTGTTCTGGTCATGTTAGATAGTTCACTGATAAAGAGGTTCATTCTTTACTCCTCCTTTTATTATAGGAAAGAACTGCGGTTAACACAATGGCACATGTCCTTTTCCTCGATTGTTCATATTCTTGGCATGAAAAAAAAGAAGAGTGTCTGGCTGGTAAATTTAGACTGTCCATCTTCCTCATCGCTGCAGAGTGTGGGGGTCTTCCAGCTCTGGTCTGGGCTCTGCGTGTTCTGTATCGTCGTTATAAGAGCGGAGGCCGAATCTCAGTCTTGATCATCATGCTTCTTCTCTCCGACCTGCTGGAGCTGCTTCTGAATCCATACATAATGATAAAACTGCTGCAGAATAAAATCTGCTGGAAGACGAGCACGACATGCTGGACATTAATCTCTTTATGGTCAGCATCACTGATCTATGGACTTCACTTTCAACAAATAGTAGTTCTAGAGGGCGCTCTCGCTTTAAGACATCCACACTGCTCTGCTCATGCTTTCTTTCCTTCTTGCTCCATCATCACCTCCATCATTGCATTCTTTTGTATTTTCCTCTGTGAGTTTTTCAGAGTACTGCATTTCTTGATCTTTACTTTGCCGGTTCTTTTAATTGTAGCAGTAACATCATGTATAGTCACTTGTAGAGCTCCACCCCAAATCATCCACATCCCTTACAGAACCAGGAAACCGAGTTCTACAGTGTTAGCATTTGTCAGTATCACAATAATTCTGTATATAACATTAATAATAGTGTGTATTATTGGGTGTTTGTTCCGGAATCTGTGGGTGATGTACTTCTCTCTGATGAGTTTGAGAGTCTTCTTTGACCCGCTGTTGTGTGTACTGGTCTACAGAAAAGACCTCAAGATTCAGACACCAGAAACGCAAGCAGAGCACAATGCAAACTTAGAGCTGCCTCAAATCTAGTAGTATGAGGTGAACAGCTGGTGTTACACCACAAGAGAATCTTTGAAATCCTCTACAATTTCACATGTACAGTGTATCTCTGCTCTAACTGCCCTAACTAGATTTTGAGAGTCTGTGACTCAAAAACGTTCATGAGTTAAATGAAAGGAAATCATGTTTATGAAAGATTGCTGTTGATAGAAAGTGATTTAATCAATCAACACCTGCTTTACAGTGTTTTTAATAGTTACATGTGTATGTTTTTAGCTTTACTCCTAACATATATATGAATTTTAAGTGTGGTAAAGATGTGCAGCAGTTGTTTCACATGGGAACATGTCCCAGCTGTGATGGTTTGTGGTTGGGATGATTTTTTTATAGCATAGACGAACCACCAGTTGATATATGTGTGAAACACGTCAGCAAGTTCCTCATATCTTAAACAAACATATTATTTTTAACACGGCAGGCAGAAATGTATTTGACATTTCTTTTAATCATGTCATCATGATCAACATTTCCTGTAATGACCTACATCATTAGAGTCTGCATCTGCACGGGAAGTGCCAACTTTCCTAACATCTAGCTAGCTGTAGTTCTGTGCCATGACATGGTGACCTAATTAAAGTTTTGCCTTTAAACCATATAGAACGTATTGTTGAAAGTAATGTTTATGAAATCAGTGTATATATTGTTTTATATTACAGTGCGATATCTGTAACTGTACCTACATTATTTAACTTTCACATGGTTAGTGCTGCAGATAAGACAGCACTGCAGAGTAGTTGAAATCCATTACAACCTGAAAACACAGTTACCTACATGTTACCAGTTACAGTCTCGTAATACAGGTAATTCTACACCTACTGTTACAATCAGAAAAGCCTTGTGAATAAACAACTCCTCTTATCACTGTGTAGTTACGTAAAAGGAAAATGCTGTTGCAACTATCAAGACGCACTTGCGTAACTGAATGACTAAAACTGAAGTTAATACATGTGCATTTCCATAATGACTATAATCAAAGCGTAACATTTAATACATTGGTAGATCCAGTGTTACAGTGTTACTAAAGCCACGTGGGACCAATATCTTTTAATGCTTGTGTGATTATACATATGTGTGATTATAGGCATAATATCACTGTCCAAGGAAACCATGTATCTTCATTTTGTTGTTTTTTATTTTTCTGCTTTATTAAAACTCGGCAGACATTCATCTTGTTTGAACATTTCATTATGCAGCTCTTTTTCATTGACTTACATTAAAAGGAAACAGAGGTTTTGCCCTCTCCTCTAGAATCACTAGACTTGGAGATGTTTTTTTGTTTTGTTTTTTTTTGTCAGCGATGAATCCTTTGTGTAACGATATTGTTGAGGAGACAGAAGTTTCTGACCATGATGTTATGTGTCCTGACACACTAGTAAATACAATTCTGCCAAAATCAGACCCTACATTAAAACACTGCCTCTGTTGAGCAGCTACAGCCCAGTATTGTCATTTGCACTGCTGTATGTATACCTATATACATTATCTACTGTTCTTGTGTTCTCGTGCCTCTTCACTAAAGTACTGAACTCCTTATAAAACCAGTGGTCAGTTTAAAGTAATGTTAAATTTCAGGAACGCTTGAGTGGTCAGTTTAAAATAGTGTTGAATTTGAGGAACACTTAACTGGTCAGTTTAAAATAGTGTTAAATTTGAGGAACACTTGACTTTTAACTGTACTGATAGTTGTGTTGGCTATTATCAGTTAATATTAGTAGTTTGCAAGTAATCGACCACAACATAAATGAGCTGAACGGCCAAATTAAACATGCAGCCTGCTATGACATCTTGTACAGACAACATGCAGACATTGCCTTCATACCAGAATCTCAACACTTTTTTTTTTTGCCAAGTGGCCACATGTGCACTGCTGGTCACTGAACACATATATAAATGTATGAATACAAACACAACAAGCTATCACTAGACAGTTGTGGTGTCCACCCCTGTCATAAGAAACAAGGAAAAGCACAGTCCCTCCTTCTCGATGTTAGCTTTAACAGTGGTTTACTTACCAGCCTAGAAAGAACATTGCACGTTCAGCATCAACGACATCCGTTTACTGGCCAAAAGCTTCTCCAGCTGTGGAAACACACCAACATTAACAACATTCATATAAATTTTTTCTTATATTACTTGTTCAACCATCACTGCATCTATCTCTCCTTTAAGTTGGGATGGGCCGGTGTTGGCTGTCTAGTATGCTAACTGCTCCACAACAACACAGAGGCGCCTTTGAAACACCATAAATACAGTTATATATGAACAGTATTCACCCACAGACACTGTGTTAAGCAGGCTATTGCTGGCCCTTTAAGTTCGGGCTGAGGAAAGGATGTTCACTCATAGCGGTGAATCGACTCTCTGACGGCTGAAATGGGGAGTTGGTTTAGCGATTCTGTTTTCTGAAGAAAGTTTCCCTCCTCAGGATTTTTTCTTATAAAGTCAACTTTGCCTCAGCGTTCTCACTCGAACTCCTACAATATACATATTTATCTTTATAGATTAAGAAATGACATCGATTAGCTTAACGTGCGCCCATGCTTCGCAAATATGGCCGCGTCTACTGAAAGCATTATCCGGAACGCAAGCTGCAGCTACAAACAATCGCTCGCGTGCATCTAAAGTTATGGGAGTGTTTCAAACAGAAACACAACAGTGTGGTGCTCTGTCAGCTCTGTACAGTGGAGATGATCACAACCGTACAGCTGCTATACACGAACACATCCCGTATCGTTTTGTCAACACAGCAGCATGACAGCACCTGTTTACATGTTTTTTTTATTTTAGCAGATTATTTTAAGATTAACATGTGTAACATGTTTCTTTCATTAGTAGTTAACGTTTCCTGATGTCATTTTCTCTTATTTTGTTCTCACTGCTTGACTGTAACGCCTGCAGTAACCTCATTGGCTATTCGTGCTGTCTCGCAAAACATGGGCGGAACTTAATTCGGTCGACTTTCTATCGACTACGTCTTATAGTTCTATCGTGGAAACGTTTTTTTGCGAGAATTATCGTTATTGTTTTATCGCCCAGCCCTACTTCAGCCTGACTCCTATGTTGCCACAGCAGCATTTAAGGTGGAATGCTAAATTCGAACAATCTAATGTAACATCTTCATGTGAGTGATTTACTGAAGGTAATAAAGTGTATGTTAGAGAGCTGGACAACAGCTATTTACACACAGAGCCTTGGCCTGTGCAGCTGCACCTTAGTGAAGACGCAAACCACGTGATCGATAATTAGTGCGAGACAGGCAGACGAGAGGGATAATTACTAACAAGGAATGGTATGATCCACTTTAGGGGTGTGTAAAATCGTATTACAGGATTCTCCCCGGCATTGATCATGTAAATAAATTTTCATATTTAACATTATAGGTTAGACGCATATATAAATGTTTTGACCCCTTTTTATCCTTATGTCAAAAGGAGAGTGGAGACTTATTTTAGGTTGTTAAGTTAGTATCTGCTCTGCCAAAAATGTGGAGTTATTTAAAGTTGAAATAATCAGTTTCTGGCCATGAAACACGAATACTTGTTCTGTTAACTTGCTGTTCTTGTTCTGTTAACTGTTAAATTTACTACAAACTTTGACTTGGCATGCGTCTGTGTTACATTAATATGTCTTAGCTCTGCATTTCAGTTGGATGAGTTCAGTTAACAGGAGGATACTGGAAAAGATTGATTAAAGTTAATCAATTTATTGATGTATTTGAGTTTTACTACAGTAAAAGGAGTTTGAACAGTTCTGGTTGGTTTGCTATTGATTTTTACCCCATATGGTGGGAGTGAACATGTAGGGTGACGGCTGCACTGCCGTTAGTATTAAGTTCTAGCCGGATGTAGTGACACAGTGGGACGTAACGTGTTTGGAAGTCGTACCTACCAGGTTTTTCCTGCCCACGTTTTTTATGTGCGTGGTGCCACTGCTTATCTCAGAGACCTGGCTGTAGAAAATAGCTAGTACAGGCAGGAAGCTGCAGTCCGCCAAGGCAGATTTATAACACTCATGTACTGCTTATAAAAAGTGTTTACAGTGAGTGGAAACAAACGTTCAGTCACTTTCTAATGTTTTACACTTGTGCACATCTCACCTTCAGCTTTACACACACAATGCCTTTTGATTTTGTACATATAAATATGAACAGAGTGTGTATCATATTCATAAGTCTATAGGAGGATGTGTTCAGACACCACACATTAATAACATTAGTATATTTCCTTGGCGATGCTGATGTTTATGATTAAATTCTTAAGACGTCTGCAGTAAGAATTGATTCTTGCAGCTGTGAAAGTCAGTAAAGGAATGAATGAATTAACAAATGTCTTTCACCCAATAAGGATTTGGAATTCCACATGTGGCATTTGGGATAAGAATACTTCATTAAAGAGTTATGTACCCAAACAAAATTGCCCAGAAGCTGATATCCAGCATATCGAGGCAAATTGCAGAAGTCTTTAACAAGAAGGGTCAACACAGTAAATATTAAGTCTTTGCTTAAACAGGATGTATTTGTCAATAAAAAGGTAACACACTTGTGGAATGCTTATAATTGTGTAAAAACCTGAGGCAGCAGACTTCGTATAAAAACAAAATTTGTGCCATTCTCAAAACTTTTGGCCACGACTGTACACTGTTCCTCCTCAATACCAGCACAAGGTGCAGTTCTACGAAGAGGAGAGGAGTTCAGTCCTCCAGACTAAAACTTGGAGTTGGAGCTCTGAGTGTAGATTAGTTTTAGTCTGGAGGACTGAACTCCTCTACTCTTCGTCTGGAACACCAACACGAGAAACACGACACTTAAAAATATATTAGTGGTGAACTAAACTCCCCAAAGAGAGTAAAGAGAAGACTTTAGGTGATGTTCCAGGTGAGAAGAAACTCACTATAATCACTATTACAGCAATAAGAGCACCAGAATGGAGACTAGAACCATATAACACTGATATATATACACTTATCACTTTATAACCACTTTACACAGGATATGTTAGCTATCTAGGAAACAGTAATGCTGCTAACAGTATTAGCATGTGTGCTAGCAGCTAGAGAGTGTTTGTGTTAATATTTCTCACATTCATATGTAACAGAGTAACAGTTCAGCTCTGCTGAGGTTTGTAAACGGAGCTCTGGGTGGATCTGTTTTTGCTGAAGATTCACTGTTTCTCTTTTGGTCTTGTATGTTTGTATTTTCTCACTGTTTACTACAATAACAGCATAATTTCATAATAAAGTCTGATCAGTCTACCCGACTCTGGAGTCATTCTTCTGTAGAAAGTTGTGAACGTTATATGACAACGTTGTAATAACATAGTGTAAATGTTGTCAGACACAGCCTCCTATACGTTGCCAATAGGTAGTACATAATACCTTAAAGTAACGTTATTTAGTAGTGACGTTGTGACAAGGTTGCTAAGACAAAGTAAAACGTTTTCTAAAAACATTGTATGAAAGTAGATAAAGTTGTGACAACGTTGTTTGTTTGCTGATTTATAAACCGCTTTAATTACAGCAGATTTAACACAAATAAATAACACCACATGACCTGAGCTGCTCGTTTAGGAGTATAAATTAAAACACATCTATTCACCGAGTTAAAACATCCCGAAACAGCAGAAATAGTCACTGTAACTGTTAACGTTACTTACCGGCTCCTGAACGCTGTAAACCGGATCACGGAGCTCCGTTTACACAGCAGCGCTAAAACCGAATGAACTACAAGAGGGAGGTTAAAGGTTAGAACTCCTCGCGGTTTAACTCACTGAACACTTTCAAACTTCTTACAGAGATTTTCTTTACAAAACAGCTCACATTTCCATCAAATCACAGCACCAGCCCAACACGCTGAAGCTCCGGTTCGGTTCACTCCGGCCCGGTTTAACCCCGGAGCTGCTGAGGCGAGTCAGCGCGCGCCGTGACCGTTAAAAGAAGAATTTGAAAGCGGTGTGTTTTAAACGGAGCCGCTGGAGAAACACTGAGCTCAGGTGCTGTAATCTGACGGAGCTCTCTCCTTTAATTTATTCACTTTTTAGCGCCGCTCTTTTAAACGGTGCTCGTCCTCACGTCTCGTTTCACCTCCGGTAAGTACTGACTGGTCCTGTTTCGCTGTTTCGGGATGTTTTAACTCGGTAAATGTTCGTTACAGCTCAGCGAGTAGCTCTCAGGTTATGCTCGGTTATGTATTCAGTTAAATGTTGTTACAGTGATTTGAAGGAATGTGCTGGAGCTTGTTAGCCGTTACAGCTGCTACAACTGAGGGAGGTAACGTTAGCAGGTTTCTGGAGGATTTGGGATTAAGATACTGTTTGTTATGTTGTTAATAGTCAGAGCAGATATGAAGGAGTTTAATACACTGGTGGACTCTCCATCACACCATTCCTGTAATACTCTTCTATCAGTCCAGGATAAAGTCAATGATCTGTTATGTACTGATATTAATAATACATGCTGTTTACCCTAAAATAAGAAACTCATCACCATGACAACTTCAGTTAGGACTAAAGCTGCTACAGCAGTTTATTATCTGATCCATTAATCAGATGAAAATCAGTATTACAGAAACATGCTAACTAGACTAGCCTTCCTGAATACTGTCCTAACTTCAGGAGCTCTAACTTCTGTTTAACCGCCTGATTGTATGATTTTAGTTCTTAGAACTTAGTTTATAGTTCACTGTAAATAAAACTATCATAATGTCCTTCACCATTAATCTACATTATGAAATGCTGCTTTCACTGTAAGGTTTTTTAACCCTGATATTACCTTACAGTGTTTATGTTGAGGATAATCATCAATTATAATATTGCAGTGAATATTGAGGAAACAGAGCTGAACGTGTGGCTGTTTATTTGGAAGAGTAAAATTAGCTTTGGCCTGTTTGGCATATGTACTTTACAGATTACACCCATAATTTGGTTGTTTATATGTGTTAATAATAAATAACAGTAAATACCAGAACAGACTATGAAGCCAAATTTAGTTTAATGTAATGAAGGAACTGCTATTTTGGGAAAAAGAAACTGAGGTTTAGTAACAGTGACTGTTTGGATAACTAAATTACATTTTACTTTGTTTTATTTATTCGTTTACATATTACATATGATCAGTTACTTGGATGTGACAGTTGGTTGTTGACTTTGATTGAATAGTTTAAGTTGATCTAACATTAGATAACAATGTGTAAATTGTGTTTTCAGACAGACTTCTTTTGTCACTTAGTCCTGGAACAGTGTAGAGAGACGTGTTTGAATTAATAGCGTTCTAGCTGTTTCACTTGTTACGATTAATGTAGTTAATAGTAATTAAAAGTTAATTCAACAGAATTTCATATAGAACCCTAAGCAACTAAATATAATGTACTTTTTAGGAATAATATTTGTCTTTTTTACAGCTTCTATTTTGGAGACTTGAAGGGATGTTTTTCCACATGTCTGAATAATCCCAAACCCATTCAGTGAGAAAGAGCGCTGATATAATACTGAGTTTGGAGAGTGATGAAGTCACAGTTGACAGAGAGTCTGAGTATTCTGCCCAAGAAAGTTTATGAACTTCTGTGAGGGTCTCTCTGTAGCAACTGCATGACAAATGCAGCCTTTGACCCTGTTTTTATTGTAATGTACAGTCATTTCCAGTCCACTAGATGGCAGGAGTCAATTATAATCAGTGTAGTCAGTAGCAGTAGAGAACATAAGCCCTGCTTATATAATGTTCCTTATATAATCACTGCTAGAAGCCTTTGTCCTATTATGTATCATGTTTGCGGGAGGTCATAACAACAAACAGATGCTCTATTGAGTACTAAACTCGCTTGTCACGAAGGCGTGGAATAATTCGTTAAAAGTGGCATCAGAACAAAGATTTCTGTCAATTAAAAGGCCTACAAAAACTGTGAATGTTTTTAATTTGCATACTAATATTATAAGATTATTTGTACAATAGTCTGTGCCACTATCTCCCCAACTGAGCAGCAGTAATGAAATTGGTTGACAACCTCCTATTCAAATGTAGCATTTGTCCTCACAGTTCCACCTTAAATGCTACAGCTTGTACAGGTGCCAAAATATACCTGATGCACTATTTAAGAGGGAATGAAAGAAATAGCAAAAAATAAATATACCGCTGTAACAAGATCCCAGACAATTTCAGTTCCAAGTTGTTCATTTTCTCTGCTTGTTTTATTCCAGACAGTTTCTCAAACACACGGACAACATGGAGCATCTTCAGCTCAGCGGTTAACACTGAAGAGAATGAAGAGACGAGCAGCTCCATCTTTATTAGCATCACAACCACAACAGTGACCTGGAAGGAGCAGCCATGCTGTGTGAGTTCATCACTGTTTGCTGATTGAAGCAGATAATTTACTTTGTGTTTGATGTCCAGATGAAAGCGAGTAGCTAGTATAGGTAATGTTAAATACTAGCAGCTCTGGGTAGCTAGTATAGGTAATGTTAGATATTAGCAGCTCTGAGTAGCTAGTATAGGTAATGTTAAATACTAGCAGCTCTGAGTAGCTAGTATAGGTAATGTTAGATACTAGCAGCTCTGAGTAGCTAGTATAGGTAACGTTAGATGCTAGCTGCTCTGAGTAGCTAGAATAGGTATTGTTAGATACTAGCAGCTCTGAGTAGCTAGTATAGGTAACGTTAGATACTAGCAGCTCTGAGTAGCTAGTATAGGTAACGTTAAATACTAGCAGCTCAAAGTAACTAGTGTAGCTCACTAAATAGTCTGACGGCCTGTCCTGTGTACACAGAGGTTTTCTTGCCTGTGACTGTTTTGACATTATGCTTCTGTGTGATCATTGCAGTGCCTTCCTGTAAACCAGCCAATCAGAGCAGAGCTTATAAAACTTTTTATGATCTCACCAACAAAAGGGAAAACAGTTAATCTCATTGGTGGGCCAAATCACAGGGTTGTAAGTTGGTGTGTATAAATGCATCTAAACATTTTTAACAATTGAAAATGCTGAATAAAGGCGTTCAGTAGTATTTTTAAAAGACCAGTTCAGAAGGTTCTATATCGTATCTTGAAGATCCAGCAAGAATTCTCCATGTTATTTAAAATTTTATACTATCAGTGTTGTAGCTGGTTTAGGAAAGTCCTGCTTCCTATCATGTCAAAAACAGGACTCCAGATCACTAAAGGGCACCTGCACTACTACTATTCATGACATAATGTGCTGAATGTTCTACAGACAGGTCAGTTTAGCGCCCAGACTCTCTTAATACTGAGTCATGGTGTTGTAGTACATGTAGAATGTGGTTTGTTATTGACCTCCTGAAATAAACAAGACCTTCCCAGAAAAAAGACGTGGTCTGGAAATCCTGTAGATACATTGTTCCGCGTTAAAGGAGTTTCACAGAGAAGCAAGTCCTCCATGTTATGTTCACTAATGTCCCCCAATATTGTCAGAGAAGCTGTCTTTTTCACTGTGAGCTGAAACAACCCGGATGGTTCTATTCTTTATCCTGGAGAACGCGGTGTCCATGATTTTTAAAAGAATCAAAATTTTGATCCCACAGGACACTTTTCCACTTCACCTCAGTCCATCTTAGATGAGTTCTGATGAGATTTTAGATGAGATTTTACTACAGAATCTTATATTATTTAGTATATTTTTAAAAGATCATGAGCGTCCTCTATTGGCTTTGGGCCTTGTCAACTGCGTAAAGAGATTTCTCTGTATCTTCTGGATCTTTTAATGATATTATGTAGTGTAGATGTTCTTTACTATTAGACATTGAGAAATGTAACATAGTGGTGACCCCTCCCCATCTTTACTTCTATAAGCCTCTCAGAATAGAGTGGTCAGGCTTTTTTTTTTTTTTTAAACACAGTAGTAAACATACACACTTGCCCGGAGCGGTGGGCAGCCCTATCCACAGCGCCAGGGAGCAGTTAGGGGTCTTGCTCAAGGGCACTTCATTCCGGTACTGCTGGTCTGCGGGATCAAACTGGTGACCTTCTGGTCACAAGACCAGATCATTAGTTCAAGCTCTTACTGTGGATCCACCTATTGGAAAAACTGTTGCTCATGCACCCAACATTGGTCTTGTCCCAGTCAACGACTCACCCCTGTCTTCTGAAAAATCCTGCTAGTCATATCGGAGCCTCATAGGGATCAGAGCCCATATAGCTCTCATATAGCTTTTTAAGTGAACATGGATCAGAAATCATATTGCATTTTTATTTGTTTGCTCCGTCTCAGTTATCTGTGCTTATTGGTTTGGCCTTCATCAAAGTCGCTTAGACCCTCACAACTGTCTATTCCTCCTACGTCTAAGACGTCAACTATAAGAAGCAGCTGTTCACTTACAGTGTAACATATCAGAAACCTTGGTGTGTGTCACTGTTATAAGCTAATCAGTGTTGTTTAGTTCACCTCTGAGTGGTCGTTATGTCTTGTTGTGTTTTAGTTACATCTTATTTTGTATCTCATTACTTTCACTGTAAGTTGATGAAAAATGGAAAGATGTTTAGTTCAAAGCAGTTCTGGAGTATTTTTCTGGTCCAGTCATCATAAAATGTGTATAAGGTGTGAAGGATGACTGTTGAGCTCAGATTATGTAGAAAACTGTAAATAATAATAAAACAGAGATACTTTGCACAGGGACAAAGTTCTCAGTAAAAAACTGTCACATTAGAAGGTGTTTTTTTCTCACTAAGAAGGAGGCGGGGTCTTTTTTGTGATCTGGTGGGGGTCTTTTATGACCTGTCAGTACAGCATTGTGCTCATTCAGATAATTTGTCTTCTGCTAAGGTAAGAGCATTGTTGTCCCTAAACATCCAATTTGCATTAATTCAGTAGGAAAATGAACATTGTGTTAAAGGTGTTTAGTTGTATATTACAGGTGTAACGTAACAGAAGTCATTGTCTCATTATTGACGTCTTCATTTGTTTTTATTTATTGATTAGTTTGTAAAATTTCAGTTCAGAATCTTTTATGGACTGAGCACATTTGACCAAACTCTAGTTATGCATCCGAGTAGAGTTGTAGAACACTAACTTATTGTTCACTAGTAAACTATTTATTTACTTATTTCTTTATTCATTATTTATTCAATTATTTATTTTCATTCAGGCGGTGGTCTGTACTCTGTGTGATTGCGGCTGGTATCTGTGTAGCTGGTGTGAAGTTTCAGTAGGTACTAACATTTTGCTTCATTTAATGATGGAACTGCGTTGTTCCTACAGCTGTTATGTAATCTTGTGTATCATTATTACTCTATTGTAGGACTGAGTGACCATATTATGGCAGACGTCCTGTTCTTCTGTCATCCCTTGTATCACAAGCAAAGAAGCATCTTCTTGCCCGTCTGTCTGATGTGCGGTCTGTGTGCTGGTGTTCCAGTTGTGATTTGGGCTTTTTTTGCTTTACAGTCTTATCATAGAAAGAAACACAGGATTTCAGCTTTCATCCTCCTCCTCCTCATTAATGATGTACTGGAACTGTGTCTGAACATATACGTCACAGCTAAACTATTTCAAAATGACAAGTGTGTGGAAATGACATGTAGAATATTGTCTTCTCTCTGGTCTGGGTTAAGAGTCTGTGGTGTTTTCCTTCAGCAGATGATGGTGTTAGAAACTGATCTTGCTCTGAAATATATACTCTGCTGTGCTTACGTTTTCCTTCCCTGCTCTGTTATAATCTCTGCCGTTGGATTCATGTTGTTCTTATTGGGCTTCTGTTTCAGAGCTCCACCATTTCACCTTTTTAGTCTGTTACCACCATTAGCTGTGACCGTCACCGTATGTGCTGTCACGTGTGGAAAGTCTCCCATTAAAACCCGCAGATCTAACAGAACCACGAGGTCTGAGTATGTGGTGTTAACTTATACAGTGTTCACTATGATCCTGTATTTGCTTTTTCTCATTGCTTACATTTCTCAGAGTAGTTGGAGCTTGTTGGTGGTGTGTTTGTGTTTACTGAGTTTTAAAATGATCACAGACCCCCCGCTGTGTGTGACGGTCTGCAGATGGTCTGTGCCTTGAAACTGACCAAACCTTTAAACAGTTTAGGCTGAACAGTCAGTGTAGTTTTACTGTAGTCTGGTTATCCAATCAGGGCCTTTATTGTATAAGATATCATGATGTTGAGAGAGAGCACAGGACAGCTGGGTCTTTTGCCTTTGCACGGAATTATTTTTTTATTTTTATTTTGAGTTTTTCTCTGATCTCTGAAAGCTCTTCTGGGGGTTTGTGGTTCAGATATTGTAACCAGACAGTCAGTTTGATGTTTTTCAGAATAACTGAATAACAATGTGTTTTGCTCTCAAGATCTGGAGTGTTAGTGTCACTACTGCATGTGTATTTCCTTTGTGTGTTTGATGTTCTAGAGATCAGGTCCTACTTCCTTTTGTGAATGTGTTAAATGTGCTGTACTGCTTTACTGCTTGTTGGATTGCAGAACAAATAAACACATCAACAATAAGTAACCATATAACATAAAAATAAACATTCATTTTTACATTCAATTAATCATTCTCTTAAGAAATAAAAGAATAAACCAACAGGTCCAGCGTCCAGACTGCAAAGTAAGCCTATGATTAATTGTGGCTGATAGGTGAAGTGTGTTCACTATGACTGTTCTGGAAGTCACGCTCTGTGGTAAACAGAAGATAGAGCCGTCTGTGTTCTGAGAATGCTCCTGACACTGGCAGGTTGGAATGATGGACTGGCCCGTGTTTTGTTTCACTATGGCAAAGATTACTTGCAGCTGGAGTGGAGGATCTTTAGCTCTGCTCTGGATCTTTTTCATAGAAACACAGAGAAAAACAACAGCTTCCTGTACTTCTGAGTTTGGGGGGCGTTCACAGTTGACATGTACTGTTAAGGAGTAATTCTGTTGGTGGGAACTCCAGTGTTGCCTCAGACTCAACCTGATCACTTACCTGAGACGGTGTTGAGCTGTGTTGGAAACACGTTTCCTCTCCTGATCAGACACTAAAAGTAGATATTGGAAGGTTGAGGCCTTCTGTACTGTATTTCCAAATATTTCCTTTAACTTCTCCTCAGACCTCATTGTTTGATTACCTTGTAGGCAGGGAGTGGTCCAAGCTTTCTTCCTGGAGAGCCTGGAAAGTACACCCTTGCCTTTTGGGCCAGGCTAGGTGCAACACTTTCATTGATGTCAGTAAGGAGCTTCTTATTAGCTTTCAGAACTCTCTGAAGAACCTTTAGTCCTGGCTCTCTGTGAGCCCATCCGGTGTCCGACAAGTTCTCGACCTCTACAAAACACTGTGTACCGTAGTTGTGCACCTCAATGAGTCTCTCTTTCATTTGCATTAGATAAAGAAATTGCCTAATGTTGACACTTGTTTTTGGTGTGAAACATGAGATGTTAGCCCCCCATTACACTGTAGTTGTCAGTGGTCTAACCATCAGTAGCTTTAAACTGTATAGCTACTTTACATCTGTTCTAATGATATCTGGTGTTCTTACTGGTGAAAATACACTTACTGATAAGATAAAGACTTTTAAACTATCAGCTCAGACTTTTGCACAAAAGCATAATAAAGTGTGTGTATATATTAAAAAAATTCATTTTTATATAAAATAGATTTATATTTACAAACTAATTAAATTGTATTTTTATACATGTAGAACTTTAAGTTGTATAATGTATAAATCTTATATCAGTTCAAAGGCTGTCGTAGCCTATTACTCCAGATTCCTTCACTGTAATGTCTTTTCATTAACTACTAAATACAGATTCTTACAGAACTCTGTACATTAGCTGTTCATCATGTGTTTATGACCTTCGTTCCCACACGGTTATAAACGGTAAAGCCTCTGAAAGTGTCTGGCTTGTGCAGTTGTTTGGTGGTTTGTGCTCAGTGTATTAAACTCTCATGACCACGAGATCATAAAGATTAATCCAGTCATGTGCGTCTCGATGGTATCTTTCTAGCTTCATAGCCACCTGTTCTCTCTGGGGTTTGTGTGTTTACAGACTATTACAGTTACATACCAGATTTGTGAAACTCACACAAACACAGTATGGTCTTCTGACTAAATGCCAGTTTAACTTTTTAATACACAACCTGGTTCTAAAGTGACCCGGCTGAGATTTTATTTTTTGTATCTTTGCAATAAATTAATTTAATCTTTCAAGCTTCCATGAATTCCTCAATTTACTTAATTTTGGTCTTAACAATTCTGGATTTCAGTTTTATTATTTTAACTTTTTTAATAAAAGTCCTTTTTGTATCACTTCCCTTCTAACTTACAACATGGGTCACTTTTTGTTTTTGCAGTAAATAAATAAAATTTAAAAAACAAGATTTTAATGTACATGTGGACAAATTATGAAATATACTGATCTACCAAAGAGATACTCAGCTAATAATTAATAAATGTATTAGTATAATCAGTGAACTGGATATCCTATAAAATAGGATTTAAGTCATATCAAATTGGTAACAAAAAACAAAGTATGAAGAGACAAGTCTTTTGTGAGCCATCTCTATCAATTCGTCATGCTTAAAGAGCCATTTTCAATCACTGACTAACGAAGAGACTGACTGACTGATGAACTTTGCTTTGTGGCCAGAGCCAGACATTGCACATGTGTTTCAGCAGGAGACGAAACAAGTACCCCGGACTAACTTATCTAAATGAATCTGATGCCACTAGTACTGAAAACCGTTCTGGAAAAGAGGATAAAGCTGAGACTTTTGTTGTACTTGATTGTATAATTAGTTATAGTTAACTATAGTTTTTGAATGTTAAGGTTAGTCATTTACTGACAAGCCTTGAGATGAATCCTCACATGATTAACTAAAAGATCACTCGAATTTCAGTTACATTTCCAAAATCTGTTTTATTCATTTACTACTCATACTTTGGTAAATTTATGCTTGTTTTGTTTTTGTTTTTTTTCAAATGTCTTCATTTTTTTATATCTAGTTTAGCTTCTAGTGTCTAATAGACTCCACTACAGCACAACTCAAGCAAGTTCAGTTGATTTTGGGATTACAGGCTTAAGCACTGTATTAAAGGTGATTAAAAAAATCTAGCAGTTAATTATTTGTTTAAAATCTTTTACTGTCCATACAGATATGAGCGCAGTGGTTTAAAATTCCTATTTCAATCAAAAAGCCATTAAAGCTGGAATATGAATGCATTTGTTTGGCTTTTATGTTTTCCTCTCAGTGGTCTGTTAGTAAGTAGAATTTTCCAGACCTCAGCCTACAAGACCACAACTCAGAAGATCATGAAGGTGATTTACTGAAACCATGTTCATAAAGATGTTATCACTGTAACATCACAGCAACTTTCTGTGGCGTGTATCTTTTAGCAGCTTAAAAAAACATGAGCATCTGGTTTCTGAGTTATATTAATATAAAACTAGCATATTCTGGTCCAGATCAACTTGATTTCTCTTGACTGACAAGGTATGTGAGAGAAATGTTCTGTAAAGCCATTTTAGCTTCATTATTTCAGAGAGCCTACAAGCCAACTCAGCTTTTCTATTTCTGAGGCCAGTCTGGATCTGATGCTGTTCAAAAGTCCAAACGTTTTGAAATTCTCAACTTTTTAACAGCTACCTCTTAACGTTTTTTGTTTTCTCCTTCTTTCATCTAACTTCCCCCCAGATTGCAAGCACTCCCCTCCGTCCCTTGTGTTTCATTTAGGGCTGCTCTGTGCTTGGGTCCAATCCCATGTCTGGGCTTTGTTGGTGGTTTACTCGGTAGCTTTCCAGCCTCCCATCTTGGAGGTTCACTGTTTTGACTTTAAACATTATCAAGTACGCTACTTACTGTAAAAGAAAAACCAATCAAAGCGCCCCGACTGCACACGCTCAGTACTTTATGCATTAGTATAGGCTGCTGCACGCGTGCATTAAGAGTGCCCATACTGTGTACTAGCATAAGCTAAAACCAGCATAGCTGCTATGACATCACACCAAAATCTGAAAATGAGTGAACACACAGTGCCAGGGGAAGAACCTTAGACCTTGCCAGCTTCGCAGTCTACCGCTTTAGATTTAACTGTTACACAAGGATCTTCACTCATGTGGAGCTGGTTTGGATTTGAAAAGACTGACTTCGCTTAGAAGAGGGCAGTTTACAGACTTTGTAAGAAAGCAGCTGTTAAAGATGCTCCACAGCTAACTTGTTTCATCATCTTCGAACAAACCAGCGCACAATGAGGAGTATGAAGAGCTTCGGGAGCCAGCTGTCCGAGATAGACCTAAACCAGCTAAGGAGTCTGGCAAAATACACACTCAGCAAACTTCAGCAGAGTCATTCACTAAAAAAGCACATTCACCTGATGGCGCTGGAATTGGCCCTAGCCCCGCTAGTCAACTTGCGGGATAAAGCAGAAGATGGTTGATGGATTTAAATATCCTTTAAGAAGTACAAGTTAGTAAAATATAAGGCTTTTACAAAAACATTTTTAAATAATGCAAAATATCGTTTTTTATCGTTATCCAATAAATCACAGAAAACATCGAGAGACTGTACGGCTGCACAGTACCAGAGACTGCAAGGTGAATGGAGCTAAACATTTTTGTGAGATCCTTCATTTTAAAAGCTGAAGATGTATTTTACTATGAAATAAAAGAAAACTGACTTGTATCCATTTTTCTACAGTAGTCAAGTTCAAGTCAAGTTTATTTGTGTAGCACTTTTTACAACAATGTTGTCACAAAGCAGCTCTACAGGAGTTTGAAAGCATAAAGTCCCAACACTTATCCCCTGTGAGCTAGCCAAAGGCGACGGTGGCAGGGAAAAACTGGAGGAAGAAACCTTAGGAGGAACCAGACTTGCAAGGGGAGACCCGTTCTCTGGTCAAACAGTATTTATAGTGTTGTAACTTTGTTGTTGCCGTCAGAATGAAGAGGGAGACCAGTTCAGGGTTTAAGCTTTTTATTATTGTGGTACTGACGTTTCTCTGAGCTCTCACACCCTAGTCTGCCCTAGTCTCTGCTGCAAAGTCCTTCCAAAGCCCTTCCTGCTTCTTCGGCCCACTATACCTGGCCAAGTCATTAACTCCCGGGTGGTGTGGTTCTCGGGTAGCAGCTCTTACGAAAACATTGCTGGGATCCCTGGTGGTCAGTCTTCTAACAGTATTCAGCAGGACGGGTGGCAGATATTACTTTAGAAAGTGAAAAGAAACAATGTTAGTTCTGGTTTGGATTAGGATATGGTTATGATTTGGATATAGAGGATGAGAAGTGTTTAAGAGTGTAGCTGGCGACTGATTATAAACATAATGAACTAAAAGGAGAGAAGCAGAGGGTGTAGCAGATGACACAGATGAAGAGGAGAACTGGTTGGTGCCTGGTGACGAGGAAGCCCTGATGGTTGGTCCTCTAACAGTATTCGGCAGGACAGGAGAACGTTCATGGTCTCAAGTAAACAGTTTTTAGACAGTAGTACGCCAGCATTACTACTTTTGAGTACCGATTGGTCCTTTGGCTGCGTAATGAACATGCAGGTTATGAAGTTCTATAATTTTCCAAAAATATACCAGCAGGATGAAATACTTTCTGCTGGTATGTGTTCAGAACTTCTGTGCATTTGGCTGTTCAGTGGTCATCCAGTGGGGGGCAGCCAGTGGAAGTTTGTTCTTCCATGTGTCCTAATAGTTCACAGGTCAAGCTGGGCTCACAGTACAGAGTTTTGACCATTGGCTATAATCAGGGACGGGCTGGTACATTTTCTGTCTTGTAGGCAGGCATCAGGGTTTCAAGTCTGGTGTGGGCGGCTACAGGAAGCAAGCCGAATGCTGGATCAGATGCAAGAGCCTAAAGACTCATATAAGAGATCATATCTGTGCTTATCAGAGATGCTCAGCTCCTCACACTGGCCCATTTCTCCTGCATCCAACACGTCTACAAGAAACGAATGTGCTGTTGATACAAAATCATTGTTTTCATCTGTAAGTGATGAGAATGTTCTGGCTCTCAGTTATATTGCATTCTCATCAAGAAACTGTCATTTACACATTTTTTTTTCAGTGTGAAGGGGAACAAGGAGTTGGTCTTTTATAATCTGAAGGAAGAGAATTTTACCCTTTCAGAGTAGCATCATCATCTGCTATGGTAAAGAGCATAACATACAATAATGGTATTAACTATAATATCAATGTAAAATAGTAGTTAATATATTTAAACAGTTATGACACGTAGAGTTGATGTGTCAGTACTGTGCAAGTACGACCCAATAAAGCGTTCTCTCAGTCTAGCATTGCTATTCTGAACACATATTAGAACTTTGGCAGATTTTGGGGGGGAAAGTCTCATTCTTCTATTGGATTCATTTTTTTTAGATGGTTTGATGGTTTGTGCTGCTTGCAGTTTGTATCGCCATAGCTGGTGATCACATGATGGAAAGTCATTACTTTTACAGCAGAAACTAAATCTGACTTATCATTTTCACTCTAGGATGGAACAGAGCGACCACACGAAAGCAAACACCTCAGTCTATGGTCTTCCCTGTGATCATGGTAGAACCATCACAATGTCTGCACTTTGTCTTCTTGCCATGTTTGCTGGTGTGCCAGTTCTACTGTGTGCGGTTATTGTTCTTCGCCGTCATCATAAAAAAAGCGCAAGATTTCAATTTTTTACCATCCTCCTCATCATCATTAACGATATACTGGAGTTGTTTCTGTATCTGCATGTCTTAGCTAAACTATCAGAGGAAAAGACATGTAGAATATTGACTTCTCTCTGATGATGGTGTTAGAAACTGATCTTGCTCTGAGATATATACTCTGCTGTGCTTACATTTTTCTTCCCTGCTCTGTTATAATCTTTGCCATTGGATTTATGTTGTTCTTACTGAGTATCTTTTCTGGAGCTTCACCGTTTCACCTTTTTAGTCTGTTACCACGGGTAGCTGTGACCATCACCGTATGTACCGTCACGTGTGGAAAGTCTTCCGTGTTGGTTGGTTTTGAAATGAGCATGTCCTGACTCCTGACCTAGAAATGTTGTTGAAAAGTGACGGGTTCATGTAAGGAATCCCACCAAGAGTTAAAGCCGTTCTCTGTGGAAGAATGGACTAAATTCAATGTGCAGGACTGATCAACAGTTACCAGAAACGTTTAGTTGCAGTTGTTGCTGTACATGGTGGTGTTCATGCCAGATACTAAAAGTCTTAAATACTTTTGGTACTTACAGAAATGTAACCATCATATAATTTTCCTCAGTGAATAGAAATGACCAATGACCACAGTATGTTTCTAATATGTTTAGTTGTGTTCTCTTTATCTGCTTTTAGCATTTGTATGAATGAAAGTCTGATGTTTTGTGTCATATTTATACAAAAATACAGAAAATAAAGAAAAGGTTTACAAACTACTTTACAGTTTTAACTCTGTAGCACCGCAGACTTATAAACATATAACAAGAACTTTCCTTCCCAGTACTGATGATATCAGAAAGGGTTTGTAAATGACCTTAAAACAGGGTCGTTATTGATCTTATAGATTATATGTGGAATTCTATAAAAATTATTAAACATTGTAAACCACCGTAAATGTGTTCTTACACATAGACAACTTCTCTTCTCCTCTTATTCACCACCTTTCTTTTGAAAATGATAGTTTATCACAGTTTATGAAAATGTATGAAGTATAAAATGTTGTTTATCTGGTGTTTATAACTCTCGTTCCCACACAGCTTTTGAAAGTTCCTGTATCTTGAAATCATTTGATGGTTTGTGCTCAGTGTGTTAAGTGTTCTCCTCTCAGTGGTCTAGAGCTTCAGTAATGTGTATAAAAACGCCATACACCTCAAGATACACGACCACAGGATCATAAAGATAAATCAAGTCATGTACATCTTGATGGTATCTTTGCAGCTTCACAGCCTCCTGTTTTCTCTGGTGGGTCTTATCACAACCTGTAATCTCCACATGCTCAGTGATTAAGAAGTTTATAAAGTGTGCATTAGTGATGAGCAGACTTTTACAATCAGGCTCTACACTTACAGTTCCTTCTACAGACCAAATACCAGTTTAGGAAGAGAAGCTACTGCTTTGTGAACGTCCTGATTGTTTAAAGTGAATGTTTAGAAGAATGTAGGGTTTGTGTGATGGAGATCCTGCTACAGAGAACATGCAGCAACACTTTCAAGCTTTTCAGTTAGAGAAGCTGTAAGTACACAGTATGATCAGACAGTCATGAAGACGAATTATAGCTAAGCTATACATTTAGATGGCATCATTAAGTTTGTGTGCAGCAGTTAATGCCTGCATGGCTGATGTTTATAGTGGATTGCTAGAATCAGGCTTCTTTTGTTGTAGAACATTTATGATTTAATTCTTATTTTCCATGTAAAAAAAAAGCCAAACAACGCCCCATATAAAAACCTGAGTCATCACTGATCCTAAGTTCAGGGTCTATGGGGAGGGGCGACCTAGACCTTGACTGAACTACTTCTACCTTGGTTCCACGATTTCTCCATCAGGAATAATATGTTTCCAAAATATGGTGGAATGTTTGTGAAGTTCATATTTCTCTGCATTGACTGTCAAGTTGTTATTTATTGGTTTATTATTTCCTGCTAGACCATCTCTGGTCACCAGAGGACATATGGAGCCACTCTGCTTTGATTACAGCAGCACCTGTTCCTCCATCTTCTTAGGGGAAGCTCCTGTGCAGAGTCTTCAGTTGACATACCATGTGCCTGTATCTCTAGACTAGCCGTTAGTGTTGGTAACCCATCTCAAGCTGTCCCCCAGCTTTGGAGCCATTCTTCTGTAGCTCCTCAGAAAGTCTTGACAATGTTGTCCGGCAACGTAGTAATAACAAAGCGTAAATGTTCTCAGTATGTGGTCACAGCCTCCTAAAAGTCGCCAACTACTAGTAAATAATACAATAAAACAAAGTTATTTAGTAGTGACGTTGTGACAAGGTTGTTCAGAAAATGTAAAAAGCTTTTTGACAACATTGTATAAATATAGATAAAGTTATGACTACGTTGTGTGTTTGCTGATTTATAAACCGCTTTAATTACAACAGATTCAACACAAATAAATAACACCACATGACCTGAGCTGCTCGTTTAGGAGTGTAAATTAAATCACATCTATTCACCGAGTTAAAACATCCCGAAACAGCAGAAATAGACACTGTAACTGTTAACGTTACTTACCGGGTCCTGAACGCTGTAAACCGGATCACGGAGCTCCGTTTACACAGCAGCGCTAAAACCGAATGAACTACAAGAGGGAGGTTAAAGGTTAGAACTCCTCGCGGTTTAACTCACTGAACACTTTCAAACTTCTTACAGAGATTTTCTTTACAAAACAGCTCACATTTCCATCAAATCACAGCACCAGCCCAACACGCTGAAGCTCCGGTTCGGTTCACTCCGGCCCGGTTTAACCCCGGAGCTGCTGAGGCGAGTCAGCGCGCGTCGTGACCGTTAAAAGAAGAATTTGAAAGCGGTGAGTTTTAAACGGAGCCGCTGGAGAAACACTGAGCTCAGGTGCTGTAATCTGACGGAGCTCTCTCCTTTAATTTATTCACTTTTTAGCGCCGCTCTTTTAAACGGTGCTCGTCCTCACGTCTCGTTTCACCTCCGGTAAGTACTGACTGGTCCAGTTTCGCTGTTTCGGGATGTTTTAACTCGGTAAATGTTCGTTACAGCTCAGCGAGTAGCTCTCAGGTTATGCTCGGTTATGTATTCAGTTAAATGTTGTTACAGTGATTTGAAGGAATGTGCTGGAGCTTGTTAGCCGTTACAGCTGCTACAACTGAGGGAGGTAACGTTAGCAGGTTTCTGGAGAATTTGGGATTAAGATACTGTTTATGAATATAGTTCACTGTAAATAAAACTAGCATAATGTCCTTCACCATTAATCTACATTATGAAATGCTGCTTTCACTGTAAGGTTTTTTAACCCTATGTTATAAAAATGATCACCACCATCATTACCTTACAGTGTTAATGTTGAGGAAAATCATAAAATATATTATTGCACTGAATATTGAGAAAACAGAGCTGAACATGTGGCTTTTTATTTGGAAGAGTAAAATTAGCTTTGGCCTGTTTGGCATATGTACTTTACAGATTACACCCATAATTTTGGTTGTTTCTATGTGTTAATAATAAATAACCAAATACCAAAACAGCCTATGAGGCCAAATTTAGTTTAATGTAATTTGGGAAATAGAAACTGAGGAGCAGTGGTGCTTGAGTAACATTGAATGTTTGGATAACTAAATGACATTTTTACTTTGTTTTATTTATTTGTTCACATATTACATGTAGCCAGCAGGCTTAGTGAGAGAGGGACTTTTATTTTGAAGGCAGCGCCTGGTGGCGGCCATTTTGGGGGGCGGTATTTTAGTCCCGCGATAGCTCACCAAAGTATCGTTTGGTTTCGTTTGACTTCTGCCGGTCTTCACGTGCAGCAGGTAATTTCTTTCTTATCAAGTTAATATGTAACAGTTGTTTCTGTGCTTTATACTGCGCGTTTTTGTAGATCTTTAACGAGAGTAGCAAGTGGCAGCACGGGCCGTGAAAGGTGAAGGCTCCATCCATAGAAGGACTGTTTTGGATGGATTAAGTGGTGTCAGTGTTTGATCCAGCGGCCGGAAACTGTAAGTTTGAACAATGTGTGTTAGAGTGTCTGAGTGATTAGTAGCTTGAAGACACAATGCGGTTGTTGTGATCTAAGGCTCTTTTGTTATGGTACGTTTTATTATAGTCTGAGATCGATTTGGATGCTTGGTGGGAGCTGAGGTTCTCAGGAGTACATGTGTTAATACATCGCTGTACAGGTACGAGCTGGTTTATGTTAAAGGGATGCGGTGTTGAAACTAGGCTCATTTTAGTAACCTTGTGCCTACGTTGTCTTACAGGGCGCAGGTGCCTGGGGATAATAGCCACTGTTTTTTTTTTATTTATGTGAAATGTGTTTTATGTACATTTGATTTTATTATTTTTATTCTGGATTACTGGAAGGTTGAGCATCCCTTGTAGTAGATGCTCAAAGGATTTTTTATCACATTGGGTGCCTAAATCATATGTGTAGCCATTTTAAAACGAATTTCCTCATGACTGACTAGTGTGGCCTCCGATCACATTCTAGGTGGTCTCAGTTCACCTTGGCAGACAGTGTATGCCATTGGGTTTTTTTGGATATATTTTGGTTGAGAATAACTTTGATTTAAAGTTGATTGTTTTCTTTTTTATATATATATTTGATTTATAATTTTCTTGTGCATGTAAAGATTTATTTATTTATTATAGTAATCTTATTTGTGTGTGTGTATAGGATTTGGTGTGGGGTGGCAAAGTCTGAGGCCAATGGTTGTATTTTCTGTCTCTTTTGTGAGACCCTAGAGTCACCTGTGAGTGCCACAGTCTTCTGGTTGGGGAACGGCTACCTGGTTGCGATAATGGCATGATTGGATGCTGTTTGATGTTAGCCAAATACTGAAGTTTGTTATAGTTTTTTTGAATAGTATTTGTGATTTGGAATTAAAGAACAAATTGTATTTTTAACTGCGTTTTAGGTTCTGTCTTAAAATATATAAAAATAAAATCTTTCTACTGCATCAGTCTCATCAGAACTGTGTGTGTCCTTAATTTGGGGAATTTTAAGAGGTATCATAGTAGCACGTTTGATTTTTGAGATTTCTATTGTGTAACCACTTGATGAGGGCCACATACATATGATAAGTTACTTGGATGTGACGGTTGTTGACTCTGATTGAATAGTTTAAGTTGATCTAACATTAGATAAAAAATGCGTTTATTGTGTTTTCAGACAAACTTCTCTTGTCACTTAGTCCTGGAACAGTGTAGAGAGACGTGTTTGAATTAATAGCGTTCTAGCTATTTCACTTGTTACCATTAATGCAGTTAATAGTAATTAAAAGTTAATTCAACAGAATTTCATATAGAACCCTAAGCAACTAAATATAATGTACTTTTTAGGAATAATATTTGTCTTTTTTACAGCTTCTATTTTGGAGACTTGATTTTACGTGCAGGAATGTTTTTCCACATGTCTATATAATCCCAAACCCATTCGGTGAGAAAGAGCGCTGATGTAATACTGAGTTTGACCAGAGGGGGGCAGCAGAGTTATTTACACTCTAAACAAGCCAAAGGAAATGAAGGTGCTATAGAGGCATTAAAACCCGAAGATCTAACAGAACCACGAAGTCTGAGTATGTGGTGTTAACTTGTACAGTGTTCACTATGACCCTGTATTTGCTTTTTCTCATTGCTTACATTTCTCAGAGTAGTTGGAGCTTGTTGGTGGTGTGTTTGTGTTTACTGAGTTTTAAAATGATCACAGACCCCCCGCTGTGTGTGACGGTCTGCAGATGGTCTGCGCCTTGAAACTGACCAAACCTTTACACAGTTTAGGCTGAACAGTCTGTGTAGTTTTACTGTAGTCTGGTTATCCAATCAGGGCCTTTATTGTATAAGATATAGTATATAGTATAAGATAAGAGAGAGAGCACAGGACAGATGAGTCTTTTGCTTTTGCACAGAATTATACATTTTTTTTATTTTGAGTTTTTCTCTGATCTCTGAAAGCTCCTCTGGGGGTTTGTGGTTCAGATATTGTAACCAGACAGTCAGTTTGATGTTTTTCAGAATAACTGAATAAAAATGTTTTGCTCTCAAGATTTGGAGTGTTAGTGTCACTACTGCATGTGTATTTCTTTTGTGTGTTTGATGTTCTAGAGATCAGGTCCTACTTCCTTTTGTGAATGTGTTAAATGTGCTGTACTGCTTTACTGCTTGTTGGATTGCAGAACAAATAAACACATCAACAATAAGTAACCATATAACATAAAAATAAACATTCATTTTTACATTCAATTAATCATTCTCTTAAGAAATAAAAGAATAAACCAACAGGTCCAGCGTCCAGACTGCAAAGTAAGCCTATGATTAATTGTGGCTATTAGGTGAAGTGTGTTCACTATGACTGTTCTGGAAGTCACGCTCTGTGGTAAACAGAAGATAGTCATAGAGCCGTCTGTGTTCTGAGAATGCTCCTGACACTGGCAGGTTGGAATGACGGACTGGCCCATGTTTTGTTTCACTATGGCAAAGATTACTTGCAGCTGGAGTGGAGGACCTTTAGCTCTGCTCTGGATCTTCCTCATAGAAACACAGAGAAAAACAACAGCTTCCTGTACTTCTGAGTTTGGGGTGCGTTCACAGTTGGCATGTACTGTTAATGTGTGTGTATATATTAAAAAATAGTTTTTTTGTACAAAATAGATTAATATTTACAAAATAGTTCTATTGTCTTCTTATACATGTAGAATGTTATAAACTGTATAATGTATAAATCTTATATCCCTCACTGTAATGTCTTTTCATTAACTACTAAATACAGATTCTTACAGAACTCTGTATTTTGGCTGTTCATCATGTGTTTATGACCTTCGTTCCCACACGGTTATAAATAGTAAAGCCTCTGAAAGTGTCTGACTCTTGCAGTTGTTTGGTGGTTTGTGCTCAGTGTATTAAGCTCTCATGACCACGAGATCATAAAGATTAATCCAGTCATGTGCGTCTTGATGGTATCTTTCTAGCTTCATAGCCACCTGTTCTCTCTGGGGTTTTTTGTGTTTACAGACTATTACAGTTACATACCAGATTTGTGAAACTCACACAAACACAGTTCACTTCTGACTAAATGCCAGTTTAACTTTTTAATACACAACCTGGTTCTAAAGTGACTCGACTAAGATTTTATTTTCTGTATCTTTGCAATAAATTAATTAAATCTTTCAAGCTTCCATGAGTTCCTTGATTTACTTGTTTTTGATCTTAACAAATCTGGATTTCAGTTTGATTATTTTAACTTTTTTTTTAATAAAAGTCCTTTTTGTATCACTTTCCTTCTAACTTACATGGGTCAGAAGCAGTCAGGAACATAAACACTTTTTGTTTATGCAGTAAATAAATCAAATTTATGGTCAAAAACAAGATTTTAATGTACATGTGGAAGAATTATGAAATAAACTGATTCTAATAAATCTACCAAAGAGATACTCAGCTAATAATTAATAAATGTATTAGTATAATCAGTGAACTGGATATCCTATAAAATAGGATTTAAGTATATCAAGTGGTAACAAAAAACAAAGTATGAAGAGACAAGTCTTTTGTGAGCCATCTCTATCAATTCGTCATGCTTAAAGAGCCATTTTCAATCACTGACTAACGAAGAGACTGACTGACTGATGAACTTTGCTTTGTGGCCAGAGCCAGACATTGCACATGTGTTTCAGCAGGAGACGAGAGGGAACCTACATTTGACTAAATTTGGTTTGTGTCGTTGCCTGAAATTTTGTTAAGGGAAGTGTGAAGACATACAGTGGTATGAATGCGTTTGTCAAACTCGTCTGTCTTTGTGCAAAATCCCAAGACTTTAACGGTATTCAAGACTAAAGTACACAACATTAGCGTGAAGCTCTTGTAAGCATTATTTCAGTGTGCGGCCCGATCAAACTCCACTGAAAGTAATCTCTGTTAGCTTGTTGCTAACTGTTACGACCTGTGACTAGGTCTAGGGGAGGTAATATAAGGCAGGGGTGGAAGCTAGGAGTGGTAAAACTGGTGTCCCTTCGTTAGGTTGACGATAACATAAGTAACACAGCTTTGGTTCACATCACTACTTTAGATTGACGTTTTAACTTACTGGAAAAGAAAAAATAATCAAAGCGCCTCGACGCACTCAGTACTTTATGCATTAGTATAGGCTGCTGCACGTGTGCGTTAAGAGTGCCCATACTCTGTACTAGCATAGGCTAAAACCAGCATAGCTGCTATTACATCACACCAAAACCTGAAAATGATTGAACACAGTGTGCCAGGGGAAGAAATTTAGACCTCGCCAGCTTCACAGTCTTCTGCTTTAAATTTAACTGCTAGGCGAGGATCATCTTCGCTCATGCGGAGCTGGTTTGTATTTGAAAAGACTGACTTCGCTTAGAAGAGGGCAGTTTACAGACTTGGTAAGAAAGCAGCCGTTAAAGATGCTCCACAGCTAACTTGTTTCATCATCTTTGAACAAACCAGCGCACAATGAGGAGTATGAAGAGCTTCGTGAGCCAGCTGTCCGAGATAGACCTAAACCAGCTAAGGAGTCTGGCAAAATACACACTCAGCAAACATCAGCAGAGTCATTCACTAAAGAAGCAGCTTCGCCCGATGGCGCTGGAATTGGCTCTAGCTCTGCTAGTCGACTAGCGGAATAAAGCAGAAGATGGTGGATGGATATTAATATCCTTTAAAAAGTACAAGTTTGTAAAATATAAGGCTTTTACAAAATCATTTTTAAATAATGCAAGATATCCTTTATTATTGTTATCCACAAAATCACAGAAAACATTGAGATATCAGTTTTTGTCAATATCGCACAACCCTAATAACAAAACACTTCTTTATGCCCATTGTAGCCGCATGCCAGTGCCAGTGATGACACAAGTCAGGTCTGTTCACATTGTCTAGCAAAGTTTTTATTTATGAATATCAAAAGATTGTTCCAGGAGGATCTACATCTCCAGCTGAGTATTGTTCATTCTCATTGAAAGTCGGCCTGAGGTTGTCTTTATACTTTATTTCTCCAGTTAAATCAAAAACATGGCTGCACAGTACCAGAGACTGCAAGGTTAATGGAGCTAAACATTTTTGTGGCATCCTTAATTTTAAAAAGCTAAAGATGTATTTTACTAAGAAATAAAAGAGGACTTGTATCCGTTTTTCTACAGTAGTTCAACATATAATGTTGTTTATCTGGTGTTTATAACTCTCGTTCCCACACAGCTTCTGAAAGTTCCTGCATCTTGAAATCGTTTGTGCTCAGTGTGGTAACTGTTCTCCAGTCAGTGGTCTAGAGCTTCAGTAATGTGTATAAGAACTTTATACACCTTGTGGTACACGACCACTAGATCATAAAGATAAATCAAGTCATGTACATCTTGATGGTATCTTTGCAGTTTCACAGCCTCCTGTTTTCTCTGGTGGGTCTTATCACAACCTGTAATCTCCACATGTTCAGTGATTAGGGCAGTGATTATGAGCAGACTATTACAATCAGGCTCCACACTTACAGTTCCCTCTACAGACCAAACACCAGTTTAGGAAGAGCAGCTACTGCTTTGTGGACGTCCTGATTGTTCAGAGTGAATGTTTAGAAGAATGTAGGGTTTGTGTGATGGAGATACAGAGAACATACAGCAACACTTTCAAGCTTTTCAGTAAAAGAAGCTGTAAGTACACGTACTAGACGCCACATTTCAGGCACATGTATAACATCGCTGTCCGAAGAAAAACATGTGCCTCCGTTTTAGTCCGTTTTAATTCTTCTGCATCGCTTGCAGAGATTCTGTTTACATTGTGTGACAATTTTATGATGAATGGACCTATGAAAATGCTCCAAAATAACTGAAAACTTTGAAATTCTAATGGTTTCCAAATGGTTACAAATCGTTACGTTCTTAATTAAAAGTAAAAGTGAGTAAAAATGTTGTTTTTCTCTCCTGTAAAGTTGCCCTTTTGGTTTTTTATTTCCAGACCCCCACAATTCAGGCTCTTATCTACATGGAACAGCACCCCTCCCTTCGTAAACTGTGATGACGTCAGGGCCCTGGATACATCACCAGCCATACAAAACCCCTTTGCTGAAGACTATATAGATAATGTAAAGACAGTGGACGCAGTACCTAACTGGTTCCTGTAGAAACGACCATCCAGACACTTAACGACACAGGGCGGTCCAGGGGTACCTGCGTGAAGAACAAACAGAAACAATCTTAAGAGCATCCATTGTGTTCATGTATGTAATTACTGAAACACATGCATACGTGTGTGAATACTAGTGAATGTAAACACACCTGCCAGTAGAAATGATTACCTGTCGGTCGAGTCCAGCGAGGATTTAAGGTATAAAACAGCAGGTGGGCAGAGTTAAGGTATTTTAGAGACTGTAGGAGCTTCTTGTGTTACGACAGTGTTGGAGAGCTTTACTACTGAAAATTTACTCTGGATAGTAGTAGGTGGTAGCTGTTACTCCACCATAGTATATACCTCCCACCAGAGTAAACAGTCACAATAAACATGTTGGAAAAGGGAAACTTACCTGACTAACCTGACTTCATTACCACCTCTCTCAGACGACCTACTGATCACTCAGTTATTGATAAATGATCTTTTTTTTCTGATGAGATTTTTCTTGTGAGGCATGGTTCAGATCAGGAGATGCTTCTTGTGAACTGCTCTCTCAGAGTTTTTGTCCACATAACTTTAACCCACACCCCCACTGTTACACTGACTGGACACCAGGTTGCTAACTCTTGCTGTGAGTGTTTCCATAGTGTATTCAGTATTGACAAGAACAATACATTAACTGTTCGTGTTAGTATTTTAAAGGGTCATAGATTCTGAAGTTGTCTGTGTTGTGTGTTCTTGTGGTGGTTTAATTCTTATTATTTTTCCATCTAAAGAAAAGCCAAACAACACCCCATATTTAATCTCTAACCCACTCCCACATGTGACTAAACAGAAAGTGATCATGTTAGCATCGCAGGCACCTCATTATAGGCCGCCTCAACACAGCACATATTTAAGAAACCAGTGAAACTATATGCAGTGTAGTCTTTAACTATTCTCCTACAGTATGTATTAACTTACATCTAACCTCCTCAGATGGGCTGTATTTTTGCTCCAACTCTACTTGGATAAATACGACTATCTCAGAGGCCCTGAGGCAGGGGAGTAGGCTTGTAGTAGGCAAATTGTTTGTACATTTAACCCATCCATGCAGTGACACACTCACATTTACACACACTTGTGAACACACACACACTAGGGGGGCATTGAGCACACTTGCCCAGAGCAGTGGGAAGCCCTGTTCGCAGCACCCAGGGAGCAGCTGGGGGTCAGATGCCTTACTCAAAGGCACCTCAATAGTGTACTGTCGGTTCATGGGATCAAACCAGCAACTTTCTGGTCACAAGGCTGGTTCTGTAACCTCCCACCCACAACTGCTGTTGTTTTATTGCCAATCAAACCATTAGACTGTGATCAGCCTTTGCTGTCTGCTTTTGCCTTAAGCCAGGCGTGTCCAGTTCTACCTACAAAGTGTGGGGGGGCAGGTTTTGTTTCCAAACAAGCAAGAGAGCACACCTGATTACTCTCGTCTGATCAGTTCAGTCCTCAACGACTGTTTAGATGAGCTCCTGCTCTGCTGCAGTGAAAAGCTTTAGTCACACTGGCCCTTAAGTGTGGATAACATTGGAACGATCACTTATAATCCTTCAGTTTGTTGATTGCTGAACTTGGTTGCGGTTAAAAGATGTAGTTGTGGATGCAGATGTGAAATTCTGACCTGTATACTTTGTTGTTTTCTACCTTTACTGTCTTCACCATTGTGGATTATGAAGCTCTAACCTCACTTCAGTCTAACCTCACATCAGTTCATCAGGTAAGACATGAATGGAGTTTCATCATTTTCCCTGCCCGCCATGGCTGTAGGCTTCTGCTTCCCATGATGACGTGTAAGTTTTGCTGTGTCTTTTCACATCTCAGCGGTCTGATTTGATTTCAGTCATGTTTTTCGTTCTTTGGGGGCCGTGATGGATGCCTTAAGCTGAGGATGATAATGTTGTCTTCTTTGGGTGGGATTCCTGGGACGAGCGGATGTGTGCTTTATAGTGAAGGATCAGTGTGGGTTGTCTTTATGTGAATCTAGAGATGCATCATCTCAAAACCCTTAATGATGTGTCTCCTTCATCCTTCAGTCCTGAAAGCTGACTGAAGCCCACCATCTTTGAGGACCTATCAGATGTACTGGGAGATCTTGCGCAAAAAAGTGGAGGCTTGTTTTAAGTTAAGTTAGTTTTTGTTCTGCCCTAAAATTTTGAGTTATTTAAAGTTGAAGTAATACGTTTCAGGCCATAAAAACACGAATACTTGTTCTGTTAACCTGCTGTTTATTAACCTGTTAATTTGATTTACTACAAACTTGACATGACTTACGTTTGTGTTACAGTAATACTGGAAAAGAAAAGATTGATTAAAGTTAATCAATCGATCAATTGATGTATTTGAGTTTTAATAAAGTGAAAGGAGTTTGAACAATTCTGGCTGATTTGCTATTGATTTTTATCCCCATATGGTGGCAGTGAACATGTGGGGTGACGGCTGCACTGCCGTTAGTAATAAGTTCTAGCCGGATGTAGTGACACAGTGGGACGTAACGTGTTTGGAAGTCGTACCTACCAGGTTTTTCCTGCCCACGTTTTTTATGTGCATGGTACCACTGCTTATCTCAGAGACCTGGCTGGAGAAAATAGCTGATGAAGGCAGAAAGCTGCAGTCAGCCAAGGCAGATTTATAACACTCATGTACTGCTTATGAAAAGTGTTTACAGTGAGTGGAAACAAGCGTTCAGTCACTTTCTAATGTATTACACTTGTGCACATCTCACCTTCAGCTTTACACACACAATGCCTTTTGATGTTATACATATACATATGAACAGAGAGTGTATCATATAAAGAAGGATGTGTTCAGACACCATACATTAATAACATTAGTATATTTCTGTTACGATGCTGATGTTTATTATTACATCCTTGAGACGTCTGTGGTGAGAATTAAGTCTTGCACCTGTTGTTGAAAGCCAGTAAAAGAATAAATAAATAAACCAATGTCTTTCCCCCAATAAGGATTTGGAATTCCATATTGTGGCTCATGGAAGAAGAATTCCTCATATCCTTACACCTATAGTGTTATGTATTCAAGCAAAGTTAGGACCATACAGTTACCATAAGACTCTGTCAATGTTACAAGATCATTTGAGGAAACATAAAGATTGTAAATCATGGCAGTGAATTATGTCACTTAACAGAAGGCCATCTTTAAAAAGGTGCCAGTTTTTGCAGCAGCTGTTGTTTGAAAGTCTGAAACAACACCAGCTTCATGATGATCATGTAAATAATGAAAAATCTGTATGTTAAATGGAAAAACATTGGAAAACAATATTTAAGTGTGCCTATTGTTTGCAATTAAACATTGGGTTGTGGTGGTAGACTGTACATGTAGATAAAGTTATGATTGCTGGAACATACATAGCTAGCTAAGATAAACCTTGTATCATTCAACTGGACTGTGTTTTATACCAGCATATACAGCTGTTACAGATACCGTAGTCCACCAATAATAGAACACTCATATAAAAACAATTACTAACATTCGTGGCCTGATGGTTAGGGGTCATCAGCACACAATTGAAGTGCCCTTGAGCAAGTCACCTAACCTCCAACTGCTCCCTGGGCAACGTAAATAGGGCTGCCTACTGCTCACTGCACCCTATTGTGTATGTTTACTATTGTGTGTATATGTGGGCGTTTCACTGCCCCCTAGTGTGTATGTTCACTAGTGTGTGTATATGTGGGTGTTACACTGCATGGATGGGTTAAATGTGAAGGTCGAATTCCGCTGTGTGCAAACACAAGTGACAAATAGTGGCTAGTACTATTACTTGTTGTTGTTGTTGTTGTTGTTGTAGTTACATGAACACAAAAAGAATATTAACTGTAGTTTGTATGTATGTATGTGAAACAGGTGTTGATTCAGCAGCTGGCTCGTGATTACTTGATGATGGGCTCTGCGCTTAGACGCTTGCGTAACTTGAAAGCTATTTAAGTGAGTTATTCATATAAAGGCGTTTGATGGTGTAATCGCCTGCAAGGCCATCCTCGGCCACCAGAGGGAGCACAGCAACTCCTCTGTAATTAGAGCTAAGCAGTAGCTCCTGCACCTGCTTCTACTGAAGAGAAGCTCCCCTGCTCAGTCCTGGTGGTTTAGTGTGAAGTTACCCGACTGGCTGGTAGTTTGTCATAGTTTATTGGACGAAAACTCCAAGTGAAACTTCTCACCTACTCCAGCCGTTTGTTGAGGCAGAGCTCAGACTAGGGCTTGATGTTGAGCTTGTCAGCATGTGAAAATGTTCACACCACCAAATTAATACCTTACTGAGAAGTGGTCTGAATGTGTCCACAGCTTGGCCAGTGGCCAGTGGAAGTGTTTTTCAAAAGGGGTTTCATTGTTTAGAGTGAATCAGAGTGAACACCTCCCGGTAAGAATCACTACCCTCTTAAACTCTGTAGTGTGTTTGAGATCCTGCTGTAACTAATAATGCACGTTTATTGTTGTCTGTTATTTGAAGGTTGTTAAGATACTTTGCTGTTTGCATTGCTTTAGTGTGGCTGTATGTTTCACACACACACACACACACACACACACACACACACTGAACTGCTGATTCGTTCCCTGTGAGAAGAAATGAGTTATGTGAGTGAAGGTTATAAATTTGTATATCTCTCACATCTATAAGATCACACAAAGCTACTGTAGAGACTCACAGCCAGTAAATGCTTCATGGTGGAACTTCAGAACATGCTGTTCAACATGAGCAGATTCGATGATTGCTGTGTAGGACCCTGTATCGTGTGTGTGCTGAGTGTGGTTGGAGTTTTCCTCTCACTGGTCGAGCTGCGGTTTCAGTGCGTAGCTGAAATGCTTTGTCAGCAAGAAGAGTGTCGAGGCAGAGTGTCAGCTTCTCCGCCTCATTCAGCCTCCAATTCTGTGTATGTTTATTAATACAGATAATGTTGGAGGCAAAAATATAAAAGAGAAACAATAATTTGTTTCTATGCGACGAGTACTTCAGATACTAATATCCACTTCAAACGTACACATTTCTGATGACACTGTATTTACACATACATACAAGGTTTAAAATAAAAGCCAACCTTGACTGCTAACCTACGGTACCTAAGTACTGACAGGGTGAGGAAACAAGCTTCTTGGGGTGTTGTCTTCTTGGGACGCCAACTTCGCGGCCTGTCTCTGACCATTACAGTGATCAACTTTGATCATTACATTGGTCAACTCTGACCATTACAGTGATCAACTCTGACCATTTCAGTGATCAACTCTGACCATTACAGTCATTAACTCTGATCATTACATTGGTCAACTCTGATCATTACATTGGTCAACTCTGATCATTACAGTGATAAACTCTGATCGTTACAGTGATCAACTCTGATCATTACATTAATCAACTCTGACCATTTCAGTGATCAACTCTGACCATTACATTGATCAACTCTGACCATTTCAGTGATCAACTCTGACCATTACAATGATCAACTCTGACCATTACAATGATCAACTCTGATTATTACAGTGATCAACTCTGATCATTACATTAATCAACTCTGACCATTTCAGTGATCAACTCTGACCATTACATTGATCAACTCTGATCATTACAGTGATCAACTCTGACCATTACAGTGATCAACTCTGACCTTTACAGTGATCAACTCTGATTATACAGTGATCAACTCTGACCATTACAGTGATCAACTCTGACCATTACAGTGATCAACTCTGATCATTACATTGATCAACTCTGATCATTACATTGATCAACTCTTACCATTACATTGATCAACTCTGATCATTACATTGATCAACTCTGACCATTACAGTGATCAACTCTGACCATTACAGTGATCAACTCTGACCATTACAGTGATCAACTCTGATCATTACAGTGATCAACTCTGACCATTACATTGATCAACTCTGAGCATTACATTGATCAACTCTGAGCATTACAGTGATCATCTCTGACCATTACAGTGATCAACTCTGATCATTACAGTGATCAACTCTGATCATTACATTGATCAACTCTTACCATTACATTGATCAACTCTGAGCATTACAGTGATCATCTCTGACCATTACAGTGATCAACTCTGATCATTACAGTGATCAACTCTGACCATTACAGTGATCAACTCTGATCATTACAGTGATCAACTCTGACCATTACAGTGATCAACTCTGACCATTACAGTGATCAACTCTGATCATTACAGTGATCAACTCTGATCATTACAGTGATCAACTCTGCTTGTTATGAATGCATGCGTTTCTCTGCCAAACTTTGCGATATTTCTCAGATGACAAGAAAAGCTGCTTCAGTGGCTGTGTTTACATGTGGAATAGAAGTTGAAGATCACACCCAGGTTGTTAACATACTGAACACTTCTGTAATTAGTTGCTAAACCCCAGCTTTTATGTACACGGTGATCTTTGCATAAGAATGCTGGATTGTTTCCTGGTGCACATACAGAATGGACAGCCGAGAAGGTGTTAACAAGAAAAACATTGGATTAACATCACTTACTGCCTTTAGGCAGCCTTGGTATACCACTGTATACGTTTTTCAATACTGTTATCTGGGTGTGCTGACATTTTACTGTTCAGTGCTTTACAGCATAAGTTCTCAACCCAGCATTAGGTAGCAAAAAACACTAACACAGTCACTACGGAGGAAAGAATTTCTGAAACATCCTTGGACGAACACAGACCCCTCTTTATGGCTCAGGTCATAGTGATATAACTTCCATATTACAGGAGGTTCAAACTTTCAGGGCTCATTCTTGGCGCAATGGGCAAAGACGGACCAAACCTGTCAGCCCAGACCGGGACAGACGGATGAAGCCGGAAAAAGCCTACATCCCACGCTCCCAAGTTACATAGCATTGTGTTGTTTTAGGGTAAGATTGATTCACCTCCCTAATAGTACCTGCTCTGTGGTGGCCTGTGAGGGGGTACTGATCAGGGTACTAAGAACAGGGTAATAAAGTATACAAAGAATCAGATGAACTACAGTCTGTAAGTGTAGCTCCTATATGCTCAGTGGGGCTGATACAATGGACAGTGTGTGTAGATACAAGGAGATGGCTGGTGGTCACTAGTTTAGTAGCACATTTATTTATTCTCAAGAAAGAAATCAGTACATCATAAAACCAGTTCCAACAAAAAGGAATGATGGAACAATGATGAGCTGAATCAGTTGCAATATGGCCTTTACCTTGCACATCTGGCCTGTACACATGTTGTTCATTAGTCTTAATTTTGTTTAGTGCTGTTGAGGCTGATACAGAAAATACATACATCATTTCAAAAATCCTAACAGATCATATTACACCATCATACATGAAAGAGCAGCTCAGAAAAGAACTGAGATCCAATTCTCAGCCCGCTTTATATTGTAGCTGTTTAGTTATAGATTATCAGTGCATATACCAGCAATGTCGCCACTACTGAAGTACTCACAGTCACAACTGAGTGACAGTAGAAGAGCGTATTCAAAGAAAACAACTATCTTCAAACTAGTAACTTTACAGGAGAGACCAGATTGTTTCTTACTTTCAGTGTAAGTTGATATAAAGAGGATATAAAGCTGATAATGTAGGTCACTGCGTGCCTCTTATAACAACCAGGGAAGCCATGTTGGAAAAAGAGCAGCTCACTTTATAATGCATGTGTACTTACATAGGTCTAAGCAAACTGTTGCATCAATATTAATTGTGTAATTATGAGCGTGTGTGTGTGTGTGTGTGTGTGTGTGTTTACACGGGGTGTACGGCTTTGAATATTAAATATCACATTGTAGTTGTATGCATAGTTAACACAGTTAAACTAAAGTCTACCTGTTGCTGGTCCTCTAGTATCATATCTGTGGTTTCAGGTCTACTGAAGGTGATTTGACCAGCGCATTGGTTGATCATGATATTTCTATCAACTGTAATGTGACCCCGCCCCCAATGGACTAGCTCTGCAGCGCAGACTGACCTCTGGTCTGGGTGTGTTGTATTTGAGCCCTGAGCTTCTCCTTGCAGACCAGCACACACAGGAGGGGGTCTGAGACCACTCTCACATTCACCACAAAGGTAAACATAGCGTCTTCCATGCCCCCGGGCGGGCCGCTTACGACTGCGGACACAAACGCAGCTTTAAACGACGCCCAGGCAGCGACAAGCATAAGAGTAGAAACTATCAGCACTGCTGACCCCGCCTGCACGCCCCTGTGAGGGCCACGGGCGGGATCAGAGGGCTCCTTGCACGCAAGTGTGCACGTGACCGCGAAGATGCTGAACGGCAGAAGAAACAAGACTGTTTCTGACAAGACTGAAAGCTGGAATCCGAACAGAACCAGCCAGAGGACAATGGACAGGACGACGGAGCAGGTCGGCGAGAAAACACGAGCAGAGCAGCTGGGACTGTTCAAAGAGAGAACGCTCTCCAGTGCCACTAGCTTCTATACCTGCCTTGGTGATATCGCCTAGCGGTCGAGTAGCTGATGATGTGGAACAAAACCGACAATATTAAGAGATCCAGGAGCAGCTCCGAGAGAACGTTCAGGAGGAGGAGGATGGTGAAGGCTGACGTCCGGCCTCCACCCTTGCAGTGACGGTATATGTTCTGAAGAGCCCAGGCCAGAGCTGGGAGACCCACACACACGCTAGCGAGAAGGAAGACGAAGGCTATGACTTTGTTATGATGAACAACAAAAGAATGTTTCCCGTCAAAGTCATAATCACTGATATTGGGGAACGCAGTGAGAGTTTGATCAGCAGGGTTCGTGTCCATGGCCAGTCACAGGGATAAAACGACTGCAGCCCAGAAACACAGTATAAAGAAAGAGTCTGTGTGAGTGAGCGTATCATTCAGACTTAGCATACAAGCTTAGCAAGTGAAACAAGTCATGAACACTTACTGATAGAGCAGATAAGCCACTGAGATGAACGCTGCTACTGCAGCACTCGCAGCTGGATCATAGAGATGCCTACACAAAGAAAACACTGCTCTCAACATTCACTAGCTTTACAAATATGAGGTCAGTGGAGCTGATACAGTGGGCAGTGTGTGTGTAGATATAAGGAGGTGGGTTTAACGTCATGGCTAATTGGTGTGTTAGAAATGCAGGTTTAACTGATGCGAGGGCCAGATTACCCCCACCAATACTACTGGGGTGGAAAACTGCTGTGGGGAAAAATGTGGGAGGTAACATTTGAGAGAATTAGGTTTATTATTAAGCTTAACCCACTACAGCAGTAACATGAACTTGTACTTAGCCCCTGCACTATTAACCCTTTAAATGACCAGCACTCACCAATGCGTCAGAAGATCTACAGGGTAAAAGAACTCACTCAGAAAGTTCATCAACTGCTACGCAGACTGGCTAATAAGACTTAGCCTGCCTCCATAATCGCCTGCTTTTATACTACACAGTGTGTAAGACCAGAAGTTATTAAGCAGTACGCTACAATTCTAGTATATTATAATAGATTATGTTGCTTATCTGACCTCCACCATTTCAGCCTGCGCTCAGCTTCGGTCAGTATTATTATGATAAGGTCTGGACTCTGACCAGGTAATGCTTTTGATGAAGAAGCAGTTTGGATGTTACTGTAACCCAACACTCGGATGGAGCAGCTATAAAATCAGCTGCTTCAGATGGATAGATGGATGGAGAGATAGATGGATGGATGGATGTTAGACAGTGTAAACAGTGTAGACCACTTCAGCACAATCACTATTTAAATGTATAGACTGTATACATGGTGTATAATGTAATAGACATAATGTAATAATAACAGTATAGTCATGATTATATATAGTTAACAGTATAGTTATATATAACATAGTTATACAGATACATCTGCGATACAGGTCAACTCTGGAACTCATTAACGCTACAATCAGCTCTCTTGATAAACAGTATGACCTTAAATTTAACACTAACATCTTTCGTGCACAGCCGTGCGGGACTGCAGTACTTTTCACTAGTAAACGCACACACGTCATGTTGTTTTCTTTTACCAGAGGTCTCACAGCAGTCCATCCTAATAAGTGTAAAGTCGAGTTTCCGTTACGCCGTTTCCTTTCAGATAAGCTGAGTTTGTAACATGTCTGAGCTCAGATATCTGGCTGATGCAGTCAGGTTTATTAATATGTAAGCAGACAGTTTCGTCTGATATATAGTTTAATATATTTCTGGTGCAGATATCTGCTTCAGAGGTACCGACACAAAGTCCAGCACACGTAATGTTATTATGTGTAAAAATTATGTGTAATATTAATATGAATTATTGCTTGTTTTGAACATTAACTCTGCTGATGGTGACTGTAGAGACCAGCAGCTTGTAGCCACAGAGTAAAAGATGAAGGGATGCTGCTGAAGAGGAAACGGCCTCTTATCTGAACGCCACAATCGAATGACAGCCTGCCTTTTCCAATGTGCTGTTTTGAAATCGGACTTCCTGTGAGATCAGTCGTCATCATCTCTGGTCTGTGTGAGGGTCTCAAAGGTCAGGCTCCCACCTGCAGAGTAGCTAGACGTTTTAAAGAAGTTGTTTGTGTTGAGTAATAGCATTCTCACAACAGTGCTGTTAATCAGAGGGAGCACCTCGCCCGGTAAGAGTGATCGTTCTGTTTTAGTTATTTTAGGAAATTGCTTAACCTGTAATTTAATGTGTATGTCTAAATATATCTGTACCATATACCCTAATAGATACAGTACAGTTACATTCACAGCATTTTGGTAGACGCTGTTACCCACAGTCCTGCCCAAAGACCCTTATTGGTATAGTGTACGGTGGTTGTCCAGATAGGGGCACAGTGTACAGCATGGAGGTCAACCGTGTTACCCATTAACTATGCCAACCATACAAAGAAGTTCTATAGTTATTATAAGATAATAATGGTATATATATATATATATATATATATATATATATATATATATATATATATATATATATATATATATATATATATATATATATACACCAAACAGCCATTACATTGAAACCACCTCCTTATATTTTCATCAGCTCCGTTATTTGGGTAGTGGGCATTCTCTTTGGGTAGTGGGCACTGCAGTGACACTGACGTAGTGGTGGTGTGAGTGGATCAGACACAGCAGTGCTGCTGGAGTGTTTAAACACTGTGTCCACTCACTGTTCACTCTATTAGACACTCCTATCTTGCTGGTCCACCTTGTAGATGTAAAGTCAGAGACAGTAGCTCATCGTGCTCACAGGACGCTGTTGTCTGGACGTTGCTGGTTGGTGGACGATTCCCAGTCCAGCAGAGACACTGAGGTGTTTAAACATTCAAGCAACACTGCTGCGTCTGATCCACTCACACCAGCACGTCAGTGTTACTGTTATGTTTTGATCTTTTCTCTGTAGGTACCTGTGTTCACTCAGTGTCACTGGTCCGGCTGTGGTTTCAGTAAGTGTCTAAAATGCTGCAAGCTTTAAGGAGTTAAGGAGATTTCCACTAACATGCAGTCACTTTATTCACTACTGCAGCTCTCGTACGGAAGAAGAGGTCATGTACTACTTGCAGTACTTCTACACCAGTTGCCGCGAGAGTATGGTTTTACAGAAGGACGCTCTGAACCATGCGCTCATTAGAACGATCTTCTTCTTGATGACTGCTGTGGGTTTGGGTCTTCCAGCTGTGCTCTGGGCTCTCCGCGTTCAGCACCGCCATCGCAAGAGTGGAGGCCGGACGTCCGTCATCAGCATCTTCCTCCTCCTCAGCGACCTGCTGGAGCTGATAACCAAATTAGTGCTGGTAGCCTTTTCTTTGAGAAGCCATTCAATACCGTGCGGTATTTCTTTTGCCCTTTTGTTTGGAATCCGGACGTGTGGTCATCACCTGCATCAGCTGGTGGCGCTAGAGAGTGTCCTCTTTCTGAGATATCCATCTGTTGCTTCTATTTTCTCTCCGCTCTGCTCCACCGTGCTCTGCAGCGTAGTGGTGGTGTTGGTGACGGTGCTGATGTGTCTGAATATCTTTGGATTGTTCATCATTTTGTTTTTGTCCTTCTTGCCTGTAGCTGTGGTAGCGGTCACTTGTTTACTGACTTGTGAATCCTCCTCTGAGCACGTTCTGCCCATGCACAGAAAACTCAGCGTCTTGGTTCAAAGTGTTTCCATGGTTACACTTGTTTTTTTATATGTGCCGTATTTCTTGGAGGTGGTTGTTGATCTTCCTTTCAAGCTGCACCATCTGGTGAGTTTGCGTGTGATCTCAGAGCCTCTCCTGAGTGTGCTCGTGTGCAAGGAGAGTCATTGGGCTCAGAAAGAACCAGCTAGCTCAGAACAGAGTTCTGCTCCATGAATAAGCTGCAGTTGCCTGGTATGCCATTTGGGTCTTAACGGTGGGAGGCGTGAACCCTCCTGTTATGTTCAACAGTAGTATCATTGACCTGATATGTGTTCAACCTTCTGAAAGCAGTTTAGAAACACAACCTCGCTTCCCAAGGACTATGGGACCCTGTGTAAAATTTTAAGAAAGACAGTAATTTGCAAATCTCCTAGACCCCATATTTAATTCCCAATAGAACATAGAACCCACATCAGATGCTGAGAGTGAGACATTTGACAGGAACTATTGACCCGTTGAGAACTTGATGGCAGCGAGGCATCTCAATAAAGTTGAGGCAGGAGGAACTAAAGGCTGTAACAGTAAGTGTTGCTAATAAAAAAACAGCTGGAGGAGCTTTTGGGTGCAGCTAGATCACATGACTGGGTATAAAAAGACTCTCAGCAAAGATGGGCAGATCTTCACCAATCTGTGAAACACTTTAAAAAACAATGGTGGAACATCTTTTCTGAAATTGTTCCACAATTTATTATGTAAATAAAAATATTTTACACAGTGACCCAACTGTTTCGGAAGTGGTGTTGTAATTTTTTCCCCTCAAGCATTTAAATAATCTTAATATCAAGTGTAATTAAATGTCCACCTCTTACAGGTCATGGTTTATTCGTAATAATCAGGTCCTTGTTCACTAAAAATCACAAGTTCAAACAGTTTTTTCTGTACATTTATATTTTATTTGGATTTTCCAACATTGACATTTTCTGTCACGGAACATACAAACAAAACATCTGTTCACATCTTATTGACTCCTTCAAACCACATCACACTATATATAAGAGCTGGGTATTATTTAAAATATATATTATTTGGGTTTTTTTTCAATAATGTTTCAAACAGGAAACCTGAAGAAGAGAGTGAGAAAATTCAAAGAATTGAAAATAAAATCAAACGTGTTTTGTTCAAAGCTTGGTAGCCTCTAGTCTCACTGCATACTGGGTGTAACAGAAACATGCAGGTGGGGTTGCAAACACCTTAAAGTAGACATTTCCCCCAGTTACATATTCATCACACTAATTAAGCCAAGTAGAAAAAGTTTTAGCCTCCAAAACTTTTTAAAACCATTTTTAAACTTTTGAAACGAGTCCACTCGACCCAAAAGATAACCAGCGGGGTTAAGAATGAACTGGGGGCCAAGCCCCAAAATGTGCTCCCTGTGGTGAATAGAGTGTAATAGAGCTATAAGTGAACATATTAAGTGACTCACACTGTACTATTGTTTGTACACACTGAACTGATTATATATGTTTAGAATTATAAAGACATTTTAATCTTAATGAGTTTAAAGAGGGAAGTGATTTCCATGATTAATGGCCCAAAAGGAATGCTTGAGCGTACAGTCGTTAGTATTTGTCTGATCGGGTCAGTATGTTATGTGAATCTGTATTTATTTGCTTCCTTATGTGTTAGTATGTGCTATAATGTTATTTTTATGCTATTTTATTATGAATTCCTTTCATATACTTACATATGAATAGCATGATGAAGGACACTGATTGACCAGGACATCCTGTGACAGCGCAGTGTTTAAACTCACTGCCGATTCTACTGTCAGTGATTATGTAGGGAGAGAGTTTAGCAGTGGGTGTGGCTATAATACCTGCATGGTGTCCATATACATATACACCAACCAGCCATAACATTAAAACACACACTGTCCATTCAATCTATTTACTATATAGGACCACCTTGTAGTTCTACACTTACAGACTGCAGTTAATCTAATTCACTGTATACTTTATTGCCCTGTACTGTAAGGGTGAGGACCCCCCACAGGACCACCACAGGTACTATTAGGGATGTGGGTCATTCTCAGCACTGCAGTCACACTGACGTGGTGGTGGAGTGTTTAAACACCTCAGCGTCACTGCTGGACTGAGAATCGTCCACTAACCAAAACTATCCAGCACTAATGAGCACTAATGAAGGACTAGAGGATGATCAACACAATATATAAGGGTGGACAGTGAGTGGACACACAGCACTGCTGTATCTGATTCACTCACACCAGCACAACACACACTAACACACCACCACCACGTCAGTATCACTGCAGTGCTAAGAATGACCCGCCACCCAAGTAATAGCTGCTATGTGGTGGTCCAGTGGGGGTCCTGACTATTAAAGAACAGGGTAATAATGTATACAGAGAATCAGATGAACTACAGTCTGTGAGTGTAGAACTGCAATCAGTGTGTGTATGTGTATATATATATATATATGATGTTTATGTGGGGGATATTATGTGGAACATGATGAGTATCTCAGGTAACTCTGTCAGTGGATGGTTCAGTGCAGTGTGGAGGTTTTGGCAGTCTCGCACAAACACAAGCGGATAAAGGCTTCCAAACCACGTCTAGAACCTTTTTCCCACATAGTCATACCTAACAGGTTTAACACACCTAGTCAATCTGCAGGTTTTCAACATCAACAAACATCTTCTGCATTAACCACACTTAAACAGATTCTCTCTATTCTTATACATACCAGGAAAGATAAACAATATAAAATGTGCCACAGCATTTACACACAACCTATTGTATCTTTAGTTTTTCCCTCAATATGTTCAATTCAGCAACCAATGTTAAATAACTGTGCAGACATAGCATCACTATCCCAAACTTTATATCTGATATCTGGGGATCTGTAAAAGCCCACGCTGCTAAGCCACCTCTGTCCACCAGAGGGAGGCATGGAGGCTCTCAATGGCACCTGATTCTCACTCTGCTTGATGCGGGACTCTCATCTGGGCTTCTGTGCTCAGTCTTGAGTTGGTAGTTCTGGTACCCCCTCTTAAGCTGCCAACGGACTGTGTATTGGCTTCTTTAACCCTTCTCTTATTTGCAGCAAAGGCCATCACCAGCGATGATGTGACCAGCGTGGGCATTCGGACATAAAGGGTGGGCAGATACATTCAACACCAAAGAGGTTAACAATGAAGTCACAGTGTTATTTAATGGTTGAATTGTTTTATTTACATACAGGAAAGCAGAAAGACAGATTTCTCTGGCAGTGAAGGTGATTTTGGGTTTATGGTTTAGCAGTAAAGCTGATGAGACTGTGTTTTAATATATTATTATCACAATGATGTAAATGTACAAATGTATCTCAAAAATGGCATCTTTACAGGAGATACCAAAAACCTTCTTTACTTTTAATGGAAGTCAATGGAACCAGAACCTTTTACGAGCTATTTATAATACATGTTTTTCTTTGGACAGCGACAACATATATGATAACATGTCTGATACGGCGTAATAGAAACTAGAATTTTAGACTTTTACAACTATTTATCACTTGTGTGGCATTTAACCCACACATGCAGTGAAACACACACACACTAGCAAACATGCACACTAGGGGGCAGTAAGCACGCTTGAAGCAGTTGGGGGTTAGGTGTCTTGCTCAAGGGCACCTCAGTCGTGTCCTGTTTGTTTAAGTTATCTGAGCTCAGCTCAGAGTGATGTGTCTAAGCTGTAAGCACTGCATGTGTTTGAGATGATTGAATCTTGAAATTGTTCCTGTAGAGCGACACACACAACAGGGGGTCTACGATGACTCTCAAACTCATCAGAGAAGCAGACACCACCAACAGATTCCAGTGACGCCACTGCAGAAGGACTGTTATTATGAATGTTACATGCAGGATCATTATAAAAGTGCTGAAAGCTAACACCTTAGAACTTGGCTTCCTGGTTCCGTAAGGGATGTCGCTGATATCAGGTGGAGCTCTACAAGTGACTATGCATGATGGCAGTGTTGTGAGTAAAAAGAGTGGCGAACAGAAGATTAAAACAAAACTGATATCAAACAGCTCACAGAGGAAGAAGCAAATGAATCCAGTGATGGAGATGATGATGGAGCAGCATGGAAAGAAAGCATGAGCAGAGCAGTGTGGATGTCTGGAAGCTAGAGCGCCCTCTAGTACTACTGCTTGCTGGAGGTAAAGCCCATAAACCATTGATCCTGACCATAAGGAGGTAAATATCCAGCATATGTGGTTTGTGTCCTGGCAGTTTTCATACTGCAGTAGTAAAGCCGCTATGGATGGATTGAGGAGCAGCACCAGCAGGTCGGAGAGAAGTAGCATGATGACCAAGGCTGAGATTCGGGCTCCGCTCTTATAATGATGGTACAGAGCGTGCAGTGCCCAGGCTAGTGCTGGCGGTCCTACACACGCTTCAGCGATGAAGAAGATGAACAGTCTGATCTTACCAGCCAGACATTCTTCTTGAGAGTGAGACCATGTACAGGCATGGCGGACGAACAGCGAGTACGTCATGATTGCACTGTCCTGTGATGAAGGTGGCAGGAAAGGTATTATTTCTTTCTGCTACAGTAATATGATTAACATTGCTAAAAGACTGAGTCAAGGTTGGGCTACTTACTGAAATGAGGGACTGACTCCAGAGAACTGCTGCCACGAAGACTGTCAGCTGATCTCAGTGAAGAAAAAGAGAGACTGGAAACAAATGATGAGAACATAAACATTAGAGCTTAACATTGATGGCTCCCGAGATTCTTCACTTCACTGTTCTCTAATATTGTTGCTGTCCAAGAAAAACAAGTATCAATGGCAACTTTACAGGAGAGGCCAAAAACTGGCCTTCACTTACAATGGAAGTCAATGGAAGCAGAATTTTTTGGAGCCTTTCTATTGGTTCATTCGTTATAATTGTCTGACGTAATGTAAATACATGAAATACGTATCAACAGACATGGAGATCCATGTTTTTCTTTGGAGCTTGAAGGGCTCGAGGTACAGACCGACTCTTGACCATTGCCATAAGGCAGATCCATTCTTGACTTCATAGGCATCAGAGTTTTTCATTTAATGCAGGAAGACCCGAAGACCAGCCAAGAATTATCTGTAGTAGTCAAGCCTACCAGAGGCTGAACAAGCACCTGGGTGTTCTCCTGAGATATAAAGGGTAGAATCTGCTGGATGCCCTTGAGGAGAAACCTGGCTGAGCTAGTCAGGTTTGCAATATGAGCTGAGGGCAGGTCATCTAGAATCACTCGAAGGCTTGTAGCATCTGCTTTCAGTCTAATCAGAGGTGCACATCAACTGCAGCCCTGCAAGACCTGTTCAATAGTTCCCCCACTTAAGCACAGCAGCTGAACTGCGCAATAAACACATGAGTTGAGTCAGAGTTGTTCGAGCAGGAAGATCACCAAACGGTGCTGGACTGCTGCAGCTGTGCACTACTGATCTGACTTCTGAACATAAGGCCTTTGTTATGAGCACCAGAGCATAGATCATGCTGTCTGGATTCAGTAGAGCAGTGCTACACTGTGAGTCAGATGTAAAAACCTCTTATTTCTCTTATCAGCTGTCACTAACCCTAACCAACAACCACACTCAAAATAGAACCGGTGCAAACGGCACGCAACGCTGTTCCAAAAATAAGTTAGGACGTGAGAGTTAACCACTGTGTTACAGCACCTCACAGCTCTTAAGACGTTTGGGAACTGAAGAAACGAGAAACTCTGGAGGTGCAGAATGTAGAAGGCTTTAGCTGTGCAACCCCACACGGCATGCATCATCCTATCCCATGCATTTTCAATAGTAGACAGCCAGCTCGGTCCAGTTCACACACTCTGATTAGGCAGCCATGCTTAGTAACACATAATACATGCAGAATGTTTCTTGGTGTGGTTATGCTGAAATAAGCATATACCAGTATCCATCCCTGATTCAGCATAACAGCATCGAAACGGCAACATGTTCTCAAGCTCATGTCGTAGACACTAATACTCCCCAAACCATGACAGTAACAATGTGGCTCGTTCTTTTGTTCTTTGGCTCAGAGAACAAGACGTCCATTATTTCCAAATATAAGTTCGAGCCCAGAGAAATTGGCAGTGCTTCCAAATGTCATGTGATTTCCACTGTGCTCTGAACTAGGCCGTTCCTGGAGCATCGTTATATCAAAGGATTACACCATTTCTCTTCAAATGTGTTCTGAAAATGTAATCCAGAGTGCTCCTCTCAACATTTTAGAATCTAAATCTATTTCTGTATTTACGTTTTATTTTTGCGCTGCTCTTCTTTAAATACAGGGTTCAAGGTGGATTTATAAATCACTGCTTTCTGGTTTTATTCACATTCCACATTATGTCTTAACTCTTATGGAAGAGTTGTAAGTAACAGCAGTGCCTCAAGCTGTCTGGCAGTATTTGCCCAGTATTCACCCACTGGCTATTTCATTAGGTACCTCATGGTATGTACACTCGCTGTCCATTATATCAGCTTGTATAAGACCATTTAGTAGTTCTACTCTTACAGACTGTAGTTTATCTCTTACTCTGATGTAATGGACAATGAGTGTAGATAGAAGGAGGTGTTCCTAATGAAGTGGCTAGTGGCTGTATCTTACTAGATTAGCACTAAATTAACATCTGCAGCTATCTAGTATCAACAGTCTCTGTTATAGTCAGTGTGGTCCTGCATGTTGGTTCAGTTTATCACATTATTCCCTTTTTTTCCTAGAAATGTAGATGTTAGATATCTCTATTACAGTTTGACACATTTATACATGACTTTTGAATGTAAAATGAGCTCAAGTACTTACTGAAGTTTCCCCATCGGCTGCTGAGAAGTCAACTGCAACCTCAAACCACTGAGGATAGAAAAAAAATGCAGAAGTACAGCCCTCCATACATCACTCAGAGGCAGACAGGTATCTGGTTGGTCCCCTAATTTGCAGAATACATTGCACTGGCAGAAGGAGGCCGTCCAGTCAAGCACTTGTACACAGCTTTATGTTGACAGCTCCAGATATATACATGTTTAAGTCTCTCGTACTGCGTGTACTGATTACGATCACCACTAAGTATGGATATGCTTCTCGGGGCACTACAGTACTCCTTGTTCTAAAAGATCCAACCTGATGACCTCCCAAAGTCTGGCCACAGTTCAAGTATTATAGGGTTCTCCACACTTGTGATGTGCCTAACCTAGTGGGTGCGAGTAGGGCAACGACATACTCTTAACACCAGCGAATGGGCTGCATGTGTCCACTAAGCCCTGACCCTTGCCATATGTGCCACCACCAGCCTCACCATCATAAAAGAAATTGATGGTGCCCTCCTGCACAGAGTCTCGCAAGGCCATCTTACAGCCAGGCTTTGTTTTCTCCGCCAGTTCGTTGTTTCCCAGCAGTTCACTGCGGGGTGTTGTGGATTATTTCCACATCACGTTTGGACCAGCGTCCCAAGTTTTCTGGATCCAGGGTTGTACATTCAGTATTAACCTAATAGTAATAAGCTAATAGTACTGGCTGTAATAGCTGCAGTTCGTTTACTTTATCTGATTACTTTCTTTCATATTACATTGTATAACCTCATGTAATAAGTGACTCATATAGGAATAATCATTATCCGATGTAATGGCTTGTTCCAGGATTTAGAACACCCTGTGCATACATCACTTTCATTGATAGTGTATAAATTAGACACTTGTAACAAAGGCTACTCAGAGACGGAGGTGACATCCATATGTAGGTTGTTTATTCAATGCACAATGAAAATGCACTAGGCAAAGTCAGTGGCATAGCAGTGAGGTAGGCATACGAGCCAGGCAGGAGGAGCCAGGTGAGCAAGCAGAGCAGAGTAGTGAGAACTAAGCAATAGGGGTTACTAGAGGTCTGTCGGGGGAATCCAGGGCAGAAGTATCCTGTGAGGGCAGAGATGGAGACAAGATTCGGAAGACAGGCAGAGGTCAGTAAACACAAGTAAACAAGACTAGGCTTGGCTTGGCCAGGTGGCTGAAACGCTCTGTGTTGCAACAAGCGTCGATTGTCAGTACATTGCACTGTAGTGACTGTGTGAGGGGTTAATAAAGAGTGCCAGTGATAGGGAACAGGTGTGAGAGGAGGGTCAGGTGCAGTGCGTTCTAGGCTGATGACCTCTGGTGGCGATGAGCAGGATTGCAGGAAGCAGGAAGATCATCTTGAATATTTTCAAAATGCACACATACAGTGAAGTGTGATGCCAAGGTCCTCTGTAGTCTCTGTAAACCCTGTACAAAGAAATGGACGCCGGTCATTTACTGACCTACTCAGGACTGTGTTCTTAAGGGGCCACAGCAGCTCAGAAGATCTTTTTTTAGCTTTCGCTACTTTTATTGCACCCCCTCAGTTTCTGTTCCTCTATATTGAGCGTCATCGCAGAGGAGACAGGATGTAGTGGTCTTCTGTCCTTTTCCTTCAGAACTGAGCACACAGGTTAGAACAAACCATGCATGCACTGTGGTTAGATTATCATAACTGTGGACTGAACCCAAGATTTAAATGACTGAATCACTTTATTAACTTTCCATCTACAGACTTTCACAGACTATGACTATGGTATGTGTATGTTTCAGAAACTGTTAGACTAGAGTGTCAGTGGGCTGAGGGTGGTATATATACATAGCTGGAGTGTGTGGGGGTCTGCCAACTCTAGCCTGGGCTCTCCTCGTCTTCTATCGCCAACGTAAGAGCGGAGTCCGAATCTCAGCCGTCATCGTCCTGCTGCTCTCCTGTGACCTGCTGGTGCTGCTTCTGGTTCCATATATAGTGAGAAACCTGTTACACAACGAGTTCTGCTGGGACAGTAGGACATGCCAGGTGTGGTCCTCTTTATGGGTCGGAGCAGAAATGTTCAGGCTTCACCTCCAGCAAATGGTGGGACTGGAGGGAGCTCTGGCTTGGAGATACCCGGCCACCTGCAATTATGCTTTCTTTTATTCTTGCTCCACCATGTTCTCCATCATCACGCTCGTTTGTTTCTCCCTGTGTGAGCTCTACAGCGTAGACCACCTCATGCTCCTGGGCCTGCCTCTCCTTTTTACTGTAACCATGACGTCATGGATAGTCACCTGTAGGGCTCCGGCCCAGGTCGATGATGCCTCTTGCAGAGCAGGGAGGTCGAGATTCACAGTGCTGGTTTTAGTCACCCTCACAATGGTCCTGTACGTGGTCTTCTCCAGCATGAGTTTCGTCCTGAGGAACCACTCAGGAGAACGGCAGGATCTGAAATCCTACTGGGATGTATGGGTGATGAGTTTATCTCTGATAAGTTTCCAGGTGGTCTTTGACCCCCTGCTGTGTGTGCTCGTCTACAGAAGGAGTAGAGTTCAGACGCAGCAAAACTGAGCTCAACCCTGAATTAGGCCGCCAGTCCACAGCTGAATCTTCAGCAGCATCTAGATTTTGAATTATGTATGTGTATCCTGTGTGTTCGGTTTTATCCTCCCACATAATCAGCAACAAGGGAAATGCCCCGCCCACACACCAGCAAGTAAAGGTTCTAATTATAAATATGTTCATAGTGTCTGAAACTAAATGTGAGCTGGAGCTACAGCTACACTTGAATTGCTACAGTATTGTACCAGCATAGCCCAGCATGGCTGGTCACCAGCAAAACCAGCGTGTGTCGTGTTTTGATGCTGCTATGCTGTTTAACCAATAAGACAAAACTGGGTGACCAGTTAAACCAGCACAGACCAGCTTAAACTAGCATGGAATGCATGCAGGGATGATGCTTTTTTCTAGTTTTATTCATTAGGCCATCTTCATTTCTGGAACAATGAACACAGACCAGTCAGACTGTACTGTATCTTAGTCCTGACTACTGGGATATTGTTGTAACATCACTGTAATAATACTTCAGGCCACGTTTTTAAATTGACGGACAGTCGTGGGCCGCGTTTCCGATTTTTCAGCCAGTCAGGGGCCACATACCCATCTTGCCAGCCAGCCAGAGGCTGCGTTCCCGTCTTACAGGCCAGCCAGAGGCCGCATTCCCGTCTTGCCGGCCAGCCAGAGGCCGCGTTCCCGTCTTACAGGCCAGCCAGAGGCTGCGTTCCCATCTTACAGGCCAGCCAGAGGCTGCGTTCCCGTCTTACAGGCCAGCCAGAGGCCGCATTCCCGTCTTGCCGGCCAGCCAGAGGCTGCGTTCCCGTCTTGCCGGCCAGCCAGAGGCCGCGTTCCCGTCTTACAGGCCAGCCAGAGGCCATGTTCCCGACTTGCCGGACAGTCAGTGACCGCGTTCCTCACTTGTCACTACTCTTCTGATTAAAATGTAAGTCTATAATATCTAACATTCATATTTTTGATGATATGATATGAAGTTATAAACCTCAAACACATCAGTCACACATATATATGATATGTGAATTTGTATATACCAACATGCTGTCTGAAACCATTCTGTACTCTGTACTGTGACACATGTAATTACATAGGAGAATCTGTTGGATCTGTTCTACTGGAAGCCCTATGGACCTGCATCACCAGTAGTTATGCTGTTGCATCGTGGCTGCGTGTTATCCTGCAGTAGCTGTGTGATGCACACAAAGTTGATACTTGTGTCTTGCAGCTGTAGAATCACCGGTGCTTCACTTTATGTTAAGGCATCGAATGTGTGTTGTGAACCACATGGAAAGACAGCTTTTTGTAATCGGTTTCAAAAAAATCACACAGTAAATGTGATAAGAGGAAATAAAGAACAAACTGTAACAGACCTGATTAGAAAAATATAAAACATTGTTTGGACTGAGTTTGTCCATGTGGGCACAGGAGCAGAGAGAGGGAGCGAGGACAGAAACATCATGTCTGCACAAGGAAGAGGAATAGTTGGGCGAGGTAGAGGGAGAGGAGTAAGAATGCATGATGGTGTTCAACAAATGGTAAGAACTACAGTCACTGATGAAATTAGAGCCGCCATCATAGACCATGTGATAAACCACGGCCTATCACTGAGAGAGGCTGTGAAAAGAGTGCAGCCTAACCTCAGACGGTGACTTCCATTATCTGGATTTTAAACAAACTAACAGGTAAACAGTGTGTTACAGTAATATCACTGACAGTGTGTTACAGTAATATCACTGACAGTGTGTTACAGTACTATTACAGACAGTGTGTTACAGTACTATTACAGACAGTGTGTTACAGTAATATCACTGACAGTGTGTTACAGTACTATTACAGACAGTGTTACAGTAATATCACTGACAGTGTGTTACAGTAATATCACTGACAGTGTGTTACAGTACTATTACAGACAGTGTGTTACAGTAATATCACTGACAGTGTGTTACAGTACTATTACAGACAGTGTGTTACAGTAATATCACTGACAGTGTGTTACAGTACTATCACTGACAGTGTGTTACAGTACTATTACAGACAGTGTGTTACAGTACTATTACAGACAGTGTGTTACAGTACTATCACTGACAGTGTGTTACAGTACTATTACAGACAGTGTGTTACAGTAATATCACTGACAGTGTGTTACAGTAATATCACTGACAGTGTGTTACAGTACTATTACTGACAGTGTGTTACAGTAATATCACTGACAGTGTGTTACAGTAGGAATTATTGTAATAATTATTCCTAATTATTGTGTTTAATGTGGCACAGTTAGAAAAAAAAACACAGATGAATTGAACGGTACACAACAAACCTGATCAGAATCACAATGTTTCTTTCTCTCTGTGCAAATATCAACTTAAAATAGAAAACAGATATACTGTATATACATTAAACACACAGGAGTAACCTAAAAAAAATCATATAATCTGCTGAACTATATATACACAAGATGCAAGCGGTGAATGTATATGTAAATATATTTCAATGATACATATATTCACTATAAGTTCACGTGTGCACTGACTTCAGTACAGGAGGGTGTGAAAGGTCGTCACGGGACACAGTGCTTATGTACATGTGTGTAATGTTGTGTATGTGCAGATCTTTATAGCATTAGGCTCAATATGAAAAAGGTGTTAGCTTGGCGCCAACATGACACTACAAATCCCATTAAGCCTAATTTGGCAGTCTGGTAGCATAGTTGGGGTCCAGGACCTCCTAATCAACCTCCCTGAACGTCTCTAACTCAAATCATAGGGGTGGCGGGGTCCCTGGTAATTAACCTGTTATGCTGTCTGGTAAGGAGAAACACACACTGAAATCAGTTCAGGGAAATTCAGGGTTTAGCTTTCTATGTTTACAGTCAGTGAGCTTCTGTTTTTGGGATTCATACCTAATGACTACATCTGCGTCGGTACTGGTTGTGCTGGGTAAGACTGTGCGTGTGTGTTCGAGCTCAGTGAAAAAGTCATACCTCTGTTCTGTGCTCTACCTGTGTTTGAGGCGTCTGCATCTTTCTGTAGACCAACACACATAACAGGGGGTCTGTCATTACTCTCAAACTCATCAGAATCGGAACCACAGTCAGCACATCCTCAAAACTCCACAGGAAGGTAGACACAAGCAGGGTCAGTGTCAAACTGACAATTCCTAACATTGCATAACTCGGCTTGCTGGTTCTATAAGGAATCGTGTCTACTTGGGTTGGAGCTCAACAAGTGACTATACATGATGCCCCATTTAGAATTAAAATAAAAGGAACACACGGGATTAGGACAACAGTTACACCAAAAAACTCACAGAGGAAAATAAAAATAAACACAATGATGGAGGTAATGATGAAACAAGCAGGAAAGAAAGCATGAGCAGAGCAGGGTGGATGTCTGAAAGCAAGAGCGCCCTCTAGAGCTACAACTTGTTGGAGGTGAAGTCCATAAATCAGAGATCCTGACCATAAAGAGGTTAATATCTGGCATGTCGTGCTCGTCTCCCAGCAGTTTTCATTCTGCAGCAGTTTTATCACTATGTATGGATTCAGTAGCAGCTCCAGCAGGTCTGAGAGAAGAAGCATGATAACCAAGGCTGAGATTCGGCCTCCGCTCTTATAACGACGATACAGAACACGCAGAGCCCAGACTAGAGCTGGAAGACCCCCACACTCTCCAGCGATGAGGGAGATGGACAGTCTGATCTTACCAGGCAGAAACCGTTGTTGATTTAAAGAGTATGTATATTGAGAGAACAACAAGTGTGCCATGGTACTCCTCAGGGACTGAATTTGCCCTGTATAAAAAACAACATCACCTGGCTGGTGAGGAACGATTTTCTTTTACAGTAATAATCTGATTAAAATGACTAAGACCGCTCCAGAGTGAGACCACTTACTGAAATGCTGGACTGGAGGCCACCACACTAAGCCCAACTGACCCGGTTGATTGCACCAAAAAGCGAGCCTGAAAACAAAAAAACATAAAACAAAGAGTCATGAAATTGAGGGGTCATGATCTTGTACTCTTACAAGTGGTGGTTAAAAAAAAAAATTGTGAACCCTTTAGAATGTTCTAGATCGTCTACGCTCTAAAATGTAACAAGTTTCCCAAAGAGAAGCCTCTGAATTCTGAAGTCTCTGAAGTCTCAGTATCTACATTCCTGCACAGAAAAGCTCTTTAAGGAACCCAAACTTCTTCAAACCACTGCTATAATGAACTGGTAACCTCTATTTTTAGGAGTTTAGACCCGCAGAGACCTACATTCAAAGAGTTCCATATAGGGAAACATTACGACACCCTTAAACAACCCGTCTTAAACCTTTTCAGCTACTACATTATTAACCAATAATCAATCAACCAGCAAATCAAATGTCTCAGTGTTGTTTTGCTTTCAGGGTAATGAAGACTTGCAACTTTTTTTGTAAATTAAGTGCAATGTTGTCCCTGCTGTTTCACACAAGGCCCACCAGATGGCAACCTTACTCATCTCCAACTGACCAAAGGTCATGGCCCCTAACTTGTCTCAGTGGTTTCCAGCTGAGCACACCTGTGGATAAAATCACTTTTCTTCACCCTGTTTTGGTTCTGGGGTTTGTTTTCAGCCTGCTTTGGTTTTTTGATGCTACTGCCTGCCTTTTACTGTCAATCTGTTTATGGGCTCCATGTCTGATTTTTTTGTTTTTTGTCTTGTTTTTGGTCGCCACTGAGTTAACGGAACCTGTACCTGGTTCTCAGGCAGCCTTCAAAAGCGTCCAGAAGAGGTAAACACATCTATGGTCATGAATGTGAGGGCATTTTTTGCTGATTGTCTTTAGAAGCATGTAGAAAAAGCACATCTTCCATGTATTACAGATACTTTCTGGTCACTTCTGGTATGAAGCCAGCTTATTTAGGCTATATCAGTGTTTCCCTCAGGATAGTTTTGAGAATGGGCTCAGTGGAATCTATTAGATACTTGGTGTTTGAGGCTGTAATGTCAACCGCGCCCAAGTACATGTTTCTGTTATTGCCAGTGTTTGTGTTATGTTTGTATTTAAGATAAGCTTCTCCAATGCTGACTGGGTGCTGAAGTTAGTCACACTTTTCGTTAACAATCATCCTGATCTGGCTGATAGATAATCATGTTGGTTGATACTTAGCAATCACCCCTGGGGTCCAGGGGTCACCAATCAAAGGCCAATATGGCTGCAGTTTTTTCTTTCCAAACAAGCCAAAGTTAAGTTGTTTCTACTTGTTTTATCAATCGGTTGCTCTCAGTATTCGGTTGATGATTGCATGTATACATCCATGTATGTATCACTGCTGTCGTAAGAAAAGCAAGTGTCTTTACAGTCTTTTTAAGTGAACATTAATGCTGGGTCCGTTGGAGCAGCATCTATCTGGTAAACCTATATGGTTTCCAGAGCTGTGTGCTTTCACAGATGTATATTTATAAGTTCTCACAGTGCACTTATTTCTGCTTTAGAAAATATGTAGACACCAAGACTGTCAAATCTTCACTACCTCTACTACATACAATACTTACTATGAAAGTTAGTATATTTTTAGGCCAAGATTTTATTGACAGCAATGTTAATACTCAACTTTTATCTAAGTAAGTGTGAGCGGGTACTATTAGGGAGTTGGATCATTCTCAGCACTGCAGTGGCTCTGACGTGGTGGTGTGTTAGTGTGTGTTGTGCTGGTGTAAGTGGATCAGACACAGCAGTGCTGCTGGAGTGTTTAAACACTGTGTCCACTCACTGTCCACTCTATTAGACACTCCTATCTTGCTGGTCCACCTTGTAGATGTAAAGTCAGAGACAGTAGATGATCTGCTGCTGCACAGTTTGTGTTCTCTAGTCCTTCATCAGTGGACACAGGACGCTGCCCATAGGACACTGTTGCCTGGATGTTGCTGACAGCAGTGACACTGAGGTGTTTAAACACTCCAGCAGCAGCACTGCTGTGTCTGATCCACTCACACCAGCACGTCAGTGTCACTGCAGTGCTGAGAATGATCCACCTCCCTCATTGTACCTGCTTCTTGGTGGTCCTGACCATTAAAGAACAGGCTGAAAGTGGTTAACCATGTATGCAGCAAATTAGATGGACTACAGTCTATAAGGGTAGAACTACAAAGTGCTCCTATAGGGTAAGTGGAGCTGCTAAATATAGAGAGGTGGGTTGAATGTTATGGGTGTATATTGATGCCTGAAGTGCTGCCTGTTGGTTTATTTGTATCCAAACTAGGTTTCCAGTGATGCTCAGTACAATAATCAGTTTTACTTTATTTTAGAAAATAAAAACAACACAAGCACGCATACATTCCATTTTGTTGGTATGTATGTATGTATGTATAGAGTCGTGTGTGTGTGTGTATGGTCTGAACTCATGTGCCAGTAAATGTATCTTAGAGCTGATGTTTTGGATTTGCCTATAGTTTTACACCGACATGTAACGTTACTTTAGTGCATCGCAGGTAAGATATAAATGGACCATAATCAATTTTCCACTTAGTCTTTTGGCTTTGATGAGTGGGTTTAGGTTCTTTAAGTTTATTGGTTTTCCTCGTCTTTGCACATCTCGTCTGTCTGGCTTTATCTCAAGGTCCGCCCACTCTGTCCTATGTTAATATGTTTCAGTCTTGAATACTCAGGTTTAGGGTTTCCTTGTTGTTTGCTGTGATGTTGATTTGAACTTGGGTTGTTTTATATGTGGTGAGTGGACACATACTTTATAGGTAAGTAAAGCGTTTGTGGTGTTTATTGTGTTTGTTTGTTGACGCAGAGTCGAGGTGTTGGAAAAGGCTGATGACTGCATATCAGCTTTCTTCTCTTTGAGGCTCTTTGTACATGCAAATAAACTACACTTTCTCTCAACGTATGGGAAATGTATGGCCTTTACTGCAAAACCTGCTTACTGACGCAACAGACCACTAAGAGGAAAACAGCTACCACGCTGAGCTGAAACCGCCTGGTAGCTCTGAAAATAGCAGCAGCTGCAGCTTAAACAGCTTGTGATTTAAGATGTGTCAGAGTAGGAGTTGTAAATTTAAGATGCACAGCACAATCTAGGAGCTCAAGCTGTATAAAAATTTTCATATACTTCAGTAAAGATATATTGTTTTTAAACTCTGGAGTTATTAGAACTAGTAAACGGTCACATGGAAACACCTCAAAACATGCTGTAGATTCTGAAAGAGACATAATTGAAACAAATATACTGGAGTGATCAGTAAGTAAAGAACATGAATAGAAATCAGGGGCTTGACCACAAGGCACCCAGTCACCCAGTCAATAGTAACACCAGTCAATGCGTTTATAGTCATCTAAACATAAACATGTCTGATGTTAAAGTGTGTGTGTGTGTGTGGGTGTGTGTGTATAATCCATTTACAATATTTATAAGTGAAATGATAAGTTCAGTACTTACTAAAGCTTCCCACCAGCTGCAGAGACCTGAACTCCCACCTGAACCCACCAGCTGAGTGCACTGACAGTGACAGAGGTGGGAAAAAAGATCTAAGCTATAGCTCATCACCTGTAATCGCACAGAGAGACACCTGTTTACTGCTTCTGCCCTAATGTGCAGACTACTGTCAGAAGAGGGACGTTCTTCTTTGTGATGTTAGTGCTGTTGCTGGCTTTCTATTGACTGATAGATTGATTTGTGGGACTAATTTGCTTAACAATAAACCCCCTTTTTTCCTAAAATTCTTCTTTATTGTGTTACTTCATGTTGTCAGTATTCACTAGTGTATTGTGTAGTGTAGTGTATTGCTCTTGGTGCAGCTGAGGGGTCCTGTACAGTCTGTTTTGCTGCCAGAGCGATGTGTACGGCCATGTTTATACCGTACTGATTCTAATACTAATACAGATTCTAAAAGATTGTGAATGACATGAACAGCATTGTAGTAGTAGATGTGAGACATGTGCTTATTCTGTAGGTGGATATTAGTGGCAGAATTAGTATCATTTAACACAGCAGTGAGCACCAGTGACTGAGACTCTAGAGCAGGGGTCACTAATAGGCGGTCCAACGCGAACCCAAACCGATAAACTATGGAGAACGATTTAATTTCGATAGTGTTTATTTTGGAGCGTCGGATCTTTTCTAATCTTTACGGTATACGGGCTTTGCGGCGTATTAAGCTCACAAACCAATTGCGTGCGTTGTAAGATCACCAAAGGTGCTCCTCAGCCAATCAGATCTGTGCATATTCAAGAGTGCAGCGAGCACACAGGCGAGGTACGAAGTGAGAAGCAGTTTAACCAGTAATAGACCGAAACTTGCTCACTTAGTTTTGGAGAATTTCGCTATGTTAAACCCACATGTCAAGCTGTGAAACTGAGTTAACAAGAAGATGCACGTTTTATTTACTGTTTCTATGAATAAACACTTTAAAATGCACTTTTTTCAAAGCATTCTGTTTTTATTGAAGTGAGTTAAAACAGTAACATTAACAACAGTAACAACAGTAACATAACAGTAACGAAAACGTTTAAACAGTAAATATACTGGAATATACTGAACGGTATGTGTGATGTGTTGGTGTTTCAGTAGCTGATGGTATAAGATGCTGATGCTAGGCTACTTCAGTAAACAGGATACACCACTGAATCATAACACACGTTAGAAAGGATGCTGGTCCGGACCTTGGCCTGAGGAAATCCCCTCTAACTGTTACACATAGAGTGGGGCTTGAGTGCATGCATGAGCAGCGCTATGCTGGAGCTACTAGTCAGTGCTACAAGTCAGCTAGGTGGCTGCCTGGGATGGATGCTTGGTTGATGATTCACTGCAGTTGTGGGGCTGCTGTGCTGGAGCTACATCTCAGGTACATGGCTACCTGTGTCGGGTGCTTCCCCGCAGTAAGGACTCTGGTCCTCCTTTATATTTAGGGTTTGTAATAACTGTAGTGATGTAGCCTCAGTTACCGATGGATTATAGGAGTACAGCGTATGTACTTTACAGCTTATGTAGTTTATTACACACATGTATCAGTTTCTTTTTTGCCTCACTGAGTTACATATACCTTGATAGCATATTCTCGTGTGTGATAACCTTTCATTAGGAGAGTATTTACACTGGACATGTCCTCCTTGCTTATGTAACCCGTCTCCTTTATTGCCCCACTCTGCGTTGTGTTGAGTCAAAACCAAGACCACGACGGAATCTGCATTCGTTTGTTCTCTCTGCACAAAGGTTTTCAAAGAAAAAGCAGACAACGTGAGACCAGCGGCAATCGCCCCGCAGATCTACCTGCTGAAGAAAACCAATATGCTTTTAACTCTATATGCTCTCAATGCAGTGTAAGTAAATTTACAGCAACAACTAAGGTTGTAAAATAATATGAGCAATAATTGAGCAGTGTACGGCCCTCAAATGTTGCATGTGGTCTAGCTAGCATGGCCTTTTATCGCTAGCAGCACACAATGCTATATTCAGTTTACTGGTTTCACAAATATCAAAACGTGGATAAACACCTAGTTTACATTCCAACACAAAACACAGCTTATCATGGATCTAAATAGAGTCTAAAATATGTATTCCTTGTTTATATATGTCAACATCAACTTTCTTAATTCGAATGAGAAGAGCAATTGAAAAGAGACTACCTTTTGCATCAGCGAGCAAACGAAAAAAGGGCGAGGCTAATGCTTCACTACTATTTTAGCCTCTGAATGCCCAGCCTACATAGCCATTTCTTTAAAATAAATGTCCCTTGTAACGTATTAACAAAGAGTGACTCAACCTCTTACATGTACCAACTTAAATGTGTATGAATAAAAAAATACACAAAATAAAAAAACAGAAAATCTAGTGAAACATTACCTTCTGCATTAATCCTGTTACACTTATAAGGCTGGAAAAGACATCTGGGGGGAAAAATAATGGTAACTGCAAATGTAATTACACTTATTATCAGTGTGTTATAACACAAGAGACAATATGCTGCTATAACTGTCAAGATACCCACATTACATAAGCTGTCCGTGGCTGCATCACTAGTAGCTACATTGTTGGCACTAAATGAATAAAAGTGATGATGACGATGATGATGAGATCCGAGCTGTGTTTGGGGGGTCTGAGCTCTGCATCTGAGTCAGTTCTATAACAGTGTTGGGGTCTATGCGTGCTTTTGGGGTCTGAACCCTCAAGGACACGAGCACACACAGCAGTGGATCCAGCATCACTCTCAAACTCATCAGAGACACGCCCACCACCCACAGGTCCCAGTGGCCCCCTAGAATAATGCACATGATAACAAATGCATGCAGGATCAGTGTGGAACTGACGAGCGCCAACGCGGTACAGCTTGGCTTATTGGTTGAGGGAGGGATGTTGACGATAAGGGGTGGAGCTCTACAAGTGACAATGCAGGTTGTCAACGTTACAGCTAAAATGAGGGGCAGACTCAAGAGTTTGAGAAGAGTTTCACTGCGAAGCTCAAGCAGAAAAAAGAAAATAAACGTAATGATGGAGGTGATGATGGAGCAGGAGGGGAAGAAAAGATGAGCAGAGCAGGGTGGATGCCTGATAGAGAAAGCGCCCTCCAGAGCCACCAGCTGTTGGAGGTGAAGTGCATAGATTTTTAATCCTGACCATAAGGAGGTTAATATCCAGCATGTTGTGCTCGTGTCCCAGCAGTTTTCTTCCTGCAGCAGTATTATCACTATGTATGGATTCAGAAGCAGCTCCAGCAGGTCGGAGAGAAGAAGCATGATGATCAAGGCTGAGATTCGGCCTCCTCTCTTATAACGACCATACAGAACACGCAGAGCCCAGACTAGAGCTGGAAGACCCCCACACTCTGCAGCGATGAGGAAGCTGGACAGTCTGATTCGTCCAGTCAGGTGGCCGTCAGCGGTATAAGGAAGTATGCCGTAGCGGGAGGGCTGGGAATACGCCATCGTCTCACTTGGTGGATTAATTACTTTCTCCTGTAATAGAAACTGCAGGTGAGCAAAGATTTACTGGGCAGCAATAATGACACTGCAAGGACTTTCTTAGGGTTGGACTATATAAAATCTTGACCGGCTGCAGAGATGAGAACCGCTACCACACTAAATACAACATACTACATTTAAACAACTACATATACAGTCTTTGCTCTTTTTACTTCATGTAATGATTAGTTTGTGAGGCTGTTTCTGACAATAACACAACTAGTAACGCAGGATGCTTGCACATAAACGACAAATAGAGGAGTGCAGGTCAGTGTGTCTGGGGATTGGAGGAACCTAACATAAGTCCTGCCTATAAGACACCCAACCTAACACGTTTTGCATGTGAGAAACCCAACCTAACACATGTCTTGCCTATGAGAAACCTAATAAAACATGTCCTGCCTATAATAAACCCAACCTAACACATGACCTGCCTATGAAAAACCTAATAATACATGTCTTGCTATATAATAAACCCAACCTAACACAAGTCCTGCCTATAAGAAACCCAACCTAACAATGTCCTGCCTATAAGAAACCCAGCCTAACACATGTCCTGCCTGTAAGAAACCCAACCTAACACAAGTCCTGCCTATAAGAAACCCAACCTAACACATGTCCTGCCTATAAGAAACCCAACCTAACAATGTCCTGCCTATAAGAAACCCAGCCTAACACATGTCCTGCCTATAAGTAACCTAACACATTTCCTGCCTATGAAAAACCTAATAATACATGTCTTGCTATATAAGAAACCCAACCTAACACATGTCCTGCCTATAAGTAACCTAACACATTTCCTGCCTATGAAAAACCTAATAATACATGTCTTGCTATATAAGAAACCCAACCTAACACATGTCCTGCCTATAAGAAACCCAACCTAACAATGTCCTGCCTATAAGAAACCCAACCTAACAATGTCCTGCCTATAAGAAACCCAGCCTAACACATGTCCTGCCTATAAGTAACCTAACACATTTCCTGCCTATGAAAAACCTAATAATACATGTCTTGCTATATAAGAAACCCAACCTAACACATGTCCTGCCTATAAGTAACCTAACACATTTCCTGCCTATGAAAAACCTAATAATACATGTCTTGCTATATAAGAAACCCAACCTAACACATGTCCTGCCTATAAGAAACCCAACCTAACAATGTCCTGCCTATAAGAAACCCAGCCTAACACATGTCCTGCCTATAAGTAACCTAACACATTTCCTGCCTATGAAAAACCTAATAATACATGTCTTGCTATATAAGAAACCCAACCTAACACATGTCCTGCCTATAAGTAACCTAACACATTTCCTGCCTATGAAAAACCTAATAATACATGTCTTGCTATATAAGAAACCCAACCTAACACATGTCCTGCCTATAAGAAACCCAACCTAACAATGTCCTGCCTATAAGAAACCTAACCTAACAATGTCCTGCCTATAAGAAACCTAACCTAACAATGTCCTGCCTATAAGAAACCTAACCTAACACATGTCCTGCCTATAAGAAACCCAACCTAACAATGTCCTGCCTATAAGAAACCCAACCTAACACATGTCCTGCCAATGAGAAACCCAACCTAACACATATCCTGCCTATAGGAAACCCAACCTAACACATGTCCTGCCTATAAGTAACCTAACACATTTCCTGCCTATGAAAAACCTAATAATACACGTCTTGCTATATAAGAAACCCAACCTAACACAAGTCATGCCTATGAGAAACCCAACCTAACATGTCCTGCCTATAAGAAACCTAACTTAACGCAACATGTCCTGCCTATAAGAAACCTAACTTATCGCAACATGTCCTGCCTATAAGAAACCTAACCTAACACATGTATTGCCTATAAGAAACCCAACCTAACACATATCCTGCCTATAGGAAACCCAACCTAACACATGTCCTGCTTATAAGAAACCTAACACATTTCCTGCCTATGAAAAACCTAATAATACATGTCTTGCTATATAAGAAACCCAACCTAACACATGTCCTGCTTATAAGAAACCTAACACATTTTCTGCCTATGAAAAACCTAATAATACATGTCTTGCTATATAAGAAACCCAACCTAACAATGTCCTGCCTATAAGAAACCCAACCTAACACATGTCCTGCCTATAAGAAACCCAACCTAACACAAGTCCTGCCTATAAGAAACCCAACCTAACACATATCCTGCCTATAGGAAACCCAACCTAACACATGTCCTGCCTATAAGAAACCTAACACATTTCCTGCCTATGAAAATCTAATAAAACATGTCTTGCTATATAAGAAACCCAACCTAACACTTGTCCTGCGTATAAGAAACCCTACCTAACAATGTCCTGCCTATAAGAAACCCAACCTAACACATGTCCTGCCTATATAAAACCCAACCTAACACATGTCCTGCCAATGAGAAACCTAACCTCACAATGTCCTGCCTATGAGAAACCTAATAAAACATTTCTTGCCTTTAAGAAACCCAACCTAACACAAGTCCTGCCTATGAGAAACCTAACACATGTCCTGCCTATATAAAACCCAACGCAACACATGTCCTGCCTATGAGAAACCTAACCTAACAATGTCCTGCTTATGAGAAACCTAACCTAACACATGTCCTGCCTATGAGAAACCCAACCTAACACAAGTCCTGCCTATAAGAAACCCAACCTAACACATGTATTGCCTATAAGAAACCCAACCTAACACATGTCCTGCCTATAAGAAACCCAACCTAACACATGTCCTGCCTATAGGAAACCCAACCTAACACATGTCCTGCCAATAGGAAACCCAACCTAACACAAGTCCTGCCTATTAAAAACCCAACCTAACACATGTCCTGCCTATAAGAAACCTAACACATTTCCTGCCTATGAAAATCTAATAAAACATGTCTTGCTATATAAGAAACCCAACCTAACACATGTCCTGCCTATAGGAAACCCAACCTAACACAAGTCCTGCCTATAGGAAACCCAACCTAACACATGTCCTGCCTATAAGAAACCCAACCTAACACATGTCCTGCCTATAGGAAACCCAACCTAACACATGTCCTGCCAATAGGAAACCCAACCTAACACAAGTCCTGCCTATTAAAAACCCAACCTAACACAAGTCCTGCCTATTAAAAACCCAACCTAACACATGCCCTGCCTGTAAGAAACCCAACCTAACACATGTCCTTCCTACAAGAAACCCAACCTAACCTAACAATGTCCTGCCTATGAGAAACCTAACAATGTCCTGCCTATAAGAAACCTAATCCAGCTAACACAGCTACCAAATGCATATTCAAGATTTGGTATCAACATTCAAGATCTAGTATCTCCAGATCTTTTGTTTCCTTAAAATTCATGAAATAATGAGAGAGCAGGCCATACCTGGCCATGAAACCACTTATCAGTCAACTGTCCACTTACTTTTGGAACTCTGTATGAAGGCTAAATCCCAGCACTTTAAAGTTGTCAATATAACAGTACAGTACCTGGAAGATGTTAATACAAATACTCTCACAGCCCTCTCGCTGTTTAAAGCTATAGTCTAATAAAAAGACTTTTACCTGAAATGACGTATACAAATAATAGTCGCTTGTCCAGGTAGCTCGTCCAGAACAGTCCCAGAAGTTGTGGTGTTGCTGTGCAGAATGTGTACCTATAAGCGTGTTTGTATCCTGCGTGGTAATTAGATCAGATCATTTTAGGCACCACAGTATGTACAGTATGTGTGTCTGTGTGCATATGATAATTAGTTAAGCGGGCGTCGCGTTTACTGACCTCAAACATGGTCTATTTCTAAAGTGTATGTGAAAACAAGTGTATGTGTGAAGTGCATGAATGCTTGTACCAATTGAATCCTCACATTTTTAAAATTATGTATCATATCGCCGCTGTCCAAAGAAAAACCTGTACCTCCATTTTTGTCCCGTTTCATTTCTTTGTATCATTTGAACTGGGCAGCTGTTCTGTATACCCTGTGAAAGTTTCAGGATGCAGGAACCAATAGGAATGCTTCAAAGTCACTTGGAATAAAATCCTCTATATATTAAATTATATTAAAAGTAAAGACTGTTTTGTGCCTCTCCTGTAAATTTGCTATTTTGGAAGTATTTATTTGGACAGCTACAATATGTACAGTGTAGTTTCTGCTCAGCCTCAGCCTTCAGAGAATTTGAAATGTAGTGTGGAAGAAAGTAGGGATGCATTGATTCAGGTACCGGAGCAAAATCACGCTCATTTACTTGCACTCATAGGCGAGTTGGTATCAGTGCATTTTTTATGTGACGTAAGCCGAGTATACACTGCCGTGCTAATGAAATCAAGCTGGCAGTGAAGGAGGATGCACTCACACAGGGACGTGTTATTGACTCTGTGGATATTGGACATGAAGCCGTGGGTCACTTTAAAAATCCCCCCTGGGCAGATTCCTTTGATCCGTGAGATTTTAGCCTGTTTAAAAACACACAAACACAAACATATCCACCTCTCCAGTACAGGTGGAAAGACAAAGCTAACAGAATCACAACCACTTCTCCAGTACAGGTGGAAAGACAAAGCTAACAGAATCACAACCACTTCTCCAGTACAGGTGGAAAGACAAAGCTAGCAGAATCACAACCACTTCTCCAGTACAGGTGGAAAGACAAAGCTAGCAGAATCACAACTACTTCTCCAGTACAGGTGGAAAGACAAAGCTAACAGAATCACAACCACTTCTCCAGTACAGGTGGAAAGACAAAGCTAGAAGAATCACAACTACTTCTCCAGTACAGGTGGAAAGACAAAGCTAACAGAATCACAACCACTTCTCCAGTATAGGTGGAAAGACAAAGCTAGTAGTATCACAATCACTTCTCCAGTACAGGTGGAGATGGTGGTTTTCCTACCAAAGCCCTTAAATAAATTAACTACAAATAATCCGTATTGTAGCGTAAGGCATCTCCTGAATAAAAAACTCACAGAGTCACAAACGATAAACAGCAGAAACAGCAGGGAGAAAACACAGCCTCACTTAGCTAGATGCTAAAAACCTAGCCTGTCTTAGCTCAAAGCTAAAAACACAGCCCCTCTTTTACTTTGCTCTGCAAAACTTCACCACCTCGTCTGTATTCAGAGCCCCTATATGAGCAAACGTACAAACCCCCCACATGTATTCCTTCTTTTTCTCTAAACAAGCTACATAACCGCAGCATGATGACCGAACTGTGCTAGCGTGAACGTTTCGGTGTACAGCTGCAGATCAGTGTCTCAGTACTCAGTGTGCAGTGAAAACACATGGACGGGGTGTTTCTGTACAGTGAGTTCAGCTTTTCTGATGTAGAAAAAAAGCCGCTGTTCTCCACTCCAGAGCTACTCAGTCCAAGATGATAAATGTAGCATAGCTAGCTGAGGCTTGTCTACGCGTGATTCTAAACTTCAGTTCTAAGTTACGTTGTGCTCATTTACACCAACAGCTAACTTACTTCATTATAAGTAGGTCATCTATAGTTTTGGACTGAAAAAATAAGTATCAATTCATCCTTAAAATAAAGCACTGTTTACACTTAATAGTTCTCCTGAAACTTGGAAAGTCTGAAATGATTGAGCCGAGTGTGTCATAGGTATACTTGATGAACAGGCATCATAAATAGGTAGGCTAATATTTCATTATACATGTTTGGGAGCACTTATCTCAATAATAGCTTTTTTTATGTGTTCCATTACTGTAGATTAAGTGTTTTTTAAATTACATATGAAAGTTCATTACTTATACAATAATATAAAAGCACATGTCTAGAGATTTGACCACCTGTCACCATGTCTCCAGCTTTTGGGAGGACTCTATTTGGACCACCCCTTCATCATTATACACACCTGCAGATAGTTTATGGACTGATTTACTCTCCTATAGCTACAGCTAACTGAGCTCTAAGCTGTGCTCCTTGCACTGTGGTTTCCTCTGTTTGAGCTTTTGCTTTGTTTCTAGAAATAATCTTACTGGTTCTTACTGGTGTTTTCTCCTGCCAGCCTGCTATGACCAAGTTTTGGCTTTACCCCATAAAGCTACTCTTCACATGCCTTCTAGTCTCATCCACTGAGGTATTGTAGGTAATGATTTCATTAGACCTTCTTTATCAAATACTGTATATTATATTCCTTTTAAAAGTCTTAGCTAGGTAGATTTGTCCCACCCAAAAATGAAAACCCACAAAAGTGGAAACTGTTTAAAAACACTTTTATTTTAAAAGCGCATTTTCACTCACAATTCAATTCACACGTGTCTGTTTTTAGCAACTGGCTCTGGTTGTTTGGTGGTCTTTTACTTTGTTAAGGCTTGTGTTGAGATGCCTGATCAGAAATCCTGCTGTCAGGACCTTCACTGAGCCAAACTCTCGCCTCATTGGAGCGTCGGGTAGCTCACGTCAACTTTAAATGCAAGCTCAGGGATGAAAGCAATGAATAACAACAATGACAATATCTACTGCAATAAAAGCAGCTTTTGTATATTGTGTTGCTATGGTAACAGACTAGGAGGGTTTGGAATAGCTAACATTTATATTAACTTTTGTCAGAAAGCACTCTGAAGCATAAAGTTACATTACTCTCTGGCCACGTCCCAAACTGCAGACTGCTACTACACTAAATATAATAAATAAAATAAATGAATGAATGAATAAATAAAAGAACACCATCGTTAGAAGTGCTGTCAGTGGTGCAGTATGTAATGTTCCAGAGGGTGCTGTTTAGGACACAGCCTTACTGTCTAGCATTAATGTTAGTCTTGTCTAGTCAGGAAACCTCAACTTACATTTTATTTTGTAAAATATCTGGTTATATATGTGTATAATCCAGATATTGCATGTACAATTTAAAAGTTTTCTGACAGCAGTACTATGTAATGTGGAGTATCTTGTTTAGTGTGTAAAGTGATATTTAATTGGATTTAAACAGACGTACAGATAATGTTGTATTTTGTTTATTTATTAGTAATTTACTGTAATTCCACAAATGTTGTTCTACATCACTACATACAGTGATTTATTACCTTACCTACAGTGGAATCAGCTAATAGGTAATATTTTAGGGGATAGGGTGGGCTTTGACTCATATTAGCAAATGTGTCGTGTCCAATGTCAAACCTGCTCCTACGACCTTGAAGAAACATTAAAAATATTTAAAAGAATAGAGTTACAAAAACAATGCAGGCTAAATTTAGAGATGGGGGCTTAGAGCACCTAAAGTTTACATGAACCCAACCACTGTGTCATTTAAAGATCACTAGATGGTGCCATATGTCAGGTTAAACTGTGGTCTATCTTAAACCTGGCAGGGGTGCACAATTTCAGTCCTGGTTGGTGTACTCGACCACACTCACTGAACCTTGAGTCAGGTCAGTGTTTGAGCTGCAGATCTGTAGACTATACTGGAGCCCAGTGTATTTTACACACACCGAGGTTCAGTAGTGGACTAGAGGAAGCGTCAGTCTTGTTTAAGATTACCTGCAGCGTCTTCAGTCTGGGGTCAGTTTGCAGCATTAATATTAGACAGCTGTGCAGCTCAGTGTGGGACATGAGGACATGTCCAAGTGTGGAATCTAATCATGCAGTCTAACCACACCCCCAAATGTTGTGCCCATTTACTTCTATATACCCACTATAAACGAGGCAGTGCTCGTTACTGAGCTGGTTAGTTGGATAGGGTGTGCTGGGAAAACACTTAGTGACTAAACCTCAGTTATGAAAGTGTCCAGATCTTTTATTTTCACCTGCTCGTAGCCTGTTTTTTTCAGAAATTGATGCACTGATAATGAACATGAGGCTTGACACAGCTGCTAGGCAGTGATTGGAGGATTAGTAAAAGAGACGGAGAGCATAAGGATTTAATAAGCTACAGTTCAACAACAGCACACATAGAAAACATAACAACTTTCCTAATTTCACAGTCTTAAAACACGTAATCATGCATTTCCTCATTTGATTGGATAGGCCTAAGATCAAACCAGGAGCACAGCCATGGATAGGACTGGCCAGATCCCATGTCTGTAGCTCTGGTTTGAACAACACTGGCAGTCAAACCAGTAAGCCTGTATCTAACTAAATAAGACGACTTTCTTTTGTTTCCTCTAAGGTCCCTCCAATCAAATGAGGAAGATGTATTTATTCCCAGGTTGGTACATCCATTTATTAAAAGAACAGATAAAGAACATCAGCTACTGTATAAAATGTTATTTGGCCAAAAAAAGCACATTTTAATATTTTTTTTCAAATGAAGAAAATAAGCATGTTTTAAATCCCATAACTAAAATAACAATGTCTGGGTTTATGCAGCGCTGACATGTTCTGTGTTTGTAAGATTAGAGCACCTCTATGTTTTAACAAGCAGTTCAGATCATGTTCTACAGTAAAATACTATGTACATTTAGATGAATATGTAAAGGATAGAAGCTCAGACTCCTTGAGCTGGGTGTGTATTTGGGGTGACTGAGCTCTTTATCTGAATCAGCTCCATGTGTGTGTTGTGCTCTGGTGTCTGAAGCTTGAGGTCTTTTCTGTAGAGCAACACACACAGCAGGGGGTCTATGATGACTTTCAAACTCATCAGAGAGAAGTACATCACCCACAGATCCCAGGACCTCGGCAGAAAAATACAAATGATAGGAAATACATGCAGCATCATTGCGAAACTCACGAACACTAACACTGTATAACTCGGCTTCCTGGTTCTGTAGGGGATGTCGTTGATTTGGGGTGGAGCTCTACAGGTGATTATGCATGATGCCAGTAGTAGGACTAAAAGGAGTGGTGGGCTGAAGATTATAGCAATAGGTATACTGAATATTTCAGAAAGGAGGAAGCATGTGAATACAATGATGGAGATAAAGATGGAGCAAGAAGGAAAGAAAGCATGAGCAGAGCAGTGTGGATGTCTGAGAGCACCCTCTAGTACGACTGCTTGTTGGACAAGAAGTCCATAGATCAGTGATGCTGACCATAAAGAGGTAAATGTCCAGCATGTCGTGCTCGATTCCCAGCAGTTTTCATTTTGCAGCAGTTTTGTTACTATGTATGGATTCAGGAGCAGCTCCAGCAGGTCTGAGAGAAGAAGCATGATGATCAAGGCTGAGATTCGGCCTCTGCTCTTAAAACGGCGATACAGAACACGCAGAGCCCAGACTAGAGCTGGAAGACCCCCACACTGTCCAGCGATGAGGAAGATGGACAGTCTGATCTTACCAGGCAGACGCTCTTCTTGAGAGTGTGGATATTTAGAGAAAATTACATGTGCCATTGTTTAACTCCCTGAATGAAGCGTTCTTTATCCTATAATAAAAATTGTAGATGATAAATTTACTTTACAGCAATAATCCATTTTAACCAGCAAAGACTGTCAGGGCTGGTCTACTCACTGAAACGATGGACAGACTGCTGATGGGGAACGTTGACCACTCTAAGCGCCAACAAGTGCACCGAACAGGTAAGACTGAAACAAATGGATGTAAATTGTAGATCATACCTCAAATAAATGTCTCTGGTGGGTCATAATGTTTTAGACCATGAATGAGCTGTGAATGTAATCCAACACAAGAGCTTCAGTAGATACTCCTAAACTTATGGTGTGTTCAGACTCGGTTTGGTTTGATTAAATCATGGTCTTTATAGTGCACATATACACATATATTGTTAATGCAAATATCTAATCAGCCAGTCGCAGGGCAGCAGGCACATACACAACTTGCTGCCATTTAAACCGAGCATCAAAATAGGCAGGAAAGGTGATTTACGTGACTTTGAATGTGATATGGTTGTTGGTGCTAAACAGGCTGCTGACCTACTGGGATTTTCACGCACACGTCATCTCTGGGTTTACAGAGAAATGAATATCTCTAGGGTTTCCAGAGCATGGTCCATGGGCTCTTTTCTGATCTTAGCATTCCGGTTCCCAGTCACCACAATGTCAATTTTATACAATTTATCAAAAACTGTTAGATATCTTCATAACTTGCTTCCATTGTTAGGACTTAAACCTGTACGACTGTCACGCTGAATGATCGTGCACAAATCCAGATTGACATCAGCTGATCATTCCCAGCATTATAACCAGTACCCAGCGTCTTGTTGACATTTTTATTTTGGTTTTGGTAAGTTTGGTTTTATTACTGAGAGTAGATGATCATCTTTATTATCTTTGGCCAGATGCATCAGTGCAAGTAGGAGAAGATCTAGAATCTAACAGCAGTAATGTATCACTGTTTGCTGAACTGGACTGTAGATATAAACTCTTATATTACATTTCCCCTTCAGACAAACAAACAAACACTAGAACCCTTTATACTCATCTTTATTTTGGTCAATATAGTAAGAATCTTAACTGTAATAATTAAGTAACTGATAATAATTACCATATTTTATATAAAATCTTTTTTCTATTTTATTGCTTGTAATGTAGATAAAAATATTGTTAAGCAATAAATATAGTAAGAAGAGCAGTAATAATAATAAGTAATAATAAGTATTATTGTTATTATTATTATTATTATTATTACTGATACAGACTGACAACTTATTTAAATGTTATGCACCTGCAGTGTTTTTATTATTTTTATTTTTATTTAGTTATTAAACATTAAAGACTAATCAAGCTGCATGTACATCTATAGATGATACGAGTGACATTTCCTATACTCTGCTTATGATCATCATTAATAGTCTACATTAGTAGAAGCTCCAGTTAGCTCCGGACATAAAACCCTATAAAAAAATGTAATCCTATTTAAAAAATATAAAAATTATTTATTCATTTATTTATTAACATTGTTTAACTTTAGTCAACTGAAGTCAACACAGTGTCATTTAACCAGGTATACCCAAACTTCTGTACATGACTGTATATGACAAATCAGAAAAGGTGTTTTAAACTAAACGTTCATTTAAATAAAACTATAAACTTTACTATCCTCTTACCTGAGTCTGTGCAGATGAGTGCAGTGCTGTTCAGATGGAGCAGTAAAATGTTTATGTGGACCAAAAACACCACCTCCCCTTTTCATCTCCTCTGTACTGAAACCTCATTGGCCATTTAACACTTTCTTAAACATACTAACCACAGTCATATGAATATTTATACTATATATATATTGTATGTATGTATGTATAAATAATCTCTATAATCTATATATGAATAATCTCACTGTTTTCCAATGAAGAACAAGTATGTCAAAATGGTAACTTTACAGGAGCAAGCAACTGTCTTTACTTTCAGTGTAAGTCAATGTCAATGGAACAGGAAAAAGTTTTTCAAAGTAATTTTGAAGCATTTTATTGGTCAATTCATCATAAATTTTTTAAACGGCAGGTCATGTGTTCAAATGATCGGGATTTCTTTGGACAGCAACTGCTACATTGTTAGTATATATTTAAATATGGTGTGTGTATATATGTATATATGTGTGTGTGTGTGTATATATATATATATATATATATATATATATATATATAAAAACGAACAGGCCTTTTTCATGTTATGTCAAAAACCTGAAAGACAAAAATGGAGATACAAGGTTTTGTTCTCACAGCAGCTACATATAGTTTGACGAAAACATTGTTACAGAATCAACACGTGGTCTGACAAATCATTTGAAGCTACAGGTGTGTTTGCAGAGGTGTGAACTGCTAGCACATTGAACACAAAAAACCTACTAAGTGGTTCATCACACGTGGGCCTGTCTTCAGAAGAGGTTAAGGGAACAGACACCCTTTAAAATAAGATGTAGAGAAAGTTATATTCATATAATCAAGAAAAGTATATATGCTGATATGATATTACCACTGTCCAAAGAATAAAGTGCTTAATGTACAATTCAATATGTTTTATTTTCAGAGTAAGTGAATCTGGTGTCATATAGAAAATCAACCAAGTATTTATAAAGTCTATATACTGCAAATTAGTGGAGCAGCATGTGTTCATTTCATGTTATCACTTTTAGAATTATTATAAAAAAGAATTAATCATTTCTGGTACATCAGATAGCAGCTATTAATTTTTGTGTGATCTTCTAGAAAGCGGTGTTCATCAGTTTCACCTCAAGCTGCACTGGCATGTCCGTACTTATTAAAAGAAGGCACCTAAATGACTCTCTTTGTTTTCAGTTTTTATAAGCTGTTTTCATTTCCTCTGCCGTGATGAAGCTAAGCTTACCTAATGATGCAGTCACTGGATTTTGAAGCTGGAGGACGTACAGGTTGGGCCACTTCGTCAGTACAGGACATCCTTGTCCATCAGTTTCATATAAGTGATAAGATGCTTTGACACATCGCTTGCCAAGTTAATGGCACTTCCAGGGTTTGTGCTGAGCTGCTCTTAAGTTGGCAGTTGCATATATTATAGCAAGTTGTGTCAGGACTGGAGCCCGGTACATGCTGAGTATGTGTAGGTAGAAAATCCATCTCCTGTTGTTAGAGACATATATCTAGTAAATCAGTAACTGTAGTGTAATTACAGGAATTTAACTGTAATGTGTTGCACTATTTGTACCTCACTGGAAAAGTCTTAGGACCAACTGAATGAACCAATTTACCACCATCCTGAGTCAGACCAGTGCTGCTTATAGTTCGTTAAGAATACCAAAGACAGAAGCTGGCTAATTAGTATTTGACATTTATTGACATTAACAACACATGATGATAAGATGCAACAATTTTAGTTTTTTCTATTTTTAAATATCTGAGACAAATAGAGTAAAAAAATATTCATATGTAGATTAGATCTGACCTTGAATATTTAGTTCATACCAAGGAATCATTTTTATTAATTAATTATTTAATTATATATTTTTTGTTTTAAATAAAAGAAACAATACTCCAAGTGGATGTTTGTATATACACCTATATATTTTTATATAGACTTACCAAACACATGTTGGTGGGTTTCTTGTTTTTGGGGGTAATAATGTGATATCTTGCTTAGTAACGATGAAGCCTTGCTCAGCTCTGATTGTCAGTGTCCGCAGTGCTAAGTGGCAGGAGTAAAATTTGTTTAAAAAAATGTTTATTCAATAAATACAGATAATACACATCTGTATACGTAAATTAGACCACTGCATTTAATTGAATTACACAACTTATTTAGCACATGCCAGAAATAAATAAATAAATAAATAAATAAAAAACTGGTCATTTTTAAATTATGCCATGATTGAGCATGACATGACAATCTATAGTGTCATTACACTACCAGCCAAGGTTTGGACACACTGAATATATATGTTTATAATTATTGAGACATTTTAGTCCTATTGTGTTGAAAGACGAGTTTGAATAGTAAAGCTGGTGCTTATATACAGAAGTATTTTTCTAAAATTGTATTAAAATAAAAAAGAGCTATAAACCCTGAAAAAACCTCATATGTGTGTAAGTACGTAAAACTGCATCAGAGCTAATGAGCTCATTTCTAAAAGACACTATAAACATTCTTTAAACACAATCAGATGTTTTATTCTGCTCCAGGAATCATTTCATACATCTTATTTTTTAGCTTTGTTCTCTTCACAGTTATTCACTGATATTATTGCTATTCAAATAGTACAAATAATAACACACCTGGGTGGCCGTGTTTAAAATGTATGACTATTAGTGTATATTATAAGCTGCTCTGATGTGTTTCAGTGACAGAACACAGAGTTATATGTAGATAAAGAACGTGTGAAGAAGAATCTGTGGTGTGTTTGTACGTTTCTTTCTGCTGTTTACTGTTTACTAAAGCGACAGACCACCGAAAAACAGCTGCACCACTAAACACAAACCACACGATACCTGCACACCACACGGAAAATAGAAGAAGCTGCAGTGTCTTTGTGGTTTAGTCTGTGCAAAAGCAAGAGTTCTACACAAAGAGCTCATTAAAAGATCAGACCTACACCATCATGTAGTTTATATTATAAAGAGTTTTAGAGAAAATGGAAAAGTAGTGCTGAAATAAAAGCACTGACAGAGACCACCCACTTCAACAAGATGCTTTCTTAAGAGTTCTGTAGCAAATAAAATAATTCTATATAGTACCAGAAGAGGTTCTGCTGTAGTAACTATGTCAGCCTGTAACAATACAGGAATCTTTTACAGTCCCATCACCTAAATCTGAGCACTGCAAAGAACCTTAAATCATACACAGGGAGTGTAAACGTAGGGGTCAGAGTTAGGCTTCACACTAAACCCTAACCCCTACATTTACACTAAACCCCTAACCTCTACATTTACACTAAACCACTAACCTCTACATTTACACTAAACCCCTAAGCCCTACATTTACACTAAACCACTAAGCCCTACATTTACACTAAACCACTAACCTCTACATTTACACTAAACCCCTAACCTCTACATTTAAACTAAACCCCTAACCTCTACATTTACACTAAACCCCTAACCTCTACATTTACACTAATTTCCTAACCCCTACATTTACACTAAACCCCTAACCTCTACATTTACACTAAACCCCTAACCTCTACATTTACACTAAACCACTAACTCCTACATTTACACTAAACCCCTAACCTCTACATTCACACTAAACTCCCAACTCCTACATTTACACTAAACCTCTAACCTCTACATTTACACTAAACCCCTAACCTTTACATTTACACTAAACCACTAACTTCTACATTTACACTAAACCCCTAACCTCTACATTTACACTAAACCCCTGACCTCTACATTTACACTAAACCCCTAACTCCTACATTTACACTAAACTCCTAACCTCTACATTTACACTAAACCCCTAACCTCTACATTTACACTAAACCCTAACGTCTACATTTACACTAAACCCCTGACCTCTACATTTACACTAAACCCTAATGCCTACATTTACACTAAACCCCTAACCTTTACATTTACACTAAACCCCTAACCCCTACATTTACACTAAACCCCTGACCTCTACATTTACACTAAAACCCTAATCTCTACATTTACACTAAACCCCTAACCTCTACATTTACACTAAACCCCTAACCTCTACATTTACACTAAACCCCTAACCTCTACATTTACACCAAACCCCTAACCTCTACATTTACACTAAACCCCTAACCTCTACATTTACACTAAACCCCTAACCTCTACATTTACACTAAACCCTAACCCCTACATTTACACTAAACCCCTAACCTCTACATTTACACTAAACCACTAACCTCTACATTTACACTAAACCCCTAAGCCCTACATTTACACTAAACCACTAAGCCCTACATTTACACTAAACCACTAACCTCTACATTTACACTAAACCCCTAACCTCTACATTTAAACTAAACCCCTAACCTCTACATTTACACTAAACCCCTAACCTCTACATTTACACTAATTTCCTAACCCCTACATTTACACTAAACCCCTAACCTCTACATTTACACTAAACCCCTAACCTCTACATTTACACTAAACCACTAACTCCTACATTTACACTAAACCCCTAACCTCTACATTCACACTAAACTCCTAACTCCTACATTTACACTAAACCCCTAACCTCTACATTTACACTAAACCCCTAACCTCTACATTTACACTAAACCCTAGCCTCTACATTTACACTAAACCACTAACCCCTACATTTACACTAAACCCCTAACTCCTACATTTACACTAAACACCTGACCTCTACATTTACACTAAAACCCTAACCTCTACATTTACACTAAACCCCTAACATCTAAATTTACACTAAACCCCTAACCTCCACATTTACACTAAACCCCTATCCCCTACATTTACACTAAATCCCTAACCTCTACATTTACACTAAACCCCTAACCTCTACATTTACACTAAACCCCTAACCCCTACATTTACACTAAACCCCTAACCCCTACATTTACACTAAACCCCTAACCCCGACATTTACACTAAACCACTAACCTCTACATTTACACTAAACCCCTAAGCCCTACATTTACACTAAACCCCTAACCCCTACATTTACACTAAACCCCTAACCTCTACATTTACACTAAACCCCTAACCTCTACATTTACACTAAACCCCTAACCTCTACATTTACACTAAACCCCTAACCTCTACATTTACACTAAACCCTAACCTCTACATTTACACTAAACCCCTAACCTCTACATTTACACTAAACCCCTAACCCCTACATTTAAACTAAACCCCTAACCCCTACATTTACACTAAACCCCTAACCTCTACATTTACACTAAACCCTAACCTATACATTCACACTAAACTCCTAACTTGTACATGTACACTAAACCCCTAACCTCTACATGTACACTAAACCCCTAACCTCTACATTTACACTAAACCCCTAACCTCTACATTTACACTAAACCACTAACCTCTACATTTACACTAAACCCCTAACCTCTACATTTACACTAAACCCCTAACCCCTACATTTACACTAAACCACTAACCTCTACATTTACACTAAACCCCTAAGCCCTACATTTACACTAAACCACTAACCCCTACATTTACACTAAACCCCTAACCTCTACATTTACACTAAACCCTAACCTATACATTCACACTAAACTCCTAACTTGTACATGTACACTAAACCCCTAACCTCTACATTTACACTAAACCCCTAACCTCTACATTTACACTAAACCACTAACTCCTACATTTACACTAAACCCCTAACCTCTACATTTACACTAAACCCCTAACTCCTACATTTACACTAAACCCCTAACCTCTACATTTACACTAAACCCCTAACCCCTACATTTACACTAAACCACTAACCTCTACATTTACACTAAACCCCTAAGCCCTACATTTACACTAAACCACTAACCCCTACATTTACACTAAACCCCTAACCTCTACATTTACACTAAACCCCTAACCTCTACATTTACACTAAACCCCTAACCTCTACATTTACACTAAACCCTAACCTCTACATTTACACTAAACCCCTAACCTCTACATTTACACTAAACCCCTAACCCCTACATTTACACTAAACCCCTAACCCCTACATTTACATTAAACCCCTAACCTCTACATTTACACTAAACCCTAACCTATACATTCACACTAAACTCCTAACTTCTACATGTACACTAAACCCCTAACCTCTACATTTACACTAAACCCCTAACCTCTACATTTACACTAAACCCCTAACCTCTACATTTACACTAAACCCCTAACCTCTACATTTACACTAAACCCCTAACCTCTACATTTACACTAAACCACTAACTCCTACATTTACACTAAACCCCTAACCTCTACATTTACACTAAACCCCAACCTCTACATTTACACTAAACCCCTAACCCCTACATTTACACTAAACCCCTAACCTCTACATTTACACTAAACCCCTAACCTCTACATTTACACTAAACCCCTAACCTCCACATTTACACTAAACCCCTAACCTCTACATTTACACTAAACCCCTAACCTCTACATTTACACTAAACCCCTAACCCCTACATTCACACTAAACCCCTAACCCCTACATTTACACTAAACCCTAACCTCTACATTTACACTAAACCCCTAACTCCTACATTTACACTAAACCCCTAACCTCCACATTTACACTAAACCCCTAACCTCTACATTTACACTAAACCCCTAACCTCTACATTTACACTAAACCCCTAACCTCTACATTCACACTAAACTCCCAACTCCTACATTTACACTAAACCTCTAACCTCTACATTTACACTAAACCCCTAACCTTTACATTTACACTAAACCACTAACTTCTACATTTACACTAAACCCCTAACCTCTACATTTACACTAAACCCCTGACCTCTACATTTACACTAAACCCCTAACTCCTACATTTACACTAAACTCCTAACCTCTACATTTACACTAAACCCCTAACCTCTACATTTACACTAAACCCTAACGTCTACATTTACACTAAACCCCTGACCTCTACATTTACACTAAACCCTAATGCCTACATTTACACTAAACCCCTAACCTTTACATTTACACTAAACCCCTAACCCCTACATTTACACTAAACCCCTGACCTCTACATTTACACTAAAACCCTAATCTCTACATTTACACTAAACCCCTAACCTCTACATTTACACTAAACCCCTAACCTCTACATTTACACTAAACCCCTAACCTCTACATTTACACCAAACCCCTAACCTCTACATTTACACTAAACCCCTAACCTCTACATTTACACTAAACCCCTAACCTCTACATTTACACTAAACCCTAACCCCTACATTTACACTAAACCCCTAACCTCTACATTTACACTAAACCACTAACCTCTACATTTACACTAAACCCCTAAGCCCTACATTTACACTAAACCACTAAGCCCTACATTTACACTAAACCACTAACCTCTACATTTACACTAAACCCCTAACCTCTACATTTAAACTAAACCCCTAACCTCTACATTTACACTAAACCCCTAACCTCTACATTTACACTAATTTCCTAACCCCTACATTTACACTAAACCCCTAACCTCTACATTTACACTAAACCCCTAACCTCTACATTTACACTAAACCACTAACTCCTACATTTACACTAAACCCCTAACCTCTACATTCACACTAAACTCCTAACTCCTACATTTACACTAAACCCCTAACCTCTACATTTACACTAAACCCCTAACCTCTACATTTACACTAAACCCTAGCCTCTACATTTACACTAAACCACTAACCCCTACATTTACACTAAACCCCTAACTCCTACATTTACACTAAACACCTGACCTCTACATTTACACTAAAACCCTAACCTCTACATTTACACTAAACCCCTAACATCTAAATTTACACTAAACCCCTAACCTCCACATTTACACTAAACCCCTATCCCCTACATTTACACTAAATCCCTAACCTCTACATTTACACTAAACCCCTAACCTCTACATTTACACTAAACCCCTAACCCCTACATTTACACTAAACCCCTAACCCCTACATTTACACTAAACCCCTAACCCCGACATTTACACTAAACCACTAACCTCTACATTTACACTAAACCCCTAAGCCCTACATTTACACTAAACCCCTAACCCCTACATTTACACTAAACCCCTAACCTCTACATTTACACTAAACCCCTAACCTCTACATTTACACTAAACCCCTAACCTCTACATTTACACTAAACCCCTAACCTCTACATTTACACTAAACCCTAACCTCTACATTTACACTAAACCCCTAACCTCTACATTTACACTAAACCCCTAACCCCTACATTTAAACTAAACCCCTAACCCCTACATTTACACTAAACCCCTAACCTCTACATTTACACTAAACCCTAACCTATACATTCACACTAAACTCCTAACTTGTACATGTACACTAAACCCCTAACCTCTACATGTACACTAAACCCCTAACCTCTACATTTACACTAAACCCCTAACCTCTACATTTACACTAAACCACTAACCTCTACATTTACACTAAACCCCTAACCTCTACATTTACACTAAACCCCTAACCCCTACATTTACACTAAACCACTAACCTCTACATTTACACTAAACCCCTAAGCCCTACATTTACACTAAACCACTAACCCCTACATTTACACTAAACCCCTAACCTCTACATTTACACTAAACCCTAACCTATACATTCACACTAAACTCCTAACTTGTACATGTACACTAAACCCCTAACCTCTACATTTACACTAAACCCCTAACCTCTACATTTACACTAAACCACTAACTCCTACATTTACACTAAACCCCTAACCTCTACATTTACACTAAACCCCTAACTCCTACATTTACACTAAACCCCTAACCTCTACATTTACACTAAACCCCTAACCCCTACATTTACACTAAACCACTAACCTCTACATTTACACTAAACCCCTAAGCCCTACATTTACACTAAACCACTAACCCCTACATTTACACTAAACCCCTAACCTCTACATTTACACTAAACCCCTAACCCCTACATTTACACTAAACCACTAACCTCTACATTTACACTAAACCCCTAAGCCCTACATTTACACTAAACCACTAACCCCTACATTTACACTAAACCCCTAACCTCTACATTTACACTAAACCCCTAACCTCTACATTTACACTAAACCCCTAACCTCTACATTTACACTAAACCCTAACCTCTACATTTACACTAAACCCCTAACCTCTACATTTACACTAAACCCCTAACCCCTACATTTACACTAAACCCCTAACCCCTACATTTACATTAAACCCCTAACCTCTACATTTACACTAAACCCTAACCTATACATTCACACTAAACTCCTAACTTCTACATGTACACTAAACCCCTAACCTCTACATTTACACTAAACCCCTAACCTCTACATTTACACTAAACCCCTAACCTCTACATTTACACTAAACCCCTAACCTCTACATTTACACTAAACCCCTAACCTCTACATTTACACTAAACCACTAACTCCTACATTTACACTAAACCCCTAACCTCTACATTTACACTAAACCCCAACCTCTACATTTACACTAAACCCCTAACCCCTACATTTACACTAAACCCCTAACCTCTACATTTACACTAAACCCCTAACCTCTACATTTACACTAAACCCCTAACCTCTACATTTACACTAAACCCCTAACCTCTACATTTACACTAAACCCCTAACCCCTACATTCACACTAAACCCCTAACCCCTACATTTACACTAAACCCTAACCTCTACATTTACACTAAACCCCTAACTCCTACATTTACACTAAACCCCTAACCTCCACATTTACACTAAACCCCTAACCTCTACATTTACACTAAACCCCTAACCTCTACATTTACACTAAACCCCTAACCCCTACATTCACACTAAACCCCTAACCCCTACATTTACACTAAACCCTAACCTCCACATTTACACTAAACCCCTAACCTCTACATTTACACTAAACCACTAACTCCTACATTTACACTAAACCCCTAACCTCTACATTTACACTAAACCCCTAACCCCTACATTCACACTAAACCCCTAACCCCTACTTTTACACTAAACCCTAACCTCCACATTTACACTAAACCCCTAACTCCTACATTTACACTAAACCCCTAACCTCTACATTTACACTAAACCCCTAACCTCTACATTTACACTAAACCCCTAACCCCTACATTCACACTAAACCCCTAACCCCTACATTTACACTAAACCCTAACCTCCACATTTACACTAAACCCCTAACTCCTACATTTACACTAAACCCCTAACCTCTACATTTACACTAAACCCCTAATCCCTACATTTACACTAAACCCCTAACCCCACTGAAGTTAAACCAATAGCCATTATGCAGGCCAGTGCAAGCTTACAAACTCCACCAGTTTGGTAGATGCTCAACTTCATAGTACAATAAACTACTGAGTTTAACATATTTGTTTGAAAATAGAACAGATTATAATGTCTGTTGTGTTTTTATACACAGGCCGCATTTAAGATTTTTTTTTGCCCACATTTGAACTGTTTTAACATGACGTAGCATACAGCCAATGGCAGTCAGGCAAGAGATGGGCTTTCTCAACTGATCAGCAAATCATCACCAGATTAACCTAAAATAATTATTATTTATCATAAACACAGTAAGCTACTGTGGTTCCAGTTCTTGTTCTCTCGCTCTTTTAAAAAACTGAAGACGCTGAAACCTCTGTTTACCGTTACGGCGCTCGTTCGGTGGTTTGTGCTCAATGTGGTGAGTGTTTTCCTCTCAGTTGTCTGTTGCTTCATCAAGTAGAAGGTCACAGCCATTTTAGTGAACTAAGTACTGAAATACTTTAGTAAAGTATTGATGGGTTTGTACTCTGCTGAGTATTTTTTAATAGTAATACTTATGTAGTGAGTAAAGTTTCATTTTAGCCTATAACATATTCAGTCACTCATTTATTTTCCTGCATTTGATTTTATTCCGCTTTGTTGGTGATGATGTCTGTGCTGCTTTGTGATTGGTCTGATCTCTGACTTCTGAGCTTTAGCACTTTATTTTAGACCAAAATCATGATATAAATTAAAAAGCCCTTTATATTAACTGACTGTATAGGAGCTACACTTACAGACTGTAGTTCATCTGATTCTCTGTATACTTTATTACTCTGTTCTTTAATTATCTGGACCCTCACAGAGCAGCGTCCTGTGTCCACTGATGAAGAACTAGAGAACACAAACTGTGCAGCAGCAGATGAGCTACTGTCTCTGACTTTACATCTACAAGGTGGACCAGCAAGATTGGAGTGTCTAATAGAGTGGACAGTGAGTGGACACAGTGTTTACACACTCCAGCAGCACTGCTGTGTCTGATCCACTCACACCAGCACAACACACACTAACACACTGCAGTTCTGAGAATGATCCACCTCCCAAATAATATCTGCTCTGTGTGGGTCCAGATCACAGGGTAACAACAGGGTAACAAAGTATACAGAGAATCAGAACTACAGTGTGTTAGTGTAGCTCCTATATGGTCAGTGGAGCTGATATACTGAACAGTGAGTGTAGATACAAGGAGGTGGTTTTAATGTTATGGCTGATCTGTATGTGCGTGTGTGTATGTATATATTTATATAATATTCTGAATAGATTACAGGGGGTGCGCAGACATCAGACATTTGCACATGATTATGACAGAAAGGGCGGGGCCAAGTTCTTCTTTTGTTCTTGCAGAACCGCACGTTCAGGATAATATTGCGTCTGACCAGACTCGGCAAGATCATATCAGTCATGCTCAGAGTAAACGTTTTCTTTACTAAGACTCTTTCACTGATATACACGATAGAACAGGTTCATGTTCGGTGTAAAATTTTTCCAAATGACCTCGTCAGAAATCAGATCAGTTACTCTCTACCTCCAGAAAAAGAAGAAATCTGTGTTTCATTTCTAGCCACTCCAGCACTGGACACTGTAACACCACATTCTGACAGACCAGTTGAAGATGTGGGTAAAGTTTGTTTTGAATGTATCGTTAATATAATGTTGCTCTTGTGATGGATAGATATTTATACTCACAGCCACACAGTCACAGTCAGATCAAACCTGAGTCACCCTTCAGTGCATATCGTCGCTGTCCAAAGAAAAACATGTAAAACATAAAAAACATTCATTTTTATTTGTAAAATATTCTGGTTTCTCTGACTTACATCGACAGTAAAGTCGGTTTTTTGGTCTCTTCTGTAAAGTTATCTTTTTTGAGATGATTGTTTTTTCATTGGACAGTGACGATATGCAATACATGTTAGAAAAGACCCCAGGGTAAAATGAGCACCCCTTGATTAAATAGGTTGGCCAGATTTTATTACCTGAACTAAACTTGGTCTAAATTAATCTGGATCGCTTTATTCTTGAGTAGGTATGTAGGGGATCAGTTGATTATGCTTTAGCATTAAAAGTAATTTAGAAGATAAAACTGATAGATTGTGGGTCAACAATATATTTTATTTTGATGTTGTTGTTTTGGTTTTATTTATTGTATCAAAATGTGAAGGACACTGTTGCAAAAATGTTTTATCCTTTAATATAATATTTTATGTAATATTTTTACATCAAAAGAAGAGTGCAAGAATGAAAGCAGAATGAAGTTTTATGTATATATGAGCAGGCTGTCGTATTATGCAAGATACACAAGTTAGATTTATATAAACTCATATTTTATCCTTTTTTACACAATATAATGGCAGAAAATGGTCATAGTTTGTTGATTTGTTGAAATGTAATTAAGTATTTTGAGAGTGATCAGATTTGCACATGATCTTCTATTCTCGTATGTTGTTGCTGTTTACAAAAGAAAAACTTCCTTATGTTAGAATAGTTTCCTGTATGTCACAATGTTGATACAATGTCTAGAGCAGCTGAGTTAAACAGTCAAGGCCAGTGACTATATATATATATATTATAAATGTTTAATTTCTTCTCTACATCCACAGACACCGAACGGTTATTGGCTCAGGTTCATAGTGGCTGTGGTTCGGATTGCCACTCTGGTTATTCATCATCCTCCTCCTCCTCCTCAACGATGTGCTGGAACTGCTTCTGAGTCCATAAGTAGCCGTGCAAATGGTTCACGGAGAAGCACGCTGGGACACGAGCATGAGCGTCCTGTTATCCTTGTGGGAGATGTCGAGAACCTGTGACTTACACCTCCAGCAGGTGGTGGTGCTGAAGAATGCTCTTTCCCAAAGACGTGTACTCTGCTGCACTCAGGGTTTCTTCTCTGCTTGCTCCATCACAGTATCTGTCTTTGCATCTGTCTTTGTGTGTGTCTTCCTCCGTGAGTTTTTCAGTTTACCTTCTCTTTTTTTCCAGAGCACTTTTCCGACCGTAGCTATGGTGATCGTGTCCTGGACAGTGACCGTCAGAGCCACGGCTGCTGTGAAGTTAAAGAGGCCGGATTTGACGGTGCTGAATATCGCTACGTTCATGTTGGTCCTATTTTTGCTGTGGGTCGTTTTCTGGCTTGATCTGAGGAACCTCTGCGTTCTGTGGATGATGTGTTCCTGCCTCATGAGTCTGAGGGTCATCTTTGACCCCCTTCTGTGTGGTGGTCTGCAGGGAGAATCTCAGACTTTGAAGTCCACGTACAGTGCTCAGAGCTGTGCAGAGGCCGGTTATTGCTGACATAATCTGCATGTGAAGATTCATTTACAGCCTTTAAGCATGTAAGCACTGCAGAAACTGTCCTATAGACTGTGTACTGTCATTTACTATGTATTGTTAATCAATAATGTATAACCAAGACTGTTTAATTATGGGCTCTAAACCTTACGCTCACTGTGTTAGCAGTAAAATAGAATTACGTACGAGGGTCTGACAGGATAGCCACTAGGAGGTCTATTAAGGGACAACTTGAACCCTCTAAGATAACATATGGCCTAGTGTCTCTTTCGGACATCTACATAGAATTGTCATATAGCCGTGACTCGAGAGGTCAGCTGGACGCTCGTTGGCTGGGTGCTCTGAGCCAATTTAGGTTTAGGATAATGAGGGCAGAGAGAACAGGAAGCCCTCTGGCTTGGCGCAGAACACAGACTGCACCTTTAATGGCCCACAAGTTCCTCAGATTTTACTTTGATTCAATATCCTTTTAGATTTTTATCATAATTAATCACTTAATTCACCTTTTTTGTTCTCCTATTATGTTATTCTACGTTTAAGTGATTTGCATTATTGCATTGTTACTTTGAACTCTTGAGCAGTCCTTATGTGATGAACCCCACCAAACCTGATCTCACAGTCTGTACAGTGGGGAGAACTGAGTGGTGGCAGTGTAGACGGATAGTGATGGACAGGGTGCTGATATAGTAACTGCTCTGATTACGGCTCTTATTTGAGAACTGTCTCCTCGCTTAGCTTGAGTCAGCTTTTAGGAAGTATCCAGTGATCTTGGGGTTTAGAGATATTTAATATAAAATTAAATATAGTATCTGCTTTTCTGCTCTTCTCTACATTCTTGGATCTGCTTTGTTTAGTTCTAAGCGTCTTGTCTGCTTCCTGAAAGTCTTTTATGTCTTTCAGGACAGTATAATATACGTGTTGCTTATAAACTGACGGATAGACCAGAGCAATGGCTTTGCAGTGACTGGAGTAGTTGGACTATCTGGCATCTCACAGTGCAATAATGCCAACACTCACTACACAATTCTCATTATTTCATAAAATAAATAATAGTAATAATAATAAACAAATGAAACCTTGCAGAGTGGTGACACCTGCTGGTCAAATGCTTTAAGTTTGCACCTTGAAAGCCCAAATCAACACAAGAAAATTCTAAAATGTGAATATTGATTATTAGATTGATTTAATCTTATTTTTGTTACTCAGAAAAGTCTCCCAGCACTTTCATTAGAAACGCCTGCGCACTGACTCATTCATATAATCAGGTGGCAGCAGTGCAGGAAATCATGCAGATACGGTTCAGCAGCTTCTGTGACTGGGAACATGTGATATGCAGTCCACAATATTTATTTAACACATTTATTAGCAGCTCTGAAGGAATCAGAGTGAATCAGGCTTGTGGTTGATTGTATCCATAAGTGAAAGCGAGGGATGTACAGATATGGAATTCTGGAGTGCTGCTAAAAACAGATATATTTCAAAATATCTATCTATGCTGCCATATACACAGTGTCAATGTGAGTAATCTGGAGAGATGGGAGAATTCCCAAAAGCTTTCTTGGTGCTGGCTACTGTTGAATAATGTTATCGGGAGAAGTGGAAGAATTCCCAGAAGCTTTTTTATTATCGGCTACTGCTAAATACATATAAACTCATGTGTACAATCTCAAGAACGCCCAAACAAACTCACTCTAACAAACTCTCCATCTAAGTGTACATCTGCAGTAATTAAGGGGTTAAATAAGCCCCCCACCTCAGCCCTGAGTACAGATAAGCCATGAAGACAAACTCATCTAATGTTTTTAACAATAGAGAAGGAATAGGAGTGAACTGCGAGATGTGATGATGTATAAACACATGCAGAAAGACTGTAGGTGTGTATGTAGGGTTAATTTCTCATTTCTGCCAGTTTGTCTAGTTTCAGATTCGCTTTACTGAAAACTGAAAGTTAAAGATCAATGGGTGGAGCAAGAAGACTGTTATTTAAACGCCCCAGCCTCTTCCAGACCCCCATTCTGAGGCAGCCCTCTCCACAAACAGGTACGTCTATCTGTGCAGATATGTCTGTTGCTGATAGATCTTTTTGTGCTAGGTGAGAATCAAGGTGGACTTTTTATGTAAGGAAATTTTTTTTATGGTCTTTTGTGTTTCTCTTGTTTGTTTGGAGAGTAAAATAATAACCTATAGACAAGAGAGATGAACAGTATCACTTTATTCAGTGCTTTACTTTCCATACTGGCAACATGTGTCATATAGCATTTCAGAATTACAGTACAAACTTGGATGGTGTAGAAAACAAGATATGAAACGATAGAATTTCATATTATAGAAACAATAGTTTGCAACAGCAAGAGCAAAACGTGTAAACGTGAAAGCGTGTTCTGACAGTGTAGTACTATACAAGGCAGTTTAAGCTCTTGGCAGAAATATCAGAGATAATATCTGAGATAATATTAGAGATAATATCAGAGATAATATCTGAGATAATATCTGAGATAATATTAGAGATAATATCAGAGATAATATCAGAGATAATATCTGAGATAATATCTGAGATAATATCTGAGATAATATTAGAGATAATATCAGAGATAATATCTGAGATAATATCTGAGATGAAATGCAGTGAAAGCTGCCGGTATTATAGGTTAAGTAAACAATGTAAGGGAACAAACTCATTTATGCCCCAACCAGCCACTAAGGTGAGATACGATGTGAAGAAAAATATAACCCAAGTAGTCTAACCTAAGTAATAACCACTATATATCACAAGGACATACAGGGAAAATAAGTGCGAGAAAACAACGAGCAGGAAAAGCGACAGAAACCGCACACACACACCCTGAAAGCCTTCTCTCTGGAAAATCACTGGTAGACCCGAAGACCCGCCTCTTCTCTGAAAAGGGCATGTCTCACTGGTGGACTGGAGAGCCTCAGCAGCTCTCCCATTGGCCGATGTTTTCTTACCTCAGAGATCAAATTACAGTAAATTATAAGACTCTTCAGAAGTAGAAAATAAATATGAGAAATATATATATTAGGAAGTATATATTGTATAGGGTCACCCTGCAGGCATTGATTACGTCTTTATATGAGTTATTACTGTTGCACACACATATGATGAATCTAGTAATGCTCTTTTTGTTCATCCCATCACTTGTATTTGCTAGACAGACAGTTCATCATTATTTTTTTTTCTAGGCACATACCTGCATTCCCATCTGACCTAGTTCTCCCAGGAGACAGACAGTAAGAGACCACAGGATCCAAGGTACTGGACTGTTATATAACAGTAATGCAGTAATACAGAAGAATATCATGTGAGAAAAAAACATTATTGAATTCTAATAGATCTGAGTTTATTCTCGGACGTGTGTTTTGCTGGGAGTCTCTGTGAAGACTGTAGATATTAAACAGAGTGTGGCGTAAACACTGTTTACTATAGTTACTGCTCTCAGTAATGCGGTTCCTCTATAAAAGTCTGGTGTTAATAATTAGGTATTGTTTTTTTACTCGTCCTAATATGTTCCATTTCTTTCTTTAAACATGTCTACGTCCCAGAAGCTGAATATGTCTACGTCCAAGAAGCACCAGACCTTCTGTAGCCAGTCAATGGCGGGCAAGCCTGTGACTGCTCTGCCTGGCATAGGCAAGGCTAATGGAGGCCGCCTGCAAGGTCAAGGCTCAGGCAGCGCCACTGAAGTCCTGGGCCATTATCTTGTGAATGGAGGCAACCAGGCCAAGTTCCAGAGCTGGCTGAAGGACAACAGCGGCGCCAACAGCAAACATCGCGATGACTGCTACAACGGTCTCAAAGAATGGTCAACCAACAATCTGTAGTTCCACTCAGACGTCTGGTTCGAGCTGTACTGCTTCTGTTACGTCTTCTTCTTACTTGTGTACTCAGCACAGTCTCGTCAATAAAACAGACCAGCTCTCTGTGAAGTTGCCTCGTACACTCTTCTCCAGTAAAGTTGGCTACATCAGCTCTTGCTATTACTTTGAATGGGTCAATTTAATTAATATCAACTGCTATCAGTTTCTTAACAAGTGCATCATTAGACAAAGTTGATAAAGTCAGTTAAAAGAGGACGAATAGTGTTTGTAGTACTAACAATTGGATCTGTACCTTTTGATGATTTCCAGTAATTCAAAGATCTCGTTGGCTCCCAGCTTCATATATTTGCATACTGGGTGCGTCTTTCACCCTTGTTGTTCTTACCATCCCTCTGACACACTTAAAGGTGGTCCCTTCAGGGTTCTTTGTGTGCAGAACCATCTGCCCATCTAATGATTCTTTGCAAACGGTTCTTCAGATTGATGGAAGAACGTGTTGTATGTGGTTCTACTATTGTTACAATGTCAAACCCTTTTTTGGTGCTATACTGAACCATATATACAACCCAGTCTCCATTAACCTGAAGAACCATTTCACCATGCAAACGATCATCAAAGTATGCAAATTAAGGTTCATGGTTCTGTATAAAACCTTTGTCTTAACTAAAGAACCCTCGAAGAAGCATTTTAGATTTAATGTTTACTCCATATGTTTCACCACATTGAGGGCTAAGTTCGGCCACTAGAGTGGTCACTTTGAAACCAACTCCAGTAAGATGGACTGGACCAGTATAGCTTAAATAAACACTAGAAAGTTCAGTGACCTCACCCAGCGAGTCAGAAATGTTATAGCAGCTAAAGTGACCGGATTCAGGTAACTTTAATTGTGCAGATCTACTTTTTATCATTCAATCAAGTTCTGACAAAGAATGATTTGTGGTAATGGACTAACCTCTTCAAGGTTCTTCAAAGGTTCTTTAGGGAAGAGAATGGTTCCATTTAGAGTTCTATGTCTAAGTATTTGCATGGTTCTTCAAATTTGTGGGGGGTGTAGGGTTCCATATAGCATTTTTGAACTACTGAAACAATAGATGGCTTGATTTTATAAGCTAAAAGTATTATGCTGTTGCCTCCCAGCAAGAAGGGTCAGGGTTCAGTTTCCCAGATGGGTGAACAGGATCCTCTCTATGTGGAGTGACAGGGTGTGTTTCCTCCAGGACCTCTAGTTTAGTCCCACAGTACAAAGAGGAGCAGTCAGGTTATTTGGAGGGGTTAATTTGCCCCCTACTTGTGTATATGTGTGTGTCTGCCCTGTGATGGACTGGTGACGTGTTCTGTCTTCTGGCTTGGGAAATGAATGAAAGAACATTATGCTGTAAGATTATTGTAAGTGTACTGGAATCATCCTCACACAGATCTCTGTATGGAGCGGGGGTGGCGGGGGAGGGCTAGTTCTGGCCTGGTGGTATCAGCTTGGCTCAGCTCCGAATGGAGATGCTCATTAAAAAGAGCAGCACAGTAAAGTTGTGTTCTACACAGAAGGGCAGCTATGTGTGTAGAAGGGATCCAGTTATTATAATTCACAAGATATTTTAATGAATAAAAAGGTTCAGAAAATGGGGAAAATAAAATATGTGTACTGATGTTTTGAGATGATTATAAGTTGTAATCAGTAGGGGTGTAATGGAGACACTGTTTGACTCACAGTCGAGTATATTTTAGTCTCTACACTTCAGCTGTGTAAGATATTAGTAAAGTTTTCTGAAGCAGGTAAGCTTTACGTTATATTATATATTATATTATATTATATTATACACATTAATGACATCTGGTGGTTAAAAGCATGAACAGCAGTTTTATATTTAAAGCAGAAAAGCTAAATAGTAACAGAACACACAGGTGTTACAAGCCTGCTGGAGAAATGAAGAGAAATCTTTAAAAGGGCCTCTAATAACAAACTTTAATCCAATACCCATTAAATCCACAACCATCTTCAATATTTCTTACTGAGTGGCGTACTCACTAGTGCAATCACTAGAGGGCAGTATTGGTCCGTGCACAAATACAGCTGTGTTCAAAAGTTTGGGTTCTTCTGGTGAAATAACAGATTTGATAGAGTTTCTAAGTGAAAATATGTATGAAAACACATCCTCTACCCTCCTGGAGACCTACTGTCCTGTACAGTGTAGAACCAACCTGTCTAGAACATACTGCCCCACCAACTTCATTAGAATCAATGGGCTGCGCTGTATGCGCCCAATTACGTTTTGTTACACGCAAAACACACCAAGTTGGAGCTTCAGCACCCGGGCTGGTGACCAGTAACCAAACTAGTACACACAGCTGTGCATGGCCCAGTACTGCCCTCTAGTGACTGCACTTTACATCAACAAACAAACAAACACTTTTTGACTTGCATTATAATTAAGAGTTTATTGAGATTATTTACATAAATGATTGATTTTAGAAAGTTAACATGAAGAATATGAGGAACTACATTAGGGGTTTGAATCCAGACCCCTAATATATGTTTTCTGTCAATCTTTTGGTATGTATTTACTAGCAAGCAAAAGATAAGGGCAGTGCTTTGCAGGATAAGCTGCTCACCTGTTTAAATCCAGCTTGTCAGTTTCCTTTTGGCATGTATTTGTGTGTATTCTATTGTCAAGGAAATATGCAAAAAAAAGTAGACATTTGTGTTGTAGCCTTGGTGGCACACATGGTTTAGTGATGGCTTTCTAAACAGAAGATGCTGGGTTTGATTCCAGGTACTTAACCTTCTTCTGGTATGTATTTACCATCAAGCTGGAAATTCTAAAGATAAATGTTGAAAAAACAGCAAAGAAAACTGTGAGGTCCTGTGGCTCACTGGTAGATGCCATGCCCTGAGATTCAGGGGTTATCGGTTCAAATCCTGATCAGGATCTCACACCAAGGTTGCGGTTGTCAGTTCAAGCCACCTCCCAAGGTGCTCCTGGATGGACCCTGGAGGTGCACTGGCAGCTGGTGGAAGGTCGGAGGGCGGTACCCGAGAAAGGGGGGAAATAACCCGGGCTCCCCCCCGGGTCTCCCCAGAGAGAGAAAAGCAGCGGTCTTGGAAGAAAAAGCCAAAAAAAACATTCGACTTAGTTTTAAATATACACGTTCTGTATTTAAAACTAAGTTCCTCTTTTTTTCTGTGCTTCTGGAGGAAGACCACTGCTGTTTTTTTTCCAGGTGGTCTGACTCCCTTTCCCTCTGCTCTCCTCTCATCATCCATCTTGCCTCTCTCCATCCATGCCAAGCCAGCCAGACACCCAGTGAGTCTTGAACCACCAACCTCTCAAACGCTACGCAAGGACTTTCCCTCTGAGCCACTGAGTCTCACACAGAACCTTCTTTTTTTGGGGGTTTGTCTCGTCTTGAACCACAGCCAGCAACTCTGTCCTAAGTGCCACCTCGAATACACGACTTTTCTCAAACTAATTTTTAACATGCTCCTTAGACACTCCATAGCTTCTTGTGCACAGAGTGAAGCTCTGTAAGCTCTCCTCTGCAGAATGATGATTCAGCAGTCATACCTTCTCTACTACACGCCTGTCAATTCATACCAAAAGCCTCAGTCTGGCTTTCAGCTTCGAATATTTCATGGGTTGTCAGGGCTCAACTACTCATGTCACGATTGGTTGGGTTAAGATGGTTCGGATGCTATTTCTCAAATCTTTCTCAACCTTGGGTGGGGTTCAATTTTAGGTTTCAGCAGAGAATGTGTAGAGACAGGGCAGTCAAACAAGTTGTAGATGATGTTGAACTCACTGGCTCTCTCTACATCACCATCGGTGGCACTGTCCATCCTCTGATTACAGCCTGTAATAGTCTTCATACCATTCCGTACCTCCTTTATGTTATTCTCTCTTCTGCTCTACCTTCTTCCTGTAGGACTCCTTGGCCTCTCGCAAGTGGACTTTCATAAATTTAACCAGATGACAAAATTCTGAACATTTCTATTTGTTTTCTACTATAAAGTAAGGTCTTTGGAGAAGCTCCTTTTCACACTACAACGTTGCATCTTTAATATCGTTAGCTATTACGTTGTTTGCTGGATCTGCCTCATAATTTCTTCTGTATGAGAAGCATAATCCAAAAGTCAACGTTCTGTCAATGTTGGCTGGTGAAAGGCGCAACACTGTACAATTTACAAATAGCAAAGTAACTGTACCACTGTTGAGTTTGAGCCACGAATATATATTTAAAATCAGGTAGCCTGAAACTTCATCATGGTAAATTTATTATTAGCTGTCTGAGATTCTTTAGGATTGGTATGAGTCCAGGTCATGATTTCATTTTTCATGTCTGTTGGTGGCAATGCAAGTTTTTTTTGTTACATTGTGAGCAGGTCCATGATTGACCACTAGGGGCTGTATAAAAGATCATCAAGTGGCCATCTTAGAAGACGTTCAGGGTTCTCTCCTTTGGAAGACCTCCTGCCCAGACCAGCCCAGCTCTTCACTTATTAATTTAGTAAAAGCCTTGTTAGATTCTATAAAATTTCTGTGGGATGTACGCTTCTCTACAAACACCTGAAAAAGAAATAAGACAGTTCCAAACAACTGAAAAACAAGACAGACACCTGCAAGCAAAAAAAACCCAAAACAAAAAAAACAACAAAACACTGAAACATCAGTTTGTGACAGGAGACTTACCTGACCTGGAAGCCCTACCTGAGACCCCTAGTGAACCTGAAACTTTTGAATGGTTAGCTCCAGGCGTAGAAACGAGAAGGTCCACCAGAGACAGAAAACCAAAAAAAGCGTTTACATACCCAACACTAGGCCAGCCCTCACTACAGTCTCACCCTACCATCAATGCTGCTATAGCCTGTAGCACTCCAGTTAGGCTTTGGTGGAGTACACCATATCCACATTATACTGCAGAAACATATCAATTCTCAAGCCATTTGCTATGTCTATATCACACACAATACCCTTAACGCTTATAAGTTTATTAAACTAGTGAACCCCCCAAAAAAGTGGAGAAGTTAAGAAGCTAAAAATATAATTGTCTGAATTTTAAATATGTGCATATACTTTCTTTTTTAATGTGCCATAACATTTCATTAGAGTTTATGTATTGGGGGAAAATCACCACGACCCCTAGGGGTCCGGTATCACCAACACTGATACTGATATCAATGGGAAATCACCTAGGTGAAATCAAATAAAGTCTATTTATACACTGCACATACATTTATACATGTAGCAGACATTAACTATTTGTTATAATAAGACAAGTGTATTTATATTATTAATAATAGCCATATTTTACGATGAAAAAATGAATAATAAAAACTTATATATTTATATAAAAATCTTTATAATTAACATTATTTTATTATTATTATTAGTAGTAGTAATAAGTAGTAGTAGTATTAATAATAATAATAATAATAATAAAATATGGTTTGTTTGTAATGTTGTTATTTTCATAATACATAACAGAGTCGAATCTCTTAGTAGCCTGCAGTCATTGCCGTCTCCTTTTAAGGATGTGATCCAAATGGAAACCTGTAACAACCCGTTGTCAGATGAATAATAATTTGAGCACCTATAAACATATGAGCGGAATATTTGTAAAGTGTCTAAATAGAAATATTTGTTAAACTATAGCTGTCGCTAGCGCAAAGCTGCTAAGCTAACCTTCTGTTGCTAAGCAGCGCTCGCAGCTCCGCGACGTCATGTTTGTTTACAAAGTTTACAGAGTCGATAGCTTCTTTTTCACAGTTAACACAAGGGTTATTTATATTCAGCCACATACTAATAACAATGCATAAATACATTCACTTCTAGACATGAAGTATGGTTACTAAATGAATGACTAAATGAGCTACCTGGATACTCTGAAAGGACTCTTGCAGAGACCTCCGTCTCTGAGCCGAGGGTCTTGGTCTTTCTTAGTTTCTCTCCTCTTCCCTTCGTTTTGAGTTTTGTCATATATGTGCACTAAGCCTGGTAAGATGAGATGATAACCATAAACAATGAGGCGTTTGTGTCGAAAAGGTTTTATTGTTGAGAAATGTTGCGTTATCGGTGCTGTGAAGTATGCGCCAGCAGAGCACCGTGTAATGGCAGACGCTTGTTGTATGTCTGTTCCCTGGTTTCAATTCTAAAAGTATTGTAGCGTCAACGTACTGTAGAGGTGAGTGAGTGAAATAAAAATACAATCTGCGTTAGCCTCTGGTCTTACTTCGTCACTAGGTTCAGCCTGTTTGGTCTGGTAAACTAGTTCTCTCTTTAGAGATTTCAGTTCACCACGAAAGTGTTGTGGTTCTCGTGTTGGTGTTCCAGACGAAGATGAGAGGAGTCCAGTCCTCCAAACTAAAACTAATCAACACTCAGAGCTCCACCTGACGTCTGTGTAAGCTAAGCTGAATGAGCTTCAGTTGAAGATCTTACGGTTTGAACTGAGCAACGTCTCTTACATCACATCTAACAGCCTTTAATTAGTAATAAACTTTACCTGCTGCTGGTGATGAAGAGAAACAGTGTAGAACTGCGCCATCTGCTGGCGATGAAAAGGACCAGCGCAGAGCTGCACAGAGCTTATTAACTGGACATAAACATGCCATCCACACTGGTTTAACAGAAAAGTGCACTATGAGTTCATTTGCGTTTCTGTTCATGGTGGATGGTAATGTGAAAAATATGTGATTTATTTAATTGTCTAAACAGTCTTGAGTACAATTGGCCCTCACGACATCTGTTTGATCACAGCCTTTGAGGTAGAAGCATGGTTGCATTACTAAGCAGACCTACTGGACACTGGGCTTACTGGGAGCTTCTGTCTTGTTACCATCAGTGTGAGGAACAGAACAAGAGCTTGACTGGATCGTCTCCACTGCTTTTTTCTGTATTCAGTGACCAGAACATCTGCTCATTAACGGACAGAAGAAACAGGACGTGTTGAATTTGCTGAAACTACAACATCATTGGAATACTCAAACACCTTTATTTATTTGCCCCATCAAGTACACTATAAAAATATGTAGCATTCTTTCATTAAACTAAATGACATGTGGTACAAAGATCCAGTGCAACTAATATATATATCAAAAATAGAACCCTTAGAATATGCATGTGAGCAGCCACACACACCGATCAGCCATAACATTACAACCACCTCCTTGTATCTACACACACTGTCCATTCTATTAGCTCCACTGACCATATAGGAGCTACACTAACAGACTGTAGTCCATCTGATTCTCTGTATACAATGTTTATCCCTTTTTACCATCTTCTTTAAAGATCAAAGTCCCCACAGGACCAGCGCAATACATACTAACACGCCACCATCACTGGAGTGGTGAGAATGATCCACCTCCCTAATCGTACCTGCTCTGTGGTGGTCCTGTGAGGGTCCTGACCAATAGTACTTATAGGACACTGTTGGCTGGTTGTTACCGGTTGGTGGGCTGTGTCCTGTGACCACTGAGCAGCAGATGAGCTACTGTCTCTGACTTTTCATCTACACGGTGGACCAGCAAGAAGTGTCTAATAGAGTGAACAGTGAGTGGAACACACCAGCACTCACACCAGCGCAACACACACCAACACACAAAGTGATACAATGTCAGTATCACTGCAGTGCTGAGAATGACCCACCACCCAAATAATACCTGCTCTGTGGGGGTCCAGACCATTGCAGAGAAACAGATGGACTACAGTGTGTAAGTGTAGTAGATACAAGGAGGTGGTCTCTGTTACGGCTGATCTGTGTACATGCTTATATGAACAGGGTCTCAGTCACACACAAGCTTTAAAGGGCTGCACCAACTTCCAGTTAGTTTAGAGTGAACAGCAAGTGTCCCTACTGGCCTGACTGGGAAATGCACCTTGGAAACAACAAAGCAGCATCACTTAATATTTAACTTATATACAAAGCATTTTTGTAGATGAGATTATTAAGCAGCAGAGCAGAGATACAGCTGTGTAACGTTCAGACAAGTGCTTACGAGTATGTTCAGCATCATCAACATATTATTCATCTTCCTCCTCTTCTTCCTCATCCTCCTCCTCCTCAGGAGTGTAGTCTTCATCAGTAGACTCGCTGTGGTCAAGCTCCTCCTCTTCTTCTTCACTCCTCATCTCGTCCTCTCCCTCACCATCTACCTCGCTGTCGTCGTCCTCGTTGTCTTCGCTTTCTTCACTTCCGTCTTCGTCCTCCACGCCCTCGTCTCCGTCGTCACCAGCACCTGAGAGACACACATAGAAAGTTTGGTCCGGTCAAAACGGGCTCTTGTCCGTTTGCACACTTAGTGCGGTTCGTTTTGACAGGTGTGAAAACAATAATCGCACTCAGGTGCGGACCAAAATAACCAAACCGAGACCCTCAAGAGGAGGTGGTCTCGGTCAGGTTCCAAACAAACTACGTAGCAGTTCGTTTGTGGTCAGAATGTGATCCGAACCCAAGCATTAGGTGTACTTCTTAAGTTTGAGCTAAACGTCAGGTGCACTTTGCATTATGGGATACCTGATTTGTTATATTTTAATGTTAAAGTGCCCTCAGCCTCCTCCTTCACCCAAAATGCTACAATCTGATGCCCAATATAAACGTAGTCCAGACCTACAACCAACTAGCATTTATTAATTCAAATAAGAAACTCACGTACATACTATATTTTATAGTATCATTTTATAGTATTTTAAAGTTAACACACGTTATTGCGTATTTAGAACTAATCAAACACAGAGAACTTCTGTTAAGAGAAAAATCAGCATCTCATTTAGCATAATTTGGCTTCATCAATGATGTAGGTTAAACTACTCTGCCTGTGAGACGAGGAAAGCATTGACAAGGCTCTCAACTGGGAAAGTAGCAGGCCCGGACGGTGTGTGCTCCAACCAGCTGGCTGACACCTTCACAGACATCTTTACCTTTTTCCTGGCACAGGCTACTGTTCCTCTCTGCTTAAGAGTCACGACCATCATCCCCGTTCCAAAGAAGACCTTCATTTTTTGTAGGACTGCGTGATATGACGATATATAGATCACGTGACGAGAGAAGAGTAAAAATGTCTACCGTTTAGTTTTACGCTCTATCGTCTGTTCAGTTGTGTTGCACAACACACGCTTTCTCCTTGTTGTTTGGATGAAGCGCTAAAGCAACATGGAGGAGCCTGAACATAAGGCAGAACAAGGAAATTCCAAACAGCAAACACTAAACGAGGAGGGGGTCGTGCCCAAAAGAGGAGCTACGTCTGTTGCTTGGACACGGTTTGGCTATGAAAAGTCTGACACAGATCAGAAATGCGTACCATGCTGCAGGTTAGTTGCCATGACTGAAACACAATGAACCTTTTTTACCACCTTCGCTAAAAACTACGGTAAACAAAACGAAGAGAGACAATATTTGTTCAATGAATTTACAGAATGTGCTATATCCTGAGTATGTACCATTATTGGGATACGAAATTCTGGTCATAGCACACAACCCTAATCTCCTGAATGAACGACTACCGCCCCATCACTCTCACACCCATTGCGATGAAGTGCTTCGATGGTCTGATTGTGACCCATATAAAGAGGAGTCTTCCGAGCACCTCTCAGCTCTCAGAGTGGTGTGCCACCTACAATCTCTCCCTGAACATCAGTGAATCCAAAGAGCTGATTCTTGAGTTCAGGAGGGGGAGCAGCATTGAGGTGAGCAGCGGCAAGTTCCTTGGCGTCTACTTAATCGAGGATGTCATTCGGTCACTCAACACATCACGCATGGTCAAAAAGGCAGATTCCTTTAATGGCTGAGGCAAGTCGACCTGCTGCAACAGCACATCTGCAACTTCTATAGGTGCACATGTACAACAGGACATCTTCTGTTTACAACCATCACTTAATCCTGGCTACCTCAACCACTGCAGCCCTCCAGTATGTACACATAGCTGTACTCGCTGTACTACTACTACTGGCAGTAACTGCTGTTTTACTGATCTTGTACTTACTGGCTGGTACTAACATACTCACACAGAGTGTCGATGAGCGAGATGACCTGTAGCTTCATGTCTGTCATAAAGTCCTCCATGCTGCTCTCCATAATCGCCCCCAGAGAGTCCGTATCAACTGGCATGCTATGCGCCAGAAACAGAGGTCTTTTCAGAAGCCTGCGGTACCTGAAACACATCCACACCAGCATAAACACGTTAATGCACACAGACCTTCTATGCAGTCTAAAATACTTACACGTGACAGAATGACTCAGACCGGCCTCTTACCTTTTAGCACATGAATTGTACTCCTGTAAAAGAGAACATACAGTAAGTGCACATCTGTATGAGTCGCATCTTTTACACGTCACAGACAGACATGTTCTCACTACCAGGTGACGGATCAGTGCACCCTACTAATCAAGTGCAGTTGTGTGATTAAGCATATAATGAACTGACCTGCAAAGACTAAAAACCAGCTTCAGAGTCGAATGTATTCCAGGTGTGTAAAAAGGGGGACCCTGACTCTACATCCGGCCTCACTCTCATGAGCACAATGTGTTAACACTAATACTTTCATTCAGAGGTACAATATCTAGCAGTACTTAACTGATTAACTTACACACCCACTAACATCTCTGACAGGACATCAACTTCCTCACGTTCACGCTTTGTGTGGTCACAGTTTTTTGCCTTTGTAGGTCATCACATGTGGACAACTGACCTTGATGAACTGGTAGGGGTCATGCTCCTGCAGCAGCCGCTCGATGCCCGTGTGGACGTCTGCTAGACGGCTGCGGTCCTCAGTGATACGAGTCGTGTTGTGCTGGAGGCTGAGGCTGTGCTCCGCCTCGTGGCTGCGCACGCTCATGCAGAGCGAGGACAGGAAACCTTCCAGTCGGGTTCTCAGAGCCCCTCCTAGGGCTTCCACCCGCTGCTCAGCGTCCTCCCTGAAGGCCTAAGGCAATGAAGGAGGTGTTTAACAGAGCACAGAGCTTTATGTAGCAGGATCAGTAAATACAGTCTCCACTGAAGAACACTGCATGGAGTGATTCTACACCAGAGCACCAAGCGTTCACTAGTGCTGAGAGGGAAAGAGCTCTAGATGAAAAACCCACTCCTCCCTGATCCCGTCCTACAACGTGTGGTGGAAGTGGCTCATATAACACAGACATGACGTACTTCCATGTCAAAGGCGATGACGGCACGTACACAAAGAACTACTGCACAGGGTGATCATTCCTGCTGAGGTGGTCCTTCATTCACCCCCGTAATAACAGCCCTGCTCTGTTAGATAAAGTTAGATGTTGTGTGTTTGTACCTTATTCTGACGCTCCGCCTCATTTTGTTCCTGCATGTTTCTCTCAGCTCTCCTGATCTTCCTTTCTGTCTTCTGCAGCTGCATGTCCAGAGACGCCTACAGAGACACAATGGAACTGAATGGAAATGTAGCTTGTGGTGACAAAAGACTACAAAGACACACACACAGCACTAGCCCGGGGAGCAGTTGGGGGTTTGGTGTCCTGCTCAAGGGCACTTCAGTCGTGTCCTGTGAGTTCAGGGAATTGAACCAATGACCTTCAGCCATTGAGTTTATTAGAAATGCTCAATTCATCAGTACATCAATACAATAGATACACCTTGTAGCTTCATCATCACTGACATCACTAGCCCATCTGCACAACTTCCTCCTCTACAGTCAGGTTATGTTCACGCTTCATGAAGGAATGAACAAAATGCATAGAAGGTTTAAAAGAAACTGCTCTAATAGAAATGCTCTAAAACGATATCGGCACTGACACCAAACTAAGAGAAATGACAGTACAAGACACATGTGCTTTCCTTCCTTCTATCAGAAAACCTTGCAACCTTGAAAATGCCTGAATTGATACCAGTCCATAATCCTACCATAATACTATCATCAATCAATTCAAGCCTCCACTGAAGTACCCACTGAGAACTATTCAGTATGTCCTGAATAGTTTACAGATTAGACTATCAGTGCAATCATTCTGACCCAACTGAACATCCAGTGAAATTCCTACATTCAAACACCTACTCAAACCACATGCTAAGAATTTTCTTTCTGTCAATGTTTTAATGTTTAACCTTCATAGCAAATGTGTTCAGTTCAGCAGATAAACTGTACTTGTGTTCACTGTAGAGGCTCAGAAAACCAACTAAACACAACTTCTGCACATGACTGCAAACTTGTTCAGACCAGGTAGGCATCATCACAACAGTATGTGCGACTTTTGTGAGAATTCTGTAGCAAAACATTGTTCTGAGAGACACACACTGGCTGTCCTTCTCCTCATTGGCTCTCACAGTGGCTTCATTCATCCAGTCATTCACAAAGCAAATCACAACAAACACTGCTTTGCGTTTCTCCTGCATTCCAGAGCTCGTCAGCCCCACACCACAGTGAACCAACAGGCTATTGTAGAGCTTACAACACATATACATCCACACACTCATACCTACATCTACACACTCATTTATACCTACATCTACACACTCAAACCTACATCTACACCCTCATACCTACATCTACACACTCATTTATACCTACATCTACACACTCAAACCTACATCTACACACTCATACCTACATCTACACACTCATTTATACCTACATCTACACACTCATACCTACATCTACACACTCATACCTACATCTACACACTCATACCTACATCTACACACTCATTCATACCTACATCTACACACTCATACCTACATCTACACACTCAAACCTACATCTACACACACATACCTACATCTACACACACATACCTACATCTACACACTCATTTATACCTACATCTACACACTCATACCTACATCTACACACTCATACCTACATCTACACACTCATTTATACCTACATCTACACACTCAAACCTACATCTACACACTCATACCTACATCTACACACTCATTCATACCTACATCTACACACTCATACCTACATCTACACACTCATACCTACATCTACACACACATACCTACATCTACACACTCATACCTACATCTACACACACATACCTACATCTACACACTCATTCATACCTACATCTACACACTCATACCTACATCTACACACTCATTCATACCTACATCTACACACTCATACCTACATCTACACACTCATACCTACATCTACACACTCATTCATACCTACATCTACACACTCATTCATACCTACATCTACACACTCATACCTACATCTACACACTCATACCTACATCTACACACTCATTCATACCTACATCTACACACTCATACCTACATCTACACACTCAAACCTACATCTACACACACATACCTACATCTACACACACATACCTACATCTACACACTCATTCATACCTACATCTACACACACATACCTACATCTACACACTCATACCTACATCTACACACTCATACCTACATCTACACACTCATTCATACCTACATCTACACACTCATACCTACATCTACACACTCATACCTACATCTACACACACATACCTACATCTACACACTCATACCTACATCTACACACTCAAACCTACATCTACACACACATACCTACATCTACACACACATACCTACATCTACACACTCATACCTACATCTACACACTCATACCTACATCTACACACTCATTCATACCTACATCTACACACTCATTCATACCTACATCTACACACTCATTCATACCTACATCTACACACTCAAACCTACATCTACACACTCATACCTACATCTACACACTCATTCATACCTACATCTACACACTCATACCTACATCTACACACTCAAACCTACATCTACACACACATACCTACATCTACACACACATACCTACATCTACACACACATACCTACATCTACACACTCATACCTACATCTACACACATACCTACATCTACACACTCAAACCTACATCTACACACTCAAACCTACATCTAACACACTCATACCTACATCTACACACATACCTACATCTACACACTCAAACCTACATCTACACACTCATTCATACCTACATCTACACACTCATACCTACATCTACACCTCATTCATACCTACATCTACACACTCATTCATACCTACATCTACACACTCATACCTACATCTACACACTCATTCATACCTACATCTACACACTCATTTATACCTACATCTACACACTCAAACCTACATCTACACACTCATACCTACATCTACACACTCATTCATACCTACATCTACACACACATACCTACATCTACACACACATACCTACATCTACACACACATACCTACATCTACACACTCATACCTACATCTACACACTCATTCATACCTACATCTACACCCTCATACCTACATCTACACACTCAAACCTACATCTACACACTCAAACCTACATCTACACGCTCATACCTACATCTACACACACATACCTACATCTACACACTCAAACCTACATCTACACACTCATTCATACCTACATCTACACACTCATACCTACATCTACACCCTCATTCATACCTACATCTACACACTCATTCATACCTACATCTACACACTCATACCTACATCTACACACTCATTCATACCTACATCTACACACTCATTCATACCTACATCTACAAACTCATACCTACATCTACACACTCATACCTACATCTACACACTCATTCATACCTACATCTACACACTCATACCTACATCTACACACTCATTCATACCTACATCTACACACTCATACCTACACCTACACACTCATTCATACCTACATCTACACACACATACCTACATCTACACACTCATTCATACCTACATCTACACACACATACCTACATCTACACACTCAAACCTACATCTACACACTCATTCATACCTACATCTACACACTCATACCTACATCTACACACTCAAACCTACATCTACACACTCAAACCTACATCTACACACTCATTCATACCTACATCTACACACTCAAACCTACATCTACACACTCATACCTACATCTACACACTCATTCATACCTACATCTACACACTCATTCTTACCTACATCTACACACTCATTCATACCTACATCTACACACTCATTCATACCTACATCTACACACTCATACCTACATCTACACCCTCATTCATACCTACATCTACACACACATACCTACATCTACACACTCATACCTACATCTACACCCTCATTCATACCTACATCTACACACTCATTCATACCTACATCTACACACTCATTCATACCTACATCTACACACTCATACCTACATATACACACTCATTCATACCTACATCTACACAGTCATACCTACATCTACACACTCATTCATACCTACATCTACACACTCATTCATACCTACATCTACACACTCATACCCACATCTACACACTCATTCATACCTACATCTACACCCTCATACCCACATCTACACACTCATACCCACATCTACACACTCATACCTACAGCTACAGATTCTGATGCATGTTTACTGTTTATTTGTAAATTTACTGCATAATATATTTATTTTATATATCATAATTTTTATTTCTAGGTTTATACAGACTAATCACATCATCACTAAGATAAGATGTAATGGGACGGTATAACAGATGCTGTTCAAATACCACTACAAGATGGCTTTTTTAAATCAACAGCCTGACTGGCTTTGGCACTGAAGCAACCATCAATATCACACAATATATATATATGACCAATGTTTCTGTCTGGCAACCGTCTACTGTCTCGATCTGATCGTGAGGTCACTAGAGACGCTTCCGAGACATGTTCAGTGAACAAGGTGGTCAGGATGTGTGAGATGTGTCCTACCCTCATGTCCCTCATGGTATTCCTGAGTGTTTTGATGCTGTGTCCACTGTGGGCTCCCTCGATGGTGCAAGCGTTACAGAGAAACTTGCGCTCATCCAAGCAGTAGTAGCGAAACATCTCGTCGTGCTCTGTGCACTTCCTCTTGCTCATGTCACGCAGCGGCTCCACCAGCGGGTGCTCCCGGAAAGCGGGGAGCTCCAGGTGGGGCTGCACGTGCTCCGGACACATAGACACCTCGCACTTCAGGCACGTCTTCACTGCTGTGACCCCTTTGCCAGTATTCGCCGCCTCTGGAGGGCAGTAATCACAGCGCACCCCCTCAGTCCTGTAAGAGGGGCTCTGCCGGTCACACGCAGGGCGCTCAGCCCGGCCGCGGCGCCGGAAGCCATCAGCGATGTTGGCGAGCTTATAGTTCTTCTGCCACTGCGTTGAGCACCTGTGGCTCTGCCGGCACTCGGGACAGCGCAGGCGCCCACGCTCTGAGCGCCCCTTTAAACTCCGCAGGCACGGCAGACAGAAGTTGTGGCCGCACGGCAGGAGCCGGGGGTCACGGTAAACGTCCAGACAAACAGGACACGTCAGCTCCTCCTCCAGCACGCTGGTGTCCTCCACAGCTGTGGCCATCCTGGTGGCAGTGAGCAATGCTCGGTTTAGAGAGCGGACATCAAAGCACGAGTTCCCTCCTCGACTCTGTAATCAGAACAGATTCAGTTATTAGTCAGGAACAGATATCGCTGCTGAAGTCATCATCCTATATATATATATATATATTAGTTACAGACTCTTCTGTACTGAGCAGATGGATGTTGTATTGCTCCTCTGCTCACGAGACTTAAGTTTGCTTTGTTTTCTGTCCCACCTTAAATAACACATCAGTTACCTGGTGTGCAGGTGCAGCAGTGAACCTGCTGCAACATTTCAGCTCTGTCACTGCAGACGACTTGACTCTGACTCACACTATTCACCCCTTTGTAATAAAGTCCACATGCTGTCTCTTTATTTGGAAACTGGAGCTACGAGGCTCGCTTTGCTAACAAACACTAGAATTCAATAGTCACCCAAACACCCCAGAACTAATCTCAGTCTGCTCACACTGCATCCAGGTCTTCATCACAGTCAGAGAGACCAGCTGATGTGGTTTAGAGCACAACATGACTAACAGTACACTCTGCTACAGGCAGCCGCTTCACCCAACACCAGACCTGCTATCCACAAAGCAGACCTGCTCTCGGAGTAGACCCCTCAGTGTTCATGATGGTCACTGTTACACACTGTAAACATCAGCTCTGCTGTTTTCTGTTATCTTAGTCCCGGTAAGTCATATACTGTACCACCTCGACGAGTCTGCATGATCTGAATGTGACTTAAACAGGAAGAAGGAAGAAGGGTTAGGGCTATTTGGATGACTACGAAGTAGTAGTTGTAGTGTCGACGCTCCTGTTCTAAGAAGCTGATTTAGGCCGATCGTCAACGTTCAGAATAACAAACTTTAAATCAACCCTGTACAGGCGCATCAGAGTTAAAGGGGAAGTCCAGACATTTTTCAACATTTCCGGTAAGTTCTAGAATCATTCAGAGTGGCTTGTGTAAAACAGTTTATTGTAGAGAAACTCAGAACCCTTTAAAGTGATAGGAACTGGGTTTTACAACACAAATATAGCCACATATACAGACATCTATCTAGAACACAGTCTTTTACACCAAAGCTCTATGACTGGCTTTATTTACATCTTACACGTTTGATCATGTAGAGTTTTTTTTAAAGTTGGTGTCGTTGCCCTTTACAGAATGCCCCTACTGTTGAATCAGAACAAAAAGTACAAAAATAAACGGCCCCTATATGACAGTTTAATCCAGAGACCACTTACTGAACAGGGGCTTTAGTGAGGATGAAGGACGTAGGGGAAGTGTGAGAGTGCAGATTAGGACTGAAAGTGAGAAGAACCGTCACCTGGTCAGTCTCTCTTTCTCTCTCTTTCTCGTGTGATGAGCAGAAAGGTCGTGAACGCTGACCACTGACCAGTGACCTGCAGGAAAGACCGAGACACTACCGGACAAACAGACTCCAACAAAAGCAGCGCTCTTCAACACACGTTCACTGTAACGAGGCTCTCTATGAACAACCAACAAGCCGCTCACACGAACTGGAGTGAAACGAGCTTTAAATCTGATTCCTATGCGGATTTTCTGGCTCCACCTTAAACGCTGCAGCACTTACACTCTGGCTCTGGTTCCTGTATTTAAGGTGGACCGAGAAGATTCGAACAGGAAGTTGGTGAAGGAATAAATTCCGCTCATAACTTTACAGAACATTAACGAGAGCTGACAGTTCAGACACTGCAGAGCTAGTGAATAATATATATGAGCTACTAAACCACTAAACGGGGGTCTTACACAGTTAATAAATACCCAAATACTCCCGAACCGGTTCACTTTATCCCGCGTTACACAAGCTACACATCCCCGCAGCGAGCACAGTGACCGGACCGGCCGGGTTCTAGATAACGTTAGCTACCTTAACGTTAAGGTTCTGACCTACATACACGTGTCAGGCAGTTATCTTACCTGAGCTGTAGAACCTGGTTCTCCTCAGAAGCTCTTTTAATCCTAAACTCCACCGCAGGTTTCACTTTCACCACAAACGGACTTTGTTTACAGTGTAATTACGACCCGGGCGCGAGAGAAGCGTGACTACGTAACCACACGACGCAACCTGCACCTGTACTCTCACAGGAACCGCCCCCACTTCACTATGATTGGCTGGCGTCACCGTAATATCTGCGCAAGGATTGGTGGACATTCTGTGAGTAGGAGCTGCTAGCCAATCCTAGAGCAGGAGGGCGGGGTTTGTTATAATACAGGAGACGTTCTTTTCACAGCATATTGTCTATATTTTCATGCATCAATACTTACTAGTGCATCCCAATAAATTAGAATATCATTAAAAAGTAAATGTATTTATATAGATTCGTGACAGACAGAGTTATTTATTTCAAGCAGTTATTTCTTTTAATGTTAATGATCATGGCTTACATACAATGAAAACCCAAAAGTCATTATCGCAGAAAAATATAATCATCAAAAGATTAAAGTAAATTTTGCATTTGATTTGAAAAACAAGGCCCCAGAGCCTGGAGAGGAGTGGAGAGGCATACAATCTAAGCTGCTGGTTTAGAGAGCCATGTCATCTGCTGGTGTCGGTCCACTGTGTAACAAGTCCAAAGTCAGCACAGCCATCTACCAGGAAATTTTAGAGGGTTTCGTGCTTCCTTCTGCTGACAAGCTTTATAGAGATGCAGATTTCATTTTCCAGCAGGACTTGGCACCTGTCCACCAATACCTGGTTTAATAACTGCAGTATCTTTGTGCTTGATTGGCCAGCAAATTCGCCTGATCTAAACCCCATAGAGACCCAACAATGCAGACGAGCTGAAGACTGCTATCAAAGCAACCTGGGCTTCCATAACACCTCAGCAGTGTCGCAGGCTGATATATATATATAATGTATTTTATGGATATCTTTCTTTGCTCACTCTTTCTCAGAGTAAGTGTGAGCTGTGTGACCCTGAAGATTACTCTGTAACTGTGGAATGTGCTAGAGACTGTCCTCTACTCCCATTTGACCATAAAATTTGTGTGTGCTGCTTTGACCAGAGACGAGTTAGGTGATAAAGCGTTCATGGCCTTGAAGCTGCAGGCTAGCGTGGCTTCATGCTGCAGGGGTTTGTGTTGTGCTCAAAACCGCTGAAGTAAATGAATCACTTCCCTCACCAATTGGCCGTTTAGAAGGCTCTGAAACACAAGAAGCTTAAGATGCAAAGAAGGAATTGTGGGCAGAGTTGTAGGCCAGTTCTGAACCGTACTGGAGCTTAATATAGATCCTAAACGTAGTTACTGCACCACATATCAACATCTGATTAGTTGAAGCTCAAACGTATGTCTGAACGAGGCCGCTGAGTGAAGTTGTATATGTGATGTAATACACTTTATTAGAAACACCTACTTGTATCTACTCTGACTGTCCACTTACCAGCTTCACTTACCACAGTTTTCATTACAGTCATCTTTTACTGAGAAGAACACTGTATGTAGTATATATACACACTCACACAACTTCAATCACATTTAACACACATACGACTTTAATGTCACACAGTTACACACTCCATATGAATGATGTCCACATTAAACCAGCAGAGTCACCTTTTCTTTATTTTGGTGGTCTTCCAGGTGCTCATTAGGAGTCCCATTTTCTTTGTTTTGACGTCTTCCAGCTGGTTGTTAGAAGCTCATTCTTATTATTCTGGTGGCCTTTATAGGTGGTTGTTAGGAGTCCCCTTTTCTCTATTTTGGTGGTCTTACAAATGGTTGTCAAGGGTCATATTTTCTTTATTTTTGTTGGTCTTTCCAGGTGTTTAATAGGAGACCCAATTTCTATATTTTGGTGGTTTTCAAGGTGTTTATTAGGAGACCCGTTTTTTCTCTATTTTAGTGGTGCTGTGGGTGATTGTTAGAGATTCACCTTTTGGTTTATTTTGTTGGTCTTTTCAGGTGGTTATTCGGAGTCCCAGTTTCTTAATTTTAGTGGTCTTTAAGGTGGTTATTAGGACTCCCATTTTCTCTACTTTGTTGGTCCTCCAGGTGGTTCTTGGGAGTCAATTTTTCACCATTTTTTGGGAACTACTGTTTTTTCACTTAACTATATCATTAAATCATTAACTAGTAATGGATGTCCATTTTGGCTGGAAATAAAGAGGGCGCTCTCTCTCCTTTGCACGGTACTGTATATTTACTGCTCATATTGTAGGTTATAAGCCACAGGCCCCTTGATGTTAAAGCCTAGGTGGAAAGAGACCTTTCCTTCACGACGGACATAGGCTGGTTGTTCGGGAGAAACCTCAATCTCCTTCAATCCATTTACAAAAAATACCTTATAACTTCTCATCTGTCCTTCAACACGGAGAAGTTCTAGGGTTTCGTCACTTTCATCTCCTTTCTTTATACGATCAGGGTGGGTTTTCTCTAGTTTGGATGTATGGACAAGTTTCTGTAGGCCCTGTCCTCCTCCGAGGTAAAAGAGGGGCACCAGATAGCGAGAACGCAGGTATTTCTGGTATGTCCTCTCGAAAGATTGCTGCATTAAAGTGACACATTCTGATATGTCTGGGGAGTTCCTGACCTGCTTCTCAGAGGGCCAAAACAGCAACAGCACCAAGAGGTAGAACTCTGGGCTTCTGTTGTCTTTCTGCTCTTCCCAGCATCTCTTCAGAATGGCCTGAAGTTCTCCCAGAGGTCTGAGCACTTTAGATGCAGCATCTCTCTGACTTAAGATAATGTTTGCAAGAATGTATTTTTGGGCAGCGTCAGCATCTCTCGGAGAACGCAAATGATCTGTCAACTGTGCTGCGATCAGTTCTAGATCAGTGAGGCTGAAAGATGGGTCCAGAGCACGTAGCAGCCCTGCAAATGTGCTGACCTTTCTTTCTTTGAGCATCTGCAGCGCTGACTTCGTCTGCCCGGTTTGTGTTACATAACTGTCGTACCAGGATTCAACGTTTGCTTGAAAGTTATCTGGCTCGTTCTTGTGAGTCTTTGGCATAGAGTAGATAAAATACTGTTCAAAAAACTCAAACTTGTTCTCTACTTCACCTCTGAGACTGGTGAGGAGATCAATGTACTTTCCACAATTTTCACCTGGGAAAGACCTGAAGAACCTCTCGGGGGGTATCTCCATGGTAAGAACCTTGGACCATTCCCAGTTCTGTTTGGTAAGATGGTCGAAAATGATGTTTGCAGCCTCCATGAAGCCATACAAGCCCCTGTTGTTAAAGAAGTTGGATACCTTCGTCACACCATGCTCATTAATCTCTGGTGCCTGCTCTCTTTCAGCAGCTTCTGCCTCATCTTTAAAAGCCTCTATCACCTTCTTTCCAAGCTGCAAGATTTCTATTGATGAGCGCTCGCCGTTCCTGACCAGGTTTTTGAGGTGGTTTTTGTACACTTGTCCGAGCGTGTCTCTAATGAACGAGTTCTCTTTATCCCTCTTAATTGCAGTTTTAGCCCAGTTTTCAGCACTTTTGTAATCAAACATCTCAATGTAATAAAATCGGGCTAGAGCTTGTGGTAGAAATGGATCTTTGTCAAGTTTCTGTGAGGCCATTTTCAACACTGACACACACATCTGTGGGTTTTCTTTCTCTTTGATATCTTGGATCAGTCTGGAAAACTTGGCCTGTGTTTCAGACCTCTCCTTGACCGGTCTTTGGAACGTGGCCTTGTCATTTCGTGGAAACTTGTTCTTGTCTTCTCCTTCAAAAGGATCCCTGTCCTGTTTTGTTTCCCGCTTTGTGAGTATTTTCTTGATGGTTTTTATCATATACGGTGGCACTGGCTGTTTGCAGAGGTCCGTCAGAAGACTCTTTGTGATATCACTTCTGGTCACACCAGCTGATGTCAGCAATTGTAGACACTCCTCAGCAATCATAGGGTGCACCATGCGTACATGCTTGACCTCACCTCCGTCAAGGCCCTCCCGAGTACTGAATATGGCCAGAATCTCTGTGAACGGCTGCATCTGGTTCTCCAAAGAGAACTCAACGAGAGCATTATCGTTGTCTTCAAAGAACTGCCTGCAGAGATCGTAGGAGAGATAAGAGCCAGGGGCGTATGAATTAATCAGTGCTAAACATGCTTGAAGTTCACGGGGTCTCTTCTTGGTCTTAATTGGATGGAGAATTGTACAGATCTTTGAAACATTCAGTGGACTGTAGTCGCCCAGCATGATGTTGAAGGCATGGAACTTAGAATGTCTGTCTCCATGTCTTTGAATGATCTCAGCTTTCTTGTCTTTCAGTTTGTTTTTCTCAGTTTCTGAGAGACGTCTGATCAGTGTTGCACTCCTTGTTACCGTCAGCTGCCGGACACAGTTTAAAATGATGACCACAGGGACGGCCGCATTGACATTGCTTGCTTTAATCTCACCAATCAGATTGTGTTCAAGGTTTTTTTCAAATGTAGGGTCATCACTTACATTGTCCAGAAGAAGCAGAACAGTGTTCTGGTTTTTAGGACCATCTGCAATAAACAACTGCACCACCTGACATGCAATAGTCTTCGTGTCTGTTGAGGAAGCTAATACTTTGGCGCATCGTAGCTTCTTTCTCAGGTCCCATAGTATCTGCATGGCCAGGGTGGACCCTCCACTTCCCGGTTGGTGGCGTAAGTTGACATAACAAATGCTGCAGCTCTTCTGTTTGCTGACATCAACCTTTTTCCACATTTCGTCATACATGTCCCGCTTAACCAATGGGGAGCCGTTCTTCTCAGACCAGTAGAAGTTCAGCCACTGTGGTGGAGCACCTTTGTAAAATTCTGCTTCTTTCTCTTTGGCATTTTCTAGACTGATGTTTTCGCCCTCATACATATTAGACCACACCACATCCAGGGTTGACAGATGGTCTCTGAGTTCAGTCCTCAGAGGTATTTGCTTGCCAGGTTGTGAAGGGACCGTGTATTCCATCAGGTCATCCATTCTGAGACAAACCCTTAACTGATTTGAATACACGTTCAGCAAAACTGACTTCCCAAACGGTTTTACTGAAAAAAGAAGACATTAAAATGATTAACTTAACGTTTCTAGCATTTCAACATCCTCAACATGGTTTAACCTGACAGGTCAAATCTTCATTACAAATCAAACCATTAAGGTCAATGTCTATCGTAGACATCAGATGCTACTAAGTTGTGAAACCACTTCCAATAACTTTTCATTAAACTGAAAAAATGTAAACACACCACTGATAGAAAAAGGTTTGCATGTTACTGTATAATTTCATTGCTTTATTCATTTTCTGGTTTATGTTCTTAATTCCATGTTTCTGGTTATAATGCTGATAATATTCTACGCATTTCAGGTTTCAGATGTCAAACTTTAATAAAGGATACTGATACTAACTTTTGCACATTTCTTGAGTCCTAAGATTTTCATCAGACCACAGTTTTAAATCAATCTACGTAGTTTGTAGGAAAAAAGTATTTTTCATACTAAACTTAAACTCCTCGTACATTATTGATTGGGGCAAAACTCATAATTAGATTTCTCTCTTAATCAGCCAAGGGCATAAAAAATTTGACTGGTAGTGTATCTAAAACGTTTGACTGGTAGTGATCTAAAACGTTTAGCTGGTAGTGTATCTAAAACGTTTGACTGGTAGTGTATCTAAAACGTTTGACTGGTAGTGATCTAAAATGTTTGGCTGGTAGTGTATCTAAAACGTTTGACTGGTAGTGTATCTAAAACGTTTGACTGGTAGTGTATCTAAAACGTTTGACTGGTAGTGTATCTAAAACGTTTGACTGGTAGTGTATCTAAAACGTTTGACTGGTAGTGTACTAAAACGTTTGACTGGTAGTGATCTAAAACGTTTGGCTGGTAGTGTATCTAAAACGTTTGACTGGTAGTGTATCTAAAACGTTTGACTGGTAGTGTATCTAAAACGTTTGACTGGTAGTGTACTAAAACGTTTGACTGGTAGTGATCTAAAACGTTTAGCTGGTAGTGTATCTAAAACGTTTGACTGGTAGTGTATCTAAAACGTTTGGCTGGTAGTGTACTAAAACGTTTGACTGGTAGTGTATCTAAAATGTTTGGCTGGTAGTGTATCTAAAACGTTTGACTGGTAGTGTATCTAAATCGTTTGGCTGGTAGTGTATCTAAAACGTTTGACTGGTAGTGTATCTAAAATGTTTGGCTGGTAGTGTATCTAAAACGTTTGACTGGTAGTGTACTAAAACGTTTGACTGGTAGTGTATCTAAAACGTTTGACTGGTAGTGTACTAAAACGTTTGACTGGTAGTGTATCTAAAACGTTTGACTGGTAGTGTACTAAAACGTTTGACTGGTAGTGTATCTAAAACGTTTGACTGGTAGTGTACTAAAACGTTTGACTGGTAGTGTATCTAAAATGTTTGGCTGGTAGTGTATCTAAAACGTTTGACTGGTAGTGATCTAAAACGTTTGACTGGTAGTGTATCTAAAACGTTTGACTGGTAGTGATCTAAAACGTTTGACTGGTAGTGTATCTAAAACGTTTGACTGGTAGTGTATCTAAAATGTTTGGCTGGTAGTGATCTAAAACGTTTGACTGGTAGTGTATCTAAAACGTTTGACTGGTAGTGTACTAAAACGTTTAGCTGGTAGTGTATCTAAAACGTTTGACTGGTAGTGTACTAAAACGTTTGACTGGTAGTGTATCTAAAATGTTTGGCTGGTAGTGTATCTAAAACGTTTGACTGGTAGTGTATCTAAAACATTTGACTGGTAGTGTATCTAAAATGTTTGGCTGGTAGTGATCTAAAACGTTTGACTGGTAGTGTATCTAAAACGTTTGACTGGTAGTGTATCTAAAACGTTTGGCTGGTAGTGTATCTAAAACGTTTGACTGGTAGTGTATCTAAAACGTTTGACTGGTAGTGTATCTAAAACGTTTGACTGGTAGTGATCTAAAGAGTTTGACTGGTAGTGATCTAAAACGTTTGGCTGGTAGTGTACTAAAACGTTTGACTGGTAGTGTATCTAAAACGTTTGGCTGGTAGTGATCTAAAACGTTTGACTGGTAGTGTATCTAAAACGTTTGACTGGTAGTGTATCTAAAACGTTTAGCTGGTAGTGTATCTAAAACGTTTGACTGGTAGTGATCTAAAACGTTTGACTGGTAGTGTATCTAAAACGTTTGACTGGTAGTGTACAAATATGTGTGTGTGTGTGTGTGTGTATATACACATATATAAACATTAAAAACCACTCCAACATTTCTCCGGATCTAACGCAGTTAAAACTCATCAGTACTATCATATGTACTACTTGAATTTGACCAATCTACAGGATAACTTCTGACTACATAAGTACACAAACTAATACTAAAATAAACCCAGACTACCAAAACGTCCAGTAACTAGACGCATGAGCTTACATTAGTTTTTTTTTTAAATCTTTTTTATTACCTTGTCCCAAGGTCTGTTATGTCCTTGCAGAAGAAGAGAGACGGGAGTGCTGGTGTTTGCCTCACTGTCAGAATCATTTAATACAAAGTTATGTTATTAAAATAGCAAGTACATTATGTCTATACATATATCCTGCCTATAGTACGGCATGATCTTCTCAGAATCGTACTGATGACTATCGGGTGTATTTAACAAGTAGACAGACTTACCTATCTGCTGAGAGGCAGTGTTCTGTCCCAGTGTGATCTGAACGAGCCTTTTATGTGCGCTACCTCCAGTTTAACCAGGCGACTCTTATCTTGCTCCACCCAGTTACAAATATCATTGTTTTCCTTTTCAGTGAAGTGAAACTAAAGCCTGAGGTTGACATGCTTAAAAAATGTGTAATGATTCGTTCCTTTAACACTCTGTTAGAACTATTTACCCAGCCAAACTTCAAGGACACTTACTAGCATCCCTGCTTATCTGTGTCTGGTTCTTGGAAGACTCCCTTCTGGGTTCAATTTGAAGGACACTACATTCCCACAATCCATAGGTTTTTAAAAGATTTCAATTCAGATTAGGTTGTGCATAGATTTATTTCGATATTAAATAACATTAATGAAGATAAAGTACATCAAATGCATAGATACGTATACAAACTATTCACTGTAAAGCTAACAGATCTCCAAAACAATCCTGTAATACTATACCAACCAGACCTGAACACACCCTCATTAATCTCCAACACAATCCTGTAATACTATACCAACCAGACCTGAACACACCAATTTCATTCCAATTCTCCTGTAAAACGGGCATTTTGGAATACGAGGTTCTACAACAGTGGTAGGTGGTTGTAGTTGATTTAAGCACACAAGCTGTTTTTTAGGTTCTGGGTTTTATACTAGTATGCGTGAGGTACAAAGTACTAGGTAACATGGTAAATTAGACTGAAAATCAGTGGCGTAACGAGACGGGTGGGCAGTCACACTGCAGCCTACACCTACATGCCCCAAAATACCAATATTAGAGAAATGACATGTGAAGTTATTTATCTGGACAGCAAGTGTTCATTATCTAGTACTACAGAGCCTGTATCTTCCTAATAACCCAGTCTGGTGTTTCAGTATAACTAAGTTTACTATCATGTTACTGAAATAATTATCTAGTACTTTAGAGCCTGTATCGTCCTCATAACCCAGTCTGGTGTTTCAGTATAACTAAGTTTACTATCATGTTACTGAAATAATTATCTAGTACTTTAGAGCCTGTATCTTCCTCATAACCCAGTCTGGTGTTTCAGTATAACTAAGTTTACTATCATGTTACTGAAATAATTATCTAGTACTTTAGAGCCTGTATCGTCCTCATAACCCAGTCTGGTGTTTTACAGTGACTAAGTTTACTATCATGTTACTGAAATAATTATCTAGTACTTTAGAGCCTGTATCTTCCTCATAGCCCAGTCTGGTGTTTTAGAGTAACTAGGTTTACTATCATGTTACTGAAATAATTATCTAGTACTTTAGAGCCTGTATCTTCCTCATAATCCAGTCTGGTGTTTTAGTGTAACTAAGTTTACTATCATGTTACTGAAATAATGATCTAGTACTACAGAACCTGTATCTTCCTCATAATCCAGTCTGGTGTTTTAGTGTAACTAAGTTTACTATCATGTTAATGAAATAATTATCTAGTACTACAGAACCTGTACCATCATAACCCAGTCTGGTGTTTCAGTATAACTAAGTTTACTATCATGTTACTGAAATAATTATCTAGTACTTTAGAGCCTGTATCTTCCTCATAACCCAGTCTGGTGTTTCAGTGTAACTAAGTTTACTATCATGTTACTGAAATAATTATCTAGTACTTTAGAGCCTGTATCGTCCTCATAACCCAGTCTGGTGTTTCAGTGTAACTAAGTTTACTATCATGTTACTGAAATAATTATCTAGTACTTTAGAGCCTGTATCTTCCTCATAACCCAGTCTGGTGTTTCAGTGTAACTAAGTTTACTATCATGTTACTGAAATAATTATCTAGTACTTTGAAGTTTGCACCTTACACTTCTAGGTTAATACCTAGAACACTGGAGAGCATAAAACAGTATTATTAGTTCAGCTGGTGTGACTCTTTACTTTATAGTGTGAATTTAATGATACTGAAGTTTTCCTGGTTGCTGTCAGGCTGTATGCTGGAGTGCACGTGCAAATACCTGGAATAGTTCATGGTTAGATGCACTGATGATGGACAAACTGAGCTGAAACCAGATTTTCGTTTCATTTTCCTGTAAAATGAACGAATTTCTCTGAAGAACACATAGTGGAGCCATTGTGCGGTAGGTTATGTGTGGTAGGTTGATATGAGTATGAAACTGGTGAAATCTGATCTGGCACTGAAAGTGTTTCATTTAAAGTATGATTACTGATGATGCAACCTTTTTTCATGTTGCTTTTATTCTGTGAGTGTTTCTCAAGGACAGTTCTGGAGGAGCTCATTATAGGATTTTGACAATTTCCCTATTACCCCAGATTGGGACCTCCCAGTTTAAATGAAGCGGAGAGAACTACAGTGAAATGCAGCAGATATTTATTAGACATACTTTGATTGTGTACATTGTATTCTAGGAAAAACAGATGAATTTATTATAAAAGCTAAACACAGATGTAGGTTCTGTGGGGCGTTAAGGTTTTATATTTAGGCACTGGATGGATTTGTTGGAATGTAGGAACTCAGACTGAGGAATCTCATTCTTCCACAACTTAAGCCCTATTGGGCCGGGGTTAGTTGTACATGAGGAGGTGTGTGTGTAATGTAATTTTACAGCAGGACGTCTTTGCAATGTATACCCGATTCACACAGGATTAGATATCTCGGGATGAATGACTGAGGTGGGTGTGGCTACCAGAGGTGTCTACTTTTTTGGTAGGGTAAAAAATAAATTTTGGTTATTTATACTTTACAGGAGTAATTATTTTTTAGCTTACTTTTTAATTATATTCCTTACATTTCCACACCATTATCTGTACTTTCTACTCCTTACATTTACATTACATAAAACATAGTCTTGTTACTCCTATTTCATTTACAGCTTGTTTTTATTCATGTACATTTACATTCCAGTAAAGATTATTGATAACATGTCTTTGAAGTTTGACTTTTTGCTCCATTACAATACTTATAGTCAACTAGTCATCATATTTTTCGCTCCATGAAACACATGTTAATGTTCAGTAGTACACAGATATGCTTCTTTAATATATTTACATTGTACTAAAATACATTCATTCTCAATGGGCGTAATTGTGGCTGAAACAGGAAGCCTAGCGCATCCCAAATTTATCAACATTAACATTTTAATATAACATTATAGTCATTATGGCTTGTAGAAAAATGTTTTTTTTTTGTGGAGGTGGGCTAGTGCACTATAGACCCCTGTGGTGTGGCCTAAGCTTTTGTCTTTAATGCCATTTTTTCCCTTACATTACTTTTACTTTTATACTTTAAGTTGTTTTGAAAGCAGTACTTTTACACTTTTACTAGAGTAAAAAGCTTGAGTTGATATTTCAACTTCTACAGAAGTATCTTTAAACCCAAGTATCTATACTTCTACCTCAGTAATGAATGTTAATACTTTTGACACTTATGGTTGTATAAGAGGTTCGAAGATATTCTCCTAACCAGCAGGTGGCTCTCTCTTTAAAAGTGTCCATGTTTCTCTAAATAATTTGTTACCCTGCTCTTTAATGGTCTGTACCGCCTGATTGGGGTTGGATACAAACACCTTTACTGCTACCTGGAATTCAGTACTGGCAGCTGAATGACCTTTTTCAGTACTTTACTCTCTCTGAAAAGTTTGTGTGAGTTCTCAATTCCAACATCTCACATACCACACAAATAAGATCCCTCTCTACCTTCGCTTCTCCCAAAACTCCTACAGCCCCCAGCCTGTCACCAAATACTGTGAGGAGTTCATGAAGAAGCAGGTTGAGCTTTTAGACGACTGCTCTTTACTGAACAAAGCACTGTTGAAGAGCCAGGACAGAAGGCTGGTCATCAGTAGCCATACAGCCCCTGATGGTGGACACCAACACGGGACTCCTACCCCACTAAACAGCCCCACAGCCCAGCACAGAATAGCATAAGCAACACATCTACACATCCTAAATCTCACAGTTCTCAATATTTACATGTTTTAAGTCTCTCTTACCGTGTGCCCAGCATTACCTGTGGTGCTCCATACTCGATACTCCACTCCGCACCCCCTCGACTGGTATCTGATGCCCACTGTGCCATTCTGGTCTGATTCCGGCCTCAAGTCTTCCGGCCAGGCTTTGCTGTTGAGTCACATCACACCAATTTGACTGCTGTCCCTGCTGATCAAGCCTACTGCACAGCCTCTGTCTTACAGTCCACAATTATTTTTGAGTTCAAGCCACACCATCCTCCAACAATATGCTGAGAACTCTCCACAATGATGAAAATACCAACACAAATAAGAGTGAGCATTTACTTTTGATTGACAGCAACAGTACATAAACCCACCCAACATCACTGGCCATCTGGGTCAGCAGGTACATGATCAATGGTCACACAGTCCACAGGGACAGGACGGTAGGCACCAACACTCCACCAATACCCCACAGTCCAGCACAACATAGTCCCACCAGCACATATATACAGCTTTAAGTGGTCAGTCCCAACTTTTTACAAGTCTTTCCTACTGTGTGTCCAGCGTTACCCATAGTGCTCCTCCTGCACCAATCTGCATAGCCACACCCCCGTGCATCAGCAGCTAAACATGCCGGTAGTGGTATAAATTCAATATTTTATGCCTGACAAAGGTAAACCTCGTCCTACTGACGTTATATAGAAGTGTTACTGATATTATACACCCTAAACACACTGCTAGACCACTGAGTGGACGTTTACATTGTTTGTATTTTGAGGAATAAAAGTGTACCTGTATGGTACCTGTTTTCTACCAGTGCAGCTATTTAATGACCTAAAGATGTTGATAAAGTCCTCACATAAAGTTTCCTTGTTATATTATACTAAAACTATATATACTGTACTAAAACCAGGTAAATCACTGCAAATACACATTAATGACATCTGGTGGTTAAAAGCATGAACAACAGTTTTATATTTAAATAGTAACAGAACACACAGGTGTTACAATCCTGCTGGTGAAATGAAGAGTAATCATTAAAAGTGTCTTTAATAACAAACTTTAATCCAATACCCATTAAATCCACAACCATCTTCAATATTTCTTACTGCACAAATACAGCTGTGTGCAAAAGTCTGGGTTCTTCTGGTGAAATAACAGATTTTATTGAGTTTCTAAGTGAAAATATGTATGAAAACACATCCTCTACCCTCCTGGAGACCTACTGTCCTGTACAGAGTAGAACCAACCTGTCTAGAACATACTGCCCCACCAACTTCATTAGAATCAATGGGCTGCGCTGTATGCGGCCAATTACGTTTTGTTACACGCAAAACACCAAGTTGGAGCTTCAGCACCCGGGCTGGTGACCAGTAACCAAACTATTACACACAGCTGTGCATGGCCCAGTACTGCCCTCTAGTGACCACTTTACATCAACAAGTGTTGAAATGGAGACACTTTTTGGCTTATAGTCTTGTATATTTGTGTCTCTATACTTGAACCGTGTAAAAATTTAATAAAGTATCCACTCAGTGCAGTTCAGAATGAAGAAATATTGAAGATGGTTGTGGTTTTAATGGGTTTTGGAGTAAAGTTTGCTATTAGAAGCTCTTTTAATGAGTTAATCAGTTCTACACTGTTCTTCTTCATCACCAGCAGATGGCGCACTGTTTAGCAGCAGGTGTAGTTTATTACTAATTGAAGGCTGTTAGATGTGAGAGACGCTGCTCAGTTCACACAGTAAGATCTCCTTCAACTGAAGTTCACTCAGCTTAGCTTACACAGACCTCAGGTGGAGCTCTGAGTGTTGATTAGTTTTAGTCTGAAGGATTGAACTCCTCTTGTCTTCGTCTGTTATGTTTATGCAATAGCCAGGGCCCCCAAAGGACCACTCAATTGCAGCCCTGCTATGTCTGATCAACTCCTCACATGCTCCTTCTGACATCCCACCCACAGCGTTTGATGGACAGGAAGCTGATGGTATCCCATGACTACTGGTGGCAGAATACAATATATGACAGCAAAGGAACATTTCTGGACACTGACATGGGGCATCTGGGCTCTGTTCATGATGCCAGGGTGTTGACGAATAGCTCAGAGACACAGGTGACCACTACGTTAGGAGTAAAGAGGATGTTGACTCCAGGCACCTTGTAGAAGATTATTCTCCACCTGGTCTTCATCCTACTAAAGGAACATCTGTGATGTTGACAGGTGATGTTCTAGAATCTAGAACAAGAAGAGAGAGGTGACCAGGTGGCTTAGCACCAAATTTTGGACCCCCAGTGTAGTAGTTTCCCCGGATCGACCAGCAGTTGTTATAGCAGCTGTTCTGCAATGGTCAATGGACCACCATACCAGCGTACAGTTGAATGCTCAAATCTGTAGTGAAATAAAGTCCAGATTATGAGGTCATGATAACAACTAGTACTTTCATTGTACTAACGATCTGACTTTGACTTATTATAAAGGAAATAATTCCTGATGTGTGTGTTTATTTCCTCATGGTGGCGCTCCAGCTCTGCCAAAGTGAGAAAGCATTTTTAGGCCTGTTCGCAACTGTGGTTTCAATGTCAGCCAGACTTCCTGTCAATCATGCGCTGTGGGTGGTATGACCTGCCTTCATGAAGTGAGGGGGGGACATATAATGACCACATCATGACATTCTACACATTACAGCTTACATCACAGATCATCAGAAGACACACAGTGAGACACAGTTCATCACACCATCACTACAGGCATAATAATCACAGACCTAGATACATTTGGTGTGAGCTGATAAACACATTTAATTCAGGTGAAAGTGTGTAAAGTTTAAGAATCATACAAGCCACCCAAATATAGTCACACAGTGAGAGGGATCATAAGAAGGCTGCGTATGAAAAACAGGCCTCCTTTGTTCTGATCTCTCAGACATTAGACCCATTCAGCACTGATCAGGAAAGATGTAGAGATGTAGAGAAACACTGTACACATTAAAACATAGCTGCTGAGTATAGATGCTTCAAGACTGCTGTGGATATTAGAGGAACACTAGACGTTCACCTCAGACTTACTGGCGTCTGTGTGGCTTTTGCAGACCAGCACACACAGCAGGGGGTCTACAATTACATTCAAACTCATCACAGAGACACCCATAACAAACGCACCCCAGATATACATTGGACCCCCGTAATGGAAAAAGTACATGATGGCACACGCGCTGGTGAACGTCCCATACAGGATCACTGTGGTTGTGACGAAAGCTAACACTGTAGAACTCGGCTTCTTGGTTCTGTAAGGGATGTGGCTGATTTGGGGAGGAGCTCTACAAGTGACTATACATGAAGTTAATGTTATAAATAAAAGTAGTAGCAGACTAAACAATACAAATTGGGTTAGCTTAAAAAACTCACAGAGGAAAAAGGCAACAAACGCAGTAATGGAGGTAATAATGGAGCAAGAAGGAAAGAAAGCATGAGCAGAGTAGAGTGGATGTCTGAACGAGAGAGCGCCCTCTAGAGCCACAACTTGTTGGAGGTGAAGTCCATAAATCATTGATGTTGCCCATAAAGAGGTTAATGTCCGGCATGTCGAGCTCGATTCCCAGCAGTTTTCATTCTGCAGCAGTTTTGTTACTATGTATGGATTCAGAAGCAGCTCCAGCAGGTCAGAGAGAAGAAGCATGATGATCAAGGCTGAGATTCGGCCTCCGCTCTTAAAACGACCATACAGAACACGCAGAGCCCAGACTAGAGCTGGAAGACCCCCACACTCTCCAGCGATGAGGAAGATGGACAGTCTGATCTTACCAGACACAAGTTCGTCTTGTATGTTATAAAAACCATATGCATTTTGGGAGAAGAGAACAGATGCCATTCTTTATTCTCAGTCATTGAATCAGTCGTTCTTCGTCCTGTAATAGAATAAATTGATAAATAAAATTAAATAGTAAAATAAAGCTGATATTTTTATTTTCAGGGGTCAGGGTAGCACTACTTACTGAACTGATGGGGTCACTGCACAAACCTTTGACCAGTCTAGGATCCAACAACCAGAGAGTTTTTGTTTAGTCTATAAAAGATATGAAAACAGCATATTATTATTAAGGCTTGTGATCATTGGTACGCCATAATGCTTTACACTGTTGTTACTTTAGCTGCAAACACAAGAGCAGTTAGGCCAAGTACGGACCACTAAGGACAGGCAAGGAAGTGGAAACCCTGAGGAAATTGGGCTGGGGCTCTGGGTTGCTTCCCCTGGCCAACTGTTCTGAGAAATGCTTGGAAGGCAGGGCTGGACTGGGGCAAAAAAACGGCTGGGGCATTTTTGGCTTAGACTAGCCCGTCATAATTAGTGCACAGCCGACCAGTAATTTATGTATGTGTTCGGCGAAGGAATGTATTTTACTATTATCATATAATAATTATCATATAAAAAACATAACTTTTTGCCTTGTTAGAAATTTACAGTGAATCATTACTTTAGAAGCCTATCAAATAACCATTGTGGAAAGCAAATCAGTAAATTTACACATACTGTCCAGCACAATTGTCTCATATGTATTTTCTTAATTTCTCTGATATAGCAGCTTAATTCTAATTCTTTAGGTTAAAAGGTGCTCCCTCCTTTAAAAAGCTATAACATGCATTTAGATCAGGCTAAAAACAAACAGGGTTGCTTTGTGAACTCATGCAACACATCAGTATTTGACACTGTCTTTCTGTGGGCATACCTTTTACTAATAATACTTTTCTACACTTACTTCAGTAAAACTTAACTTGCAAAGCCTTTACTTCTCACTTAGCAGTTTTAAGATCTGTTAATTTACTTGTTTGAGTGTTTTTAAAACCTGTTAAACCGCAGCATAGAGGCTACACATTCAAACTACTATGCAGTCCTTCAACACACACTTAGCCTAAATATCTAAAATGCTATGATGTAGCCTAAAATGGACACTTGCTGCTCCTCCAACACTTCTCAGTCTTAACCGTTTACTAGAATTTGGGAAGTATGTAAATGCCAATAAATACTGATACTAATCAATTACCGTTACTCGTTATTCTCATGTAACAGAGCTAACGTTACCTCCATCACCTCAAAGTCCCTGTGATAGCCTAACGTTACTACCTGCTTACATACTACACTGTCCCGCTCACTCTGTCCCTCGGGGTCCCGTCCACAGCCTGTGTCTCTGGCTGCTCCTCTCTCTGCCCACTGCTGCTGTCTTCACCTACAACCTGCTGTTGCTGGAGCTCTGCTGTCACAGAGGACGTGGAGGCTACAGCAGTAAACATGAAACTCTTCATCTACAGCGTCACTCTTCATCTACAGTAACACTCTTCATCTACAGTAACACTCTTCATCTACAGTAACACTCTTCATCTACAGTAACGCTCTTCATCTACAGTAACACTCTTCATCTACAGTGACACTCTTCATCTACAGTAACACTCTTCATCTACAGTAACACTCTTCATCTACAGTAACGCTCTTCATCTACAGTAACACTCTTCATCTACAGTGACACTCTTCATCTACAGTAACACTCTTCATCTACAGTAACACTCTTCATCTACAGTAACGCTCTTCATCTACAGTAACACTCTTCATCTACAGTGACACTCTTCATCTACAGTAACCCTCTTCATCTACAGTGACACTCTTCATCTACAGTAACACTCTTCATCTACAGTAACACTCTTCATCTACAGTGACACTCTTCATCTACAGTAACGCTCTTCATCTACAGTAACACTCTTCATCTACAGTAACGCTCTTCATCTACAGTAACACTCTTCATCTACAGTAACACTCTTCATCTACAGTAACACTCTTCATCTACAGTAACGCTCTTCATCTACAGTAACGCTCTTCATCTACAGTGACACTCTTCATCTACAGTAACCCTCTTCATCTACAGTGACACTCTTCATCTACAGTAACACTCTTCATCTACAGTGACACTCTTCATCTACAGTAACGCTCTTCATCTACAGTAACCCTCTTCATCTACAGCGACACTCTTCATCTACAGCGTCACTCTTCATCTTCAGCGACGCTCTTCATCTACAGTAACACTCTTCATCTACAGTAACCCTCTTCATCTACAGTGACACTCTTCATCTACAGTAACACTTCATCTACAGTAACACTCTTCATCTACAGTAACACTTCATCTACAGTAACACTCTTCATCTACAGTAACGCTCTTCATCTACAGTAACACTCTTCATCTACAGTAACGCTCTTCGTCTACAGTAACACTCTTCATCTACAGTAACGCTCTTCATCTACAGTAACACTCTTCATCTACAGTAACGCTCTTCATCTACAGTAACGCTCTTCATCTACAGCAACACTCTTCATCTACAGCGACACTCTTCATCTACAGTGACACTCTTCATCTACAGTAACACTCTTCATCTACAGTAACACTCTTCATCTACAGTAACGCTCTTCATCTACAGTAACACTCTTCATCTACAGTAACGCTCTTCGTCTACAGTAACACTCTTCATCTACAGTAACGCTCTTCATCTACAGTAACACTCTTCATCTACAGTGACACTCTTCATCTACAGTAACGCTCTTCATCTACAGTAACACTCTTCATCTACAGTAACGCTCTTCATCTACAGTAACGCTCTTCATCTACAGCAACACTCTTCATCTACAGCGACACTCTTCATCTACAGTGACACTCTTCATCTACAGTAACGCTCTTCATCTACAGTAACACTCTTCATCTACAGTGACACTCTTCATCTACAGTGACACTCCATCTACAGTAACACTCTTCATCTACAGTAACACTCTTCATCTACAGTGACACTTCATCTACAGTAACGCTCTTCATCTACAGTGACACTCTTCATCTACAGTAACACTCTTCATCTACAGTGACACTCTTCATCTACAGTGACACTCTTCATCTACAGTAACGCTCTTCATCTACAGTGACGCTCTTCATCTACAGTAACGCTCTTCATCTACAGTGACACTCTTCATCTACAGTGACACTCTTCATCTACAGTAACGCTCTTCATCTACAGTGACACTCTTCATCTACAGTAACGCTCTTCATCTACAGTAACGCTCTTCATCTACAGTAACACTCTTCATCTACAGTGACACTCTTCATCTACAGTGACACTCTTCATCTACAGTAACGCTCTTCATCTACAGTGACGCTCTTCATCTACAGTAACACTCTTCATCTACAGTGACACTCTTCATCTACAGTGACACTTCATCTACAGTAACGCTCTTCATCTACAGTGACACTCTTCATCTACAGTAACACTCTTCATCTACAGTGACACTCTTCATCTACAGTGACACTCTTCATGTACAGTAACGCTCTTCATCTACAGTGACGCTCTTCATCTACAGTAACACTCTTCATCTACAGTGACACTCTTCATCTACAGTAACGCTCTTCATCTACAGTGATGCTCTTCATCTACAGCGTCACTCTTCATCTACAGTAACGCTCTTCATCTACAGTAACACTCTTCATCTACAGTAACACTCTTCATCTACAGTGACACTCTTCATCTACAGTAACGCTCTTCATCTACAGTAACACTCTTCATCTACAGTGACACTCTTCATCTACAGTAACGCTCTTCATCTACAGTAACACTCTTCATCTACAGTGACACTCTTCATCTACAGTGACACTCTTCATCTACGGCATTACTCTTATCTACAGTGACGCTCTTCATCTACAGTAACACTCTTCATCTACAGTAACACTCTTCATCTACAGCGACACTCTTCATCTACAGTGACGCTCTTCATCGACAGCGATGCACTTCATCTACAGTAACACTCTTCATCCACAGTAACAATCTTCATCTACAGCGACACTCTTCATCTACAGCGACGCTCTTCATCTACAGCGACACTCTTCATCTACAGTAACACTCTTCATCTACAGTAACACTCTTCATCTACAGCGACACTTCATCTACAGCGACACTCTTCATCTACAGCGACACTCTTCATCCACAGCGACGCTCTTCATCTACAGTGGCGCTCTTCATCTACAGTAACGCTCTTCATCTACAGTGATGCTCTTCATCTACAGCGTCACTCTTCATCTACAGTAACGCTCTTCATCTACAGTAACACTCTTCATCTACAGTAACACTCTTCATCTACAGTGACACTCTTCATCTACAGTAACGCTCTTCATCTACAGTAACACTCTTCATCTACAGTGACACTCTTCATCTACAGTAACGCTCTTCATCTACAGTAACACTCTTCATCTACAGTGACACTCTTCATCTACAGTGACACTCTTCATCTACGGCATTACTCTTATCTACAGTGACGCTCTTCATCTACAGTAACACTCTTCATCTACAGTAACACTCTTCATCTACAGCGACACTCTTCATCTACAGTGACGCTCTTCATCGACAGCGATGCACTTCATCTACAGTAACACTCTTCATCCACAGTAACAGTCTTCATCTACAGCGACACTCTTCATCTACAGCGACGCTCTTCATCTACAGCGACACTCTTCATCTACAGTAACACTCTTCATCTACAGTAACACTCTTCATCTACAGCGACACTTCATCTACAGCGACACTCTTCATCTACAGCGACACTCTTCATCCACAGCGACGCTCTTCATCTACAGTGGCGCTCTTCATCTACAGTAACACTCTTCATCTACAGTGATGCTCTTCATCTACAGTGACGCTCTTCATCTACAGTAACACTCTTCATCTACAGTGACGCTCTTCATCTACAGTGGCGCTCTTCATCTACAGCGTCACTCTTCATCTACAGCGACGCTCTTCATCTACAGCGACGCTCTTCATCTACAGTGACGCTCTTCATCTACAGTAACACTCTTCATCTACAGTGACAGTGACACTCTTCATCTACAGTGACACTCTTCATCCTCAGCGACGCTCTTCATCCTCAGCGACGCTCTTCATCTACAGTAACACTCTTCATCTACAGTGACGCTCTTCATCTACAGTGACACTCTTCATCTACAGTGACACTCTTCATCTACAGTAACACTCTTCATCTACAGTGACACTCTTCATCCTCAGCGACGCTCTTCATCCTCAGCGACGCTCTTCATCTACAGTGACGCTTTATCCACAGCGACGCTCTTCATCTACAGCGACGCTCCTCTTCTACAGCGACGCTCTTCATCTACAGCGACGCTCTTCATCTACAGTAACACTCTTCATCTACAGTAACACTCTTCATCTACAGCGACGCTCCTCTTCTACAGCAACATTTTTCATCTACAGTAACACTCTTCATCTACAGCGACGCTCTTCATCTACAGCGACGCTCTTCATCTACAGCGACGCTCTTCATCTACAGCGACGCTTTTCATCTACAGTGACACTCTTCATCTACAGTAACACTCTTCATCTACAGTAACACTCTTCATCTACAGTAACGCTCTTCATCTACAGTAACACTCTTCATCTACAGTGACACTCTTCATCCACAGCGATACTCTTCATCTACAGCGACACTCTTCATCTACAGTAACGCTCTTCATCTACAGCGACGCTTTTCATCTACAGTGACACTCTTCATGTACAGTAACACTCTTCATCTACAGCGACGCTCTTCATCTACAGTAACACTCTTCATCTACAGTAACGCTCTTCATCTACAGTAACGCTCTTCATCTACAGCGACGCTCTTCATCTACAGCGACGCTTTTCATCTACAGTGACACTCTTCATCTACAGTAACGCTCTTCATCTACAGTAACACTCTTCATCTACAGTGACACTCTTCATCTACAGTGACGCTCTTCATCTACAGTGACACTCTTTATCCACAGCGATACTCTTCATCTACAGCGACACTCTTCATCTACAGTGACACTCTTCATCCACAGCGATACTCTTCATCTACAGCGACACTCTTCATCTACAGTCACACTCTTCATCCACAGCGATACTCTTCATCTACAGCGACACTCTTCATCTACAGTAACGCTCTTCATCTACAGTGACGCTTTTCATCTACAGTAACGCTCTTCATCTACAGCGACACTCTTCATACACAGCGACGCTCTTCATCTACAGTGACGCTTTTCATCTACAGTGACACTCCATCTACAGCGACACTTCATCTACAGTGACACTCTTCATCTACAGTAACGCTCTTCATCTACAGCGACGCTCTTCATCTACAGTGACACTCTTCATCTACAGTGACACTCTTCATCTACAGTGACGCTTTTCATCTACAGTGACACTCTTCATCTACAGTGACACTCTTCATCTACAGTGACGCTTTTCATCTACAGTGACACTCTTCATCTACAGTGACGCTTTTCATCTACAGTGACACTCTTCATCTACAGTGACACTCTTCAATCTCTCCGCACGTAACTTCTCCGCACCACCTTTCTGCTGCCACTCCTTTAACACACATGCCCAACACTGAAACTAGCGGGAGTGACAGCGGACCACGCAGAGAAAGGGTGGGGCTGCTTTCGTCCTATATCCTGATTGGTTCAGTCCACTGTCTATATGAAAGATGGGCCGCCCACCCTATATTATGGGCCGGTCTCTTTAAGAAGAAAAAAAGAATTCAACAGCATCGGCCCCTGAGGACTGTAATCTGTCCGGTACGCCAGATTACCAGTCCAGCTCTGTTGGGAGGACAACCACTGAAAGAGGAGGTGGTGGAGATGAGTGTGAAACCAGTGGCGTGCTAGGATGATCCAGATAAAAATCAGGTCTACTGGTCAAGCGTTCTGGGAAAGCCTCAGATTAAGACGACGTAGACAAGAGCGGTCTGACATAAGCAGGTACATACCGAGTCAAGTCAGGGTTTGTTTATATAGCGGCTTTACGAAGGACATTGTCACAAAGAAGCTTTACAGAAAATCCAGGTTAAAGCCCCCAGTAAGCATCGCCAGGGGCGACAGGGGCAAAGAAAAACCAAAAAACCTGAAGAGGAACCAGAGTCAACTAGGTGAACCCATCCTCCTCGGGTCTACACTGAACAACACAAGAAGAACAAAATCGACTACTTCAAGAATCAATGAACATCCCATCAGAGTAGCAGTGACAAGCAGCTCAGCGCTGGTCAAGTATCAGAGGAAAGGACTGATGAGTTTGTAAGAGCAGGAGAAGAAAACATCTGTTGGAAAATGGAATCCGGGTGGGCTTAAAGTAGAGCCACTTTCTCCTCCATGTTGAAAGGAGCCCATAACATGGGTTCCAAACAGTTCATGGAGCAAACACAGAACCTACCTGCAGGACTGATGAGGAAACATAGTAGCAAACTATTAAGAACAATTCTAGTAACCTTATAACTCCTTGAAGCTTCTTTTACAGCAATCCAAACAGCAGCAGAACAATCGTGTACCCTAGTAAAGACTGCATGTCCTCACAGTCTGAGCAGTACGGCTCAGATACACTGTGAATGAAGAGGAACCATGTTTATATCTAGACGAGTTCTGTGGAGATCAGAAATAATGTTTAGGTTGCTGAAACACACACGCCACAGAAAGTGCTTACAGTGTTACAGTGATAACATCTTTCAACATGTTTCCATGACTTCAGTAAAAAATCTTCATGATCTGACTTGTGGTCTACAAATTCTACCTACTAGGGAAAAAGACCACCAAGAGGAATCAGTTGGCACGCTAAGCACAAACCACCAAAACACTGCACGACACAGAGGCTGCAACATTCTCAGCTTTTACGTTTTCATGTGAGGGAATGAGATTCATATGGAGTGTAAAGCTCAATAATCACATAACCATGAATTACAGAATCTTTTAATACATTTATGTACTACTGAATAAAGAGACAGAGCACTGAACAGTTTAACCAGCTACAACCTGCACAGCCCACCACATAGCAGCCCCTCGTTTAAACAGAACAGCTTCAAGATGTGCAATATCAAGAGTTATAATGTGACATACAGAGTACATCTGACACTGTGTATGTTAATAAATGTAAAGAAGCAACAGATATAGATAAAATGAAATATAGAGATACATATAACATATAGGCACAACATAACTATATATAATAACATGTTCTATAAACTACTGAGATTTAAAGTTAAAGTAATAGCTCATCAGAATCAGACTAGAATTCAAATATACAGTATTTCTACACATTTCCATTTTCAATGACTGTCAGGTTTCATGTGAAACTGAAATGTCTGGAACATACAAACTGAAATGCATTCTGGGGGATGAACGGCTCATCAAATAGAGAAAAGAAAGAAAAGGCAAGTTTACAGTAGAAGTTAATAAAATAACACATACAGGGTCTAATTCTGAAATGCACTGCTATGTTTACTGCTGTGTTAAGAGCAGGTCAGGTCTGCACACTGAGAATTACAGGCTCTGATCTGAGGTCCTGCTGGACGATCACCTCTTTATAAAATCCTGTGTGAACCAGTCTGGTGGTCATTTTCTTGGGACACCATAAAAGTTGTTTGAGCAGATTTACCTGCCACTGTGCTTAAAAAAGACCCTCGTACTCCTGCAGCTTCAACTTCAAACTTCAATGATTCACAAAAGCCTCTACAGGGGGATTAGCTTGTAGTCTAGAGAAGGAGTTAAACGTTGTTGAGGTTCTAATTATGTGTTAGAAAAGATTTTATTGTGAACAGTTTAAGATTTTAGTGAA
>CM038724.1:23916279-24026279 GCA_021613375.1 Megaleporinus macrocephalus
AGGTACTTATAAATCAATTCACCTGTAAACAAAAAAAAACAACAGATATTTATTACTCACTGGTTTCCACACACATACACACACACACACACACACACACACACACACACACACAAACATACACACACAAAAACACACTCACACAGACACACATTCACTTAGTTCTAATTCTGTGTTTCAGGGCTGCAGTAGTTTCCCAGTGATACAGATCTCGGCCTGGTAATGGACGCCTTGTCTAAAACGTATTATTATTACTATGCTGACATCATAATCTTCATCTTCCTCATCGCTGGAGTGTGTGCGGGTCTCCCAGCTCTGATTTGGGCTCTTTGGATTTTATATAATCACCACAAGAATGGGGGGCAAATTTCAGCCTTCATCCTCCTCCTCCTCAACGACCTGTTTGAGCTGCTCCTGAGTTTGTTTATAGTGTCATATTTATTCTTTGACAATACTGTTACATTCACTCTTGATATAAACCAAATCTACTGGCCAGAACATGTACATGAGCGTGATAACACTGTATATGTTGTAGTTAATGCTTTATGGTCTACACTTAGAATCGGTGGTCTTTACCTCCACCAGCTGGTGGCGCTACAGAGCGTTCTCTCTGTTAAAAATCCAACCTGCTCTGCTCAAATTTTCTCATCAGCCTGCTCCATCATTCTGTCTATCATTCTGTGGCTGGTTCTGTTTGGATGCCAACTTTTACATTTTAAATTGGTACTGAACTTGGTCTTGTGTGTTGTGCCGGTCTGTATCTTAGCAGTCACATGGAAACATACTTGTAAAGTCTCTCCTCGTCATAAGAGGATGAAAACAGGGTCAGCAGTGCTGATAGTTTCTACACTTACACTTCTTGCTGTCTGTGTACCATCAATAACTGTGCTTGTTCATGCATATCAAAGAAAACCAGATATGAACATATATGATGCAGTATCTGCCCTCCTGGTCAGTATGCGAGTGGTCTCAGACCCCCTCTTGTGTGTACTGGTCTGCAAGGAGAAGCTCAGGGCTCAGACAAAAACACACAAATACCTCAACACTGATCGTCAATCAGTCTGAGCTACTGTTATTGAACAGAGAGGATCAGGGGTCTATCACTGTCCAGTGGTGGGTATTTGATAAGGTAGATATTTGATAAGTAGTAAACAGAAATTGTATATCTCCTCAAATGCACATACCAAATCACCTCCAGAGGGTCTTTAACCACAGACATGTGTAACAGAGGATAAACCACTTCTTCTTACCACTTTCTGTAAGTTTACTGTATATGGGCTGATTTGAATATCACGTTCAAGGGTCACATGATATGATTGGTTGTGAACTGTAATGTTTCTGACAATCAATAAAACAATTGGAATGTATAATACAAGTTCATTTATTAGTGAACAAACATCTCAGCACGTTCAAACAGCAGGGCTGAAGATAGAGACCGAATTTCAATACGTTACTCACTACTGCCATCTAGTGGACTGCATATCACCACAGAAACGGGGTCAAAAGCCACAGAATTCATGCAGTAGTTGTAGAACAGCATTCATAACTGAGACTCACTACAGGAAACACACGACTGCTTCTAGTAGTAATGCATGTTAAAGGTTAAAAAGAAGATATTTCATAGATGGTAACATATATTAAGAAATATTAAAGCTACCATAAAGACACTTACAGTATTAGGCTGATACTAATGATGTGTCCACTTACCTGCTTCCTGTAGGGATATCACTGCAGGCCATTTTGCTCCTTTGTAGAGTTGGGTTGATCCAAAGAAGATCTGGGATTGGCTCGGGGTAGGCGGTGTTGTAAATGCACATCAGCTCGGCAAAGAAACACACAGACAGTTCTGTTTGGAGTGACTGAGAACAGGATAAAGCGTTAACAGAGTGCACTCTGGCAGGCCTGGCTATTACAGCAGAACTAAAAAGGAGAGCCAAAAGGTAACAAAGACTTGTGCTTACGTTTATGGCATTCAGCAGAGGCTCTTATTCAGAGTGTCTTACAAAAAAACATTCAATTTAGAACTCTGATGCTTGCCTACAAAGCCAACAATGGACCAGCACCTCTCTAACTTATGGCAGAGGTCAAATGTTGATCTGTAACTCGGGCCCCTCAAGCTTCAAGCACAAATCTGCTGGACTCACCATTCTTCGGGAAGCATACATACACTGTAATTGATTTTCACACAGCAGACTAAAGAGTTTTTAGCGTTTCAAACGAGTAAAAATCACATAAAATAGTTTAATATGAAGATAAAATACATATAAATGGCAACATAACTGACTAAGAATGACAGGAATAAACAACAGGAGAAAAAAAGTTGAATCAAAAATAAAACTTAATCAGAATATTAAAGTAACAATCCGACTGCAGAGGAAAAAACATCCATTTCTAACCATCTAATCATCTTCCCATCTAACCATTTGTCCATCTAAACATCTTTTAACCTAACCATCAATACACCTTTTCATAAAACCATATTTCCAGCTAACCACCTAAACACCTTCCCATCTGACCAACTAAACATTGTCCCATTTAAACATCTTTCCAGCTAACCATATAACCATCTAAATATCTTCCCATCTAAACATCTTTCCAGCTAACCATATAACAATCTAAACATCTTCCCATCTAAACATCTTTCCAGCTAACCATATAACCATCTAAACATCTTCCCATCTAAACATCTTTCCAGCTAACCATATAACCATCTAAACATCTTCCCATCTAAACATCTTTCCAGCTAACCATATAACCATCTAAACATCTTCCCATCTAAACATCTTTCCAGCTAACCATATAACCATCTTAACATCTTCCCATCTAAACATCTTTCCAGCTAACCATATAACCATCTAAACGTCTACCCATCTAAACATCTTTCCAGCTAACCATATAACCATCTAAACATCTTCCCTTCTAAACATCTTTCCAGCTAACCATATAACCATCTAAACATCTTCCCTTCTAAACATCTTACCAGCTAACCATATAACCATCTAAACATCTTCCCATCTAAACATCTTTCCAGCTAACCATATAACCATCTAAACATCTTCCCATCTAAACATCTTTCCAGCTAACCATATAACCATCTAAACGTCTTCCCATCTAAACATCTTTCCAGCTAACCATATAACCATCTAAACGTCTTCCCATCTAAACATCTTTCCAGCTAACCATATAACCATCTAAACGTCTTTTCATCTAAACATCTTTCCAGCTAACCATATAACCATCTAAACGTCTTTCCAGCTAACCATATAACCATCTAAACGTCTTTCCATCTAAACATCTTTCCAGCTAACCATATAACCATCTTAACATCTTCCCATCTAAACATCTTTCCAGCTAACCATATAACCATCTTAACATCTTCCCATCTAAACATCTTTCCAGCTAACCATATAACCATCTAAACGTCTTTCCATCTAAACATCTTACCAGCTAACCATATAACCATCTAAACATCTTCCCATCTAAACATCTTTCCAGCTAACCATATAACCATCTAAACATCTTTCCAGCTAACCATATAACCATCTAAACGTCTTCCCATCTAAACATCTTTCCAGCTAACCATATAACCATCTAAACATCTTCCCTTCTAAACATCTTTCCAGCTAACCATATAACCATCTAAACGTCTTCCCATCTAAACATCTTTCCAGCTAACCATATAACCATCTAAACGTCTTCCCATCTAAACATCTTTCCAGCTAACCATATAACCATCTAAACGTCTTCCCATCTAAACATCTTTCCAGCTAACCATATAACCATCTAAACATCTTCCCATATAACTATCTATCCATCTAATCATTTGTCCATCAAAACGTCTTTCCATATAAACATCTTTCCAGCTAACTATTTTAACAAATTCCCATCTAAACATCTTTCCGGCTAACCATCTTTCCATCTTCTCATATAACCATCTTTCCATCTAACCATCTTCCCATCTTCCAATCAAACCATCTAAACATCTCATCATATAACCATCTTTCCATCTAACCATCTTCCCATCTTCCAATCAAACCATCTAAACATCTCATCATCTAACCATCTTCCCATATAACCATGTTCCCATCTAAAAAAGAAAGGCAGCTTGCCTGATCTCTGTGAAGCACCTGTTGGATACTCCAGGGGTGACTCTGGATGGAGTGGACACCTGGACTGGCTGCACAGCGGAGAATGGTTCTTTTTCAGGTTTGAGAGTCAGTCCAAACGTCACCGTTAATGACGCCCATTTTCTGTTCGAGCTGAGGACGCGCCATGCTACGCATTCTCTTCTGACTCTTCAAGTATGCCTGCACTGCAGAGAGGAGGCAAGCTCTGGAGTGCATGCGGTCGCACCCTGTTTTTAACGCCAAAGTATCAAGATACTTTTCAAGTATCGGTATACCGTCCAACACTAACCTGAACCGCTGTACAGGGGTTGTGTTAGAGTGCTTAACCAGGCCAGTTCAGCTGGCATGGTGGACACACCCTGGAGAGCGCACTTTGGCTTTAATAGTGAAACCAAACCAGCCTGGAGAGCACTGTACAAACCACCATTGACCGAATCAGCTGGAGATGTACAGTGAAGAAAACTGATGCACTAAATGCACGTGTGGCCATTTTAAAGCATGGCGTGATCTTAAAAGGGAAACGGTTTATCACAGTTTTACCAGCGTGATAGACTGAAAACACTCTTTAAGGTTTTAACACCCAGTTTTATTTGATTTGGTGAGTGTGAGTGAGAGTAACTGAAAGAAGAAATATCCTTTATGTAATTGTATTCTGGGTCGAGCTGGGTCGATGGATTTATTTAGCAGGAAAGAAAAAACTGGACTCGGGTCGTGACTGTGGTGTGTGCTGGTCGAAAGGTTGGCGCAGGACAGGACCAAGGTGGGCTTTACGTTTTATGATGATGTGCAGAATCGGGATGTGTTTGAGAAGGTGAGCTTTTAAAAGAAAGAAAGAAAGAAGGGTCTGTTTTAACAGTTATTTTAGGCGATCATGCTTTTGCTACCTGACTGACCCGAGTGTATAAAGCTTGGTTAAAACTCTCTCCAGGGCTGGACTGGGACAAAAATTCGACCCTGGCTTAGACCGGCCCGTCATTATTAGCGGAGCCCACCTGACTAGTCATATATGTAGGTGTTCTCTGAAGGAATGTCTTTTATTATCATATAATAATTACCAAACAGTAACAGCATCATATAAAAAACATAACTTTTTGGCTTTAGGCTTATTAGAAATTAACAGTTCGTTCCCATCTGTCTTTAACTCCATATCTCGGAGCACAACTGAACAGTAATTTATGTTTGTGTTCCCTGAAGTAATGTATTTTACTATTATCATATAATAATTATCATATAATAACAGCATCACATAAAAAAACTTTTTGGTTTTAGGCTTATTTATACTTCAGAAGTCTATCAAATAACCATTTGGGGCAAGCATATAAGTAAACTTACTCAACACATACTGTAGTTCTACCTCCTTACGTATATTCTATTTCAAGCACAATGTACCATCAACATCCTAAATATGAGAAGTTTAGTGTTAACTCCACCACTTTTGTCCACTCTGTGTAGTTCAATTGATTATTTTATCCTGTTTATTGAAATCATCTCTAACATGTATATTCAGAATTTCCCTAAAATGGACACTTGCTGCTCATCCAACACTTCTCAGCCTTGACCGGTGCAAGAATTTGGGAAGTATGTAAATACCAATTAATATTGATACTATCAATCACCGTTACTCATCATTCTCATGTAACAGAGCTAACGTTACCTCCATCACCTCAAAGTCGCTGTGTTAGCCTAACGTTACTACCTGCTTACGTACTACATTGTCCCGCTCACTCTGTCCCTCGGGGTCCCGTCCACAGCCTGCGTCTCTGGCTGCTCCTCTCTCTGCCCACTGCTGCTGTAGCTGGAGCTCTGCTGTCACAGAGGACGTGGGGGCTACAGCAGCGAAGATGTCTGTGATCTTAACACATTTTACAGCATCTACAGTAACACTCTTCATCTACAGCGACACTCTTCATCTACAGGGACACTCTTCATCTACAGGGACACTCTTCATCTACAGTGACACTCTTCATCTACAGTGACACTCTTCAATCTCTTCGCACGTAACTTCTCCGCACGTTACTCCTTTAACACACGCTCAACACTGAAACTAGCCGGAGTAGAGCAGACCACGCAGGGAAGGGGTGGGACCGCTTTTGTACTATATCCTGATTGGTTCCGTCTATATTGAAGATGGGCTAGTGGGCTGCCCCCTCTAAATTGTGGGCCGGTCTCTTAGAGAGGAAAAAAGGAAAAAAAAAATCCAACAGCATCGGCCTCTGAGGACTGTCGGCCCACCGGGAAAATGCCTGGTATGCCAGATTACCAGTCCAGCTCTGGCTCTCTCTGCCACTCTGCTTCTCTCACTCCTTCTCTTGCTCCTTCTTTCTCTCTCTCTCTCTCTCTCTCTCTCATCAGGACTGGGAAAGCTCTTCAACAAGTTCGGGTTCGTTTTTTTGCAAACTCTGTAAAAAGACGTCCTTCAGCGCTTGACCGCCTGAGAGCAGTACGTCGTAGATGGCCCTCATCTTGTCCTGGTTTGTCTTAGCGTTTGTGATGTTGGAATACTTCTCTTCGCTGATTTTGGGGTAAAGGTCATCTGCTATGGGTTCCACCAGCTTAACTCTCTGAATCAGGGTCTTTCGGTGCAAGTCCACAAAATGCAAACCTGCGTGGAAACGAGTAAAGAGCCAAACATATGGCTTATTACCACAACCTGTGAAACACACTCCCATAAACTCATTTCACTCCAATACATAAATAAAATAAACATTTCAATTAACAACAATTTTATTTAGAAATAAAATTGTGATTTTATGTGATTCAAATAAAACTAGTTTTAGTAATTACTACCACATAAAATCATTTTTAAGGTTGAACTGATAAAACATTTGTTGCAGAAACTTAAACATTTGATTCAAGAGAAACAAAGTAAGAGAGAAATAAGGTGAGCCATCCAAATTTGTGGGGTTGAGGGGATTGTTACATAAAACAGACCCCCATGAAACAGGTTGGTACTGGTCAGCAAAAGTGAGGATATCTAATTAACTCGCTATTAACTGCTTCATAGAAAGCTACTGAATAACTTATAAAGCTTTTTTTTCACTCTCCATTCCACTCGCTTGCTGACCTTTATCTGGTGTCTACATACAAATCAAATGTCATGACAACTTAATCATAGCCCCCTCTTAGCAGTAGACAAGTCCATGTCCTAAAGCTCTGGTGAGCAAAGCAAAGCTGCACCTCTGAATTAAGAGTTGGCTTTATTTAATTGCTAAACCTATAACTCCCCCACTTTACTGTTTCTGACCATGATGTTCAGAAAATCACTCATTATACTTTGAGTATTCAGGGTCAGTCATACTGGAACTGTTAAGATGACTGAAGTTCACTTACCACCACAGATGAGACGTCTACTGTATTCAGCTAAAGGTCACAAACACAGATTTTGTTAGTAACGTTATCTTTAATTTGGCGAGTACAAGACATCGCTGTAACAGTGGGTCAGCTCACCTGATCGTATGTCAGCTTCCCACACGGACTTCCCCTCTTTACTCATCAACCGCAGCTGGAAGTCATCTTTCGCATCTTTAATGTACACCTCAAAGAAATTTGGGGTCCTGTGGGTGTATCTCAGTTTTAACGTCTGCAGAGAAATACGTAGAAACAGATGAGCTGTTGTATGATACTAGTATTTTTGAACTTCAGACCTCCTGGTCTGACTAAAGAGGCTCACGTCTAGAAATACTGTGGAACGTTAGGGACCACCTGCTCTATATGTGTACCACCGTAACACATTACACGCTGTTCTTTTACCTCAGAGTGGCAAGTCTTACTCTTCCAGCTTGGATATGAAAGGCAGCTGGATGTTTTCAATGGCACTGTCTACACATTCATGAACAGATGCTATATATAAAAGAGTTTCCACAAAGTCGGGCAGCTTGTTAACATTCACATGGCTTGATGTTACAATACTGGACTAAGACGACTAGTTTAACTGTCAAGGTCCAAGTACAGTTTTAGTCAATGTAAGCTTAGACCACTTAAATCACTTAACGACTACATTATAAACAGAAAAGATTATTCAAGATATCGTCAATGTCTAGAATAAAGTGTGTATCTCCATTTTTGTCAACTTTTATTGTTTTATATCATTTGAACGCAGCAGCTGCCTTTTACATTCTCTATAAATTTCATGATGGACCAATAAAAAAGCTCCAAAATTCTGGTTCCATTGACTTACACTGACTTACATACATTTTTATATACAGGACAGGGATGATACAATAAAGGCAAGAATCTCTGAGTTGTTAATTGTTCGTTAACTGACAAAAGTACAAAGAAAGATTTCCTGGCGTGAAACTATCCTCCATCCAGGCAGCATCACCATCTAGATTACATTAGTGTGATGGCAGTGATACAGGGATTTGTAAACTCTTATGAACATGAATATACACTATGTTACACTATATTGCCTTCATGCGTATATGAACTCGAGTGACGTCCTATTCCTAATCCAAAGGGTTAAATATGATGTCGGACCAACCTTTGCAGCTATAACAGCTTCAACTCCTCTGGAAAGGCTTTCCACATGGCTGACGAGTGTGTTTATGGGGAATTTTTTAAGTCAGACACTAAAGTTGAGAGCCAACTGTGGAATATTTAGTAGTGAGGAAATTTCATGACTGTACCACGCAGGAGTTCACTGAGCCCCTAAGAGCCCACTCTTTCACTAATGTGTGTACAAGCAGTCTGCATGACTAGGTACTTGGTTTTACACACCTCTGGCCATGGAAGTGATTGGAACACTTGAATTTAATGATTTGGACAGGTGAGCGGATACTTTTGTCAATATAGTGCATCGCTGAAACAGCACTACGGGACTAATTATGATGGTCTGTACAGAAGTACATTTACCTGAGGTATGATCTGGGAGGAGCAGGATGTGCTGAGCGTGTAGCGATTCTTCATCTGCAGAGAGATATCTGGCCTTGGCTTTGGGATCTTCACGCTGCTGTTCTCCTGTTTCTGTACACACTGGACAGAAAAGACAGTCAGCTGGACAGCACAACTAGAGTCGGTCTGTCTCAAAACCTGATGGCACAGTATGCAGCTCCTGACATGCTCTAGTAATTCTTAGATACCTTAAGTATACCGTCTACTAAGGTTCCATCTTTTGGTTGAACCGTAAAGAGTGATCGCACGGTTCCTCAGCTGCTAATACCTAGTTTGCTAATCGATGACTAATCGCAAACGCCCCGCAAACATCAACCATGTTTAATATTTAGGCCAGTCAGTGACTGTGAGTCAACAGCAGCGTCTAGCTACGGCCAAACAGGCTGTGGGCAACGTGACAGTCAAGTAGAAGTGGCTGCGAGAGGTTCTCACTCTACTGAAACTCAAGAAATGGAAAATCATTTGATTTCTTTTGGCACTGCAAATCAGCGCAGTGACAACATGTACAGCTTGTTTGTTGACGTCTGTTTTGGAAATGACACGTTCTACATGGTGTTGCTAGTTTTTGCGTGCGTTTATTTCTCATGAGAGTTTGTAGTAGGCGGTTTGTAGGCGGTTCTCCAGTTCTTCGGGACCCCGTGTTGCTGATCAGTCATGTAGTGTGAAAGCCACAACAACTGAAAGACTCGCCATTACAGCACAACCAGTCATGTTGTGTGAACGGCACAAAGACCAGACCACTCAAACAGTCGTGTGGTGAGAACCAGGCATAAGACAATCCCATGATGCAATGCAAGCTAAACTTTTTCTGACATGGCAGACGCAAGCGGAGCTACAAGCGGAGCTACAAGCGGCGCTGTCACTTTCAAATGTAAGTTATCAGTAAGTAGCGCTTGTCTTCTTAACCGTGGACGTCTGATCTGGTCTAGAGGTGAAGCTGGACCCCTTACTTGATCTGTCTGTGTAAGACCCTCTCAAAGTGTGAGAAAACTCCTCCATGAAAGTAATCAGTGACGAGCTCTACTTAGCTCCTCGTTTCACCCCATATGTTCTAACAGTGTTGTGCTGCAAACACTCCTCTAAGTCAGTTACTTCAGCCTTCGACTGCATCTGTAGCTTTACCATCTCTGACAGAATGGCCTGTGATTTGGCTCCTCCAAAGTAAAAACAATCAAAACTGTAATAAAACCCCACAAGAGGAGAATCCGTGGAGCTGAAACGCTGAGGGGACGCTGCAGCTGAGGTCAGTAAACACTGTTCACATGCAGTGGCTGGCAACAAGCCGTGAGGAGCATCTCAATAATCTGTCATATGAGGAGAGAATGCTGCCACTTAAACAGCTAATACCGAGTCAGTGCCTACACACTAGGTTTCGAGACAGACCCCTAATGTAGCGCTGAGCATTCCTGTCAGGCTGTTATCATCCTCACCTCTATCAGCTTGGCGTCCCATGGAAGCAGGTATACGTGGAGGGTCAGGTGAGCAGTCAAGGTGCGGTAGATCAGCACCTCACAGTGAGCTTTCACAGGGAACCCACTTCTGACAAGAACCCCTTTTGGTGAGAATGTGGGGTGGAGCAGTTTGGCCCTGTAGCGGGACACCTCGCAGGGCTCTAATGAGACTCCAGACTCTTCCACATGAAGAACTCTGACTGCATCAGTCGAGGAAGGCAAGGAACCTGCAGATGATACTTCAGTTACAGGAAAGTATCTTCAGATGTAGAGCTTATTCAGGTGAATTTCTCTCATATATATGTGCAGAGCACGTTACCTAAACAGAGGAAGTGTGGTAGATGGACAGCAGTGAGCTGCCCTGAGATGACCGTTATGTCCAGTAATGGGCCACAGGGTTGAAAATCATACAGAAATTCACCAACAAGTTCCCAGTCACTCAGATGATATTCCAGTTCAACTTCCATGGAGCTTTCCCAGCACAGGCCGGTGACTCTGCACTCGTATCTCCCCGGCGCAGCAGAGACTCTGGAGTAAAATTCCTACTATATAGTCACAGTCCTGTATAAAACTTACATACTATACAATCATAGTTATGTATAAAATTAATATACTATAATATCATACTTGTGTATAAAAATTAAGATACTACATAATCATTGTTGTGTACAAAATTCATATACTATATAATCAGAGTCGTGTATAAAATTCAGATACTATATAATCACAGCCGTGTATGTAATTCTGATACTATATAATCACAGTCATTTATAAAATTCAGATACTATATAATCACAGTCATGTATAAAATTCAGATACTATATAATCACAGTCATTTATAAAAATCAGATACTATATAATCACAGTCATTTATAAAATTCAGATACAATATAATCACAGTCGTTTATAAAATTCAGATACAATATAATCACAGTCATTTATAAAATTCAGACACTATATAATCACAGTCATTTATAAAATTCAGACACTATATAATCACAGTCATTTATAAAAATCAGATACTATATAATCACAGTCGTTTATAAAATTCAGATACTATATAATCACAGTCATTTATAAAAATCAGATACTATATAATCACAGTCGTTTATAAAATTCAGATACTATATAATCACAGTGGTTTATAAAATTCAGATACTATATAATCACAGTCATTTATAAAATTCAGACACTATATAATCACAGTTGTGTATAAAATTCAGATACTATATAATCACAGTCATTTATAAAAATCAGATACTATATAATCACAGTCGTTTATAAAATTCAGATACTATATAATCACAGGCGTGTATCAAATTAAGATACAATATAATCACAGTCGTGTATAAAATTCAGATACTATATAATCACAGTTGTGTATGTAATTATGATACTATATAATCACAGTCATGTATGAAATTCAGATACTATATAATCACAGTGGTTTATAAAATTCAGATACTATATAATCACAGTTGTGTATGTAATTATGACACTATATAATCACAGTCGTGTATAAAATTCAGATACTATATAATCACAGTCATGTATAAAAATCAGATAGTATATAATGACAGTCGTTAATAAAATTCAGATAGTATATAATCACAGTCGTGTATGTAATTATGATACTATATAATCACAGTCGTGTATAAAATTCAGATAATATATAATCACAGTGGTTTATAAAATTCAGATACTATATAATCACAGGGGTTTATAAAATTCAGATACTATATAATCACAGTCGTGTATGTAATTATGATACTATATAATCACAGTCATGTATGAAATTCAGATAATATATAATCACAGTGGTTTATAAAATTCAGATAATATATAATCACAGTGGTTTATAAAATTCAGATACTATATAATCACAGGGGTTTATAAAATTCAGATACTATATAATCACAGTCGTGTATTAAATTCAGATACTATATAATCACAGTCATTTATAAATATCAGATACTATATAATCACAGTCGTTTATAAAATTCAGATACTATATAATTACAGTCGTTTATAAAATTCAGATACTATATAATCACAGTCGTGTATGTAATTATGATAATATATAATCACAGTCATGTATGAAATTCAGATACTATATAATCACAGTTGTTTTTAAAATTCAGATACAATATAATTACAGTTGTGTATAAAATTCAGATACTATATAATTACAGTCGTGTATAAAATTCAGATACTATATAATCACAGTCATGTATAAAAATCAGATACTATATAATGACAGTCGTTAATAAAATTCAGATAGTATATAATCACAGTCGTGTATAAAATTCAGATACTATATAATCACAGTCATTTATAAAATTCAGATACTATATAATTACAGTCGTTTATAAAATTCAGATACTATATAATCACAGTCGTGTATGTAATTATGATAATATATAATCACAGTCATGTATGAAATTCAGATACTATATAATCACAGTTGTTTTTAAAATTCAGATACAATATAATTACAGTTGTGTATAAAATTCAGATACTATATAATTACAGTCGTGTATAAAATTCAGATACTATATAATCACAGTCATGTATAAAAATCAGATACTATATAATGACAGTCGTTAATAAAATTCAGATAGTATATAATCACAGTCGTGTATAAAATTCAGATACTATATAATCACAGTCATTTATAAAAATCAGATACTATATAATCACAGTCGTTTATAAAATTCAGATACTATATAATCACAGGCGTGTATAAAATTAAGATACAATATAATCACAGTCGTGTATAAAATTCAGATACTATATAATCACAGTCGTGTATGTAATTATGATACTATATAATCACAGTCATGTATGAAATTCAGATACTATATAATCACAGTGGTTTATAAAATTCAGATACTATACAATCACAGTTGTGTATGTAATTATGATACTATATAATCACAGTCGTGTATAAAATTCAGATACTATATAATTACAGTCGTGTATAAAATTCAGATACTATATAATCACAGTCATGTATAAAAATCAGATACTATATAATGACAGTCGTTAATAAAATTCAGATAGTATATAATCACAGTCGTGTATAAAATTCAGATACTATATAATCACAGTCATTTATAAAAACCAGATACTATATAATCACAGTCGTTTATAAAATTCAGATACTATATAATCACAGGCGTGTATAAAATGAAGATACAATATAATCACAGTCGTGTATAAAATTCAGATACTATATAATCAAAGTCGTGTATGTAATTATGATACTATATAATCACAGTCAGGTATAAAATAAAGATACTATATAATCATAGTGGTTTATAAAATTCAGATACTAGATAATCACAGTTGTGTATGTAATTATGATACTATATAATCACAGTCGTGTACAAAATTCAGATACTATATAATCACAGTCATGTATAAAAATCAGATACTATATAATGACAGTCGTTAATAAAATTCAGATAGTATATAATCACAGTCGTGTATGTAATTATGATACTATATAATCACAGTCATGTATAAAATTCAGATAATATATAATCACAGTGGTTTATAAAATTCAGATACTATATAATTACAGTTGTGTATAAAATTCAGATACTATATAATCACAGTCATGTATAAAAATCAGATACTATATAATGACAGTCGTTAATAAAATTCAGATAGTATATAATCACAGTCGTGTATAAAATTTAGATACTATATAATCACAGTCATTTATAAAAATCAGATACTATATAATCACAGTCGTTTATAAAATTCAGATACTATATAATCACAGGCATGTATAAAATTAAGATACAATATAATCACAGTCTTGTTTAAAATTCAGATACTATATAATCACAGTCGTGTATAAAATTCAGATACTATATAATCACAGTCATGTATAAAAATCAGATACTATATAATCACAGTCGTTTATAAAATTCAGATACTATATAATCACAGGCGTGTATGAAAATTCAGATACTATATAATCACAGTCATGTATGAAAATCAGATACTATATAATCACAGTCGTTTATAAAATTCAGATACTATATAATCACAGGCGTGTATAAAATTAAGATACAATATAATCACAGCCGTGTATAAAATTCAGATACTATATAATCACAGTCGTGTATAAAATTCAGATACTATATAATCACAGTCGTGTATGTAATTATGATACTATATAATCACAGTACTGTATGAAATTCAGATACTATATAATCACAGTGGTTTATAAAATTCAGATACTATATAATCACAGTGGTTTATAAAATTCAGATACTATATAATCACAGTCGTGTATGTAATTATGATACTATATAATCACAGTCATGTATGAAAGTCAGATACTATATAATCACAGTGGTTTATAAAATTCAGATACTATATAATCACAGTGGTTTATAAAATTCAGATACTATATAATCACAGTCATTTATAAAATTCAGATACTATATAATCACAGTCATGTATGTAGTTCTGATACTATATAATCAGTCATGCATGAAATTCAGATACTATATAATCACAGTCATGTATAAAATTCAGATACTATATAATCACAGTCATGCATGAAATTCAGATACTATATAATCACAGTCGTGTATAAAATTCAGATACTATATAATCACAGTCATGTATAAAATTCAGATACTCTATAATACTTGACTTGAACATTTAGAGGAAGGGGTACCTGTACTGTTTATTTCCATTTAGTGGATCAATCGTAGCGATAGGTTCACTGAGCTTCCACTCGGCTGTGTCTTGGACAGCAGGCTGCTTAACAAACCAATCAAAACAAAGAACAGCTTTCCTTTACTTTGTACAGAGTCAGTCAAACGTCCATATGAACATTAAAGAGCATAAAAAAATCAGCTATTTAAACTGCAGTTGAAACAGTACAAGTCCTTCTTTTTTGAGAAGATATCTGAGGAGATTAGGTATCTGATAATCACAGCACACCACAGGAAGGAGAATCAGGGTAGCATTCTTTCTACTCATATGCAGTCAAGAGTCCAAAAATGCACCAATTTCTTATTTCATTATTAATTTATGCTCTGATACCAGAAAACAAACACAGGTTTGTGTTTTGTACTGTTCATTTTATTGTCCAATCAAACAAACAAAATGAAAAACAATGACCAGGAGCAGAACGTGATGTTTATATTTAACATTATGATTTGTGGGACCCAGATTGTCTAGTAAACTTCATTCAGTTCTACCAGATTTGATGAGTTGGAGTTTAATGGTTTGGAATGGAGGTGAATCTGAATTTGATGAATCTGAGTTTCATCTTGTTCAGAGGAACCAATTGTGTTGCTCACAAGAAAGACGACATGACATCTGAAGAAGATCGGCAAGATCGGCAAGAACTTTCAGGTGTTGTAGTTTTATGTACATAAAGATCTCTACTAACTTTGTGCTGAACTCCTTCCTCACTGTTTACAGCCATGATGAAGATGTAAATGTAGCCATATTTCCTACCTCTGATGACCACTTGAGCTCTTTAAAGCTGACTGTAAGGGGGGATTATGAGGTGCTTAAGGAAGACGAAGAAGTCATTAACTTCCAGGTCATACAAATTAGAGCTAAATATCAATATCAAGTTCGACTCCCAGTCAGTTTTCTTTTTTACATTCTTATTTTTGATTGGACCATTAAATTAACAGTACAAAACACAAACCCATGCTTGTTTTCCAATTTTCCAATTTTGGATTCTCAACTGCAGATAAAAAGACTGACTGATACACTGATTACTGGACTGTGTACCTTTTTTAGCTGTAAACAGTGCGTAAAGGGTTCATGAAAACATTAGTAGTTATAAAATAACATATGTATGTGCTGTTTTATAGAATATCAATAGCTAAACACGTTTATCTACACAAACCTACAACACCTGGAAGATCCTGCCGATTTATCCAGATATCATGTCATCTTTCTTGACAAGAAACACGTTTAGTTCCTTTGCTGAGCTTGGGACTCAATAAGATCAATAAGATGTCCAGGCTGAACCTCTAACCATTGAGCTGGTCGACGCATGAATTAAGATCGTTTCCACATATTGCTGGTTTTCAGTGGCAGACAGTTGGACATATATTCACCTGTTAAATAAAGTTTATAAATGACCCAAACACACTTATCCAGTTCTGCTGGTTTACAGTATAGTCCATTCAGTGTGTCCCACATGTGCCGACCTTATGTATCTAGTATAGCCCATATGAGATGAAAGGCTTAAGCGGATCTTCACATTTTAAACTTATTCAGCTCCAGCTGAGCTACGGAGTGAATGAATGCACAGAAATACATTTTAAATATTAATACTCAATAATTGTGAGTTTACCTTCATACTTGAGCAGGATGTACACTTTCCTACTGACCCTAAAAATGGAAATTGTATAATTAAATTTGTAACATAAACAACAGAAATTTGGCTCACAAAAAGATAATTTACTGATGTAACTCACATAATGCATCACTGTCCTGAAGACACGCCCCGGACGCCTGGCCAGTTTTCTCTGAATTCCCTGAAACACGTTTGACTGGTTACACAAGGTTTACAGCAGTAAAGCTCATGCAATTACGTTTGACTGGTAGTGATCTAAAACGTTTGACTGGTAGTGTATCTAAAACGTTTGACTGGTAGTGTATCTAAAACGTTTGACTGGTAGTGTACTAAAACGTTTGACTGGTAGTGTATCTAAAACGTTTGGCTGGTAGTGTATCTAAAACGTTTGACTGGTAGTGTATCTAAAACGTTTGACTGGTAGTGTATCTAAAACGTTTGACTGGTAGTGTATCTAAAACGTTTGGCTGGTAGTGTACTAAAACGTTTAGCTGGTAGTGTATCTAAAACGTTTGACTGGTAGTGTATCTAAAACGTTTGGCTGGTAGTGTATCTAAAACGTTTGACTGGTAGTGTATCTAAAACGTTTGGCTGGTAGTGTATCTAAAACGTTTGGCTGGTAGTGTATCTAAAACGTTTGGCTGGTAGTGTATCTAAAACGTTTAGCTGGTAGTGTATCTAAAACGTTTGGCTAGTAGTGTATCTAAAACGTTTGACTGGTAGTGTATCTAAAACGTTTGACTGGTAGTGTATCTAAAACGTTTGACTGGTAGTGTATCTAAAACGTTTGGCTGGTAGTGTATCTAAAACGTTTGGCTGGTAGTGTATCTAAAACGTTTGGCTAGTAGTGTATCTAAAACGTTTGACTGGTAGTGTATCTAAAACGTTTGACTGGTAGTGTATCTAAAACGTTTGACTGGTAGTGTATCTAAATCGTTTAGCTGGTAGTGTATCTAAAACGTTTGACTGGTAGTGTATCTAAATCGTTTAGCTGGTAGTGTATCTAAAACGTTTGGCTGGTAGTGTATCTAAAACGTTTAGCTGGTAGTGTATCTAAAACGTTTGGCTGGTAGTGTATCTAAAACGTTTAGCTGGTAGTGTATCTAAAACGTTTGGCTGGTAGTGTATCTAAAACGTTTAGCTGGTAGTGTATCTAAAACGTTTGGCTGGTAGTGTATCTAAAACGTTTGGCTGGTAGTGTATCTAAAACGTTTGGCTGGTAGTGTATCTAAAACGTTTAGCTGGTAGTGTACCTAAAACGTTTGGCTAGTAGTGTATCTAAAACGTTTGGCTGGTAGTGTATCTAAAACGTTTGGCTGGTAGTGTATCTAAAACGTTTGACTGGTAGTGTATCTAAAACGTTTGGCTGGTAGTGTATCTAAAACGTTTGGCTAGTAGTGTATCTAAAACGTTTGGCTGGTAGTGTATCTAAAACGTTTGGCTGGTAGTGTATCTAAAACGTTTGGCTGGTAGTGTATCTAAAACGTTTGACTGGTAGTGATCTAAAACATTAGACTGGTAATGTTCTAACACATTTGACCGGTAGTGTAAAATTATATAATCTGAACTCCTCTAACCCATCTGTAACAGTAGCTACATCACTAGTACTTATACTGTTGTTACATGTGTTGCTCACATGTAACTGCACAGTTATTACAGACATTTAATATAACGTGTGACAAATAAATATTTCGTATGACTTTTTCTTTACTTCTTTATTTATGCATTATGTTCTCTCTACACACTTCCATTGCTTCATATCCTACTTTCATGTGTTTACGTCTACCACTGACTCCAGTGCATGTCTCAGACCGCAGTAGTGGCTCAGTGAAGATTTTCTTTCACCTTTGAGAATCACATGAAAACAGAAAGAACAAATACCCTTTGGCTGGACAGAGGATTCTTCTGTCCCCATGAACACCTCTCTGAAGGAACGTATTCGTGATCCCAGTCTTCGGTAGAGCAAACTCCATGTTTCCTCTGGTGGACTTGTGAACTCATCACTTAGCCCTCTTAAATAATCCCCAAGCTTCCTGGAAAGCAAAGATAAAAATGTAATTAATTTGTTCACTTATTAATTGTACTCTAATAAAACGAATACTTAAATAGTATTTTTATACAGTTGTTGGAGGTCATATCACCTTAGCTGAATGTGGTTATTAGATTGTGCTACAGTCTGCAAATGCTCCTCCAGATCCACATTATCAGCTCCACCTTCGTCTTTGTTAAGAAAAAGAAAAGAAAGAATATTCTCAAAAGCCATATCAAACATATGTACAGTGTATGCAACAGAGTTCTATCTACTTTATACTGGTAACCACCAACCTGGATTACACACTGGGGGTGTATATCATCAGTGCATATGTTTAAATTATAAATTTCTCCTCCATGCTGTCAAAAACATGTACAACTATTCTGTTTATAAAAGTCATAGAGTGGTCATGTGGTCTCATGAGTGCAGAGTGACCCTATCCCAGAGTGATGCCCCAGTCCACTTTACAAGCCTCTGGAGGCAGTGTTATGATATGCGGGGCTTCAGTCCATCAGGCTAAGGCTCAGAAACGTTATGAGGTAACAAAATGAAGTCAGCTGACCACCAGAAGGCACTGATTGACCTGATTTTGTTATTCCATGATAACGGTGTGATAGTCTAGGACAACACTGCTGAGATTCATCAGGCTTCGATTGTGAAAGAGTGGTTCAGGGAGCCACAGAGTCCTGATACTAACCTTACTATGAGATGTGATTTTACGCAGTGGTTCGACTCTCCAGTCATCAGTACAAGAACGTTGCATGAGGTATTATGACCTCCTGCCTTATTTCCTTAGTCTAATTTCATGACTTACAGTTTACCTGTACACAGGTAGGTAAAGGTAGTGTTACAGTTTACCTGTGCACAGGTAGGTGAAGGTAGTGTTACAGTTTACATGTACACAGGTAGGTGAAGGTAGTGTTACAGTTTACCTGTACACAGGTAGGTAAAGGTAGTGTTACAGTTTACCTGTACACAGGTAGGTGAAGGTAGTGTTACAGTTTACCTGTACACAGGTAGGTGAAGGTAGTGTTACAGTTTACCTGTACACAGGTAGGTGAAGGTAGTGTTACAGTTTACCTGTACACAGGTAGGTAAAGGTAGTGTTACAGTTTACCTGTACACAGGTAGGTAAAGGTAGTGTTACAGTGTACCTGTACACAGGTAGGTGAAGGTAGTGTTACAGTTTACCTGTACACAGGTAGGTGAAGGTAGTGTTACAGTTTACCTGTACACAGGTAGGTAAAGGTAGTGTTACAGTTTACCTGTACACAGGTAGGTAAAGGTAGTGTTACAGTGTACCTGTACACAGGTAGGTAAAGGTAGTGTTACAGTTTACCTGTACACAGGTAGGTAAAGGTAGTGTTACAGTGTACCTGTACACAGGTAGGTGAAGGTAGTGTTAAAGTTTACCTGTACACAGGTAGGTAAAGGTAGTGTTACAGTGTACCTGTACACAGGTAGGTGAAGGTAGTGTTACAGTTTACCTGTACACAGGTAGGTGAAGGTAGTGTTACAGTGTACCTGTACACAGGTAGGTGAAGGTAGTGTTACAGTGTACCTGTACACAGGTAGGTGAAGATAGTGTAACAGTTTACCTGTACACAGGTAGGTGAAGGTAGTGTTACAGTTTACCTGTACACAGGTAGGTGAAGGTAGTGTTACAGTTTACCTGTACACAGGTAGGTGAAGGTAGTGTTACAGTTTACCTGTACACAGGTAGGTGAAGGTAGTGTTACAGTGTACCTGTACACAGGTAGGTGAAGATAGTGTAACAGTTTACCTGTACACAGGTAGGTAAAGGTAGTGTTACAGTTTACCTGTACACAGGTAGGTGAAGGTAGTGTTAAAGTTTACCTGTACACAGGTAGGTAAAGGTAGTGTTACAGTGTACCTGTACACAGGTAGGTGAAGGTAGTGTTACAGTTTACCTGTACACAGGTAGGTGAAGGTAGTGTTACAGTGTACCTGTACACAGGTAGGTGAAGATAGTGTAACAGTTTACCTGTACACAGGTAGGTGAAGGTAGTGTTACAGTTTACATGTACACAGGTAGGTGAAGGTAGTGTTACAGTTTACCTGTACACAGGTAGGTGAAGGTAGTGTTACAGTTTACATGTACACAGGTAGGTGAAGGTAGTGTTACAGTGTACCTGTACACAGGTAGGTGAAGATAGTGTAACAGTTTACCTGTACACAGGTAGGTGAAGGTAGTGTTACAGTTTACATGTACACAGGTAGGTGAAGGTAGTGTTACAGTTTACCTGTACACAGGTAGGTGAAGGTAGTGTAACAGTTTACATGTACACAGGTAGGTGAAGATAGTGTAACAGTTTACCTGTACACAGGTAGGTGAAGGTAGTGTTACAGTTTACATGTACACAGGTAGGTGAAGGTAGTGTTACAGTTTACCTGTACACAGGTAGGTGAAGGTAGTGTTACAGTTTACCTGTACACAGGTAGGTGAAGGTAGTGTTACAGTTTACATGTACACAGGTAGGTGAAGGTAGTGTTACAGTTTACCTGTACACAGGTAGTTAAAGGTAGTGTTACAGTTTACCTGTACACAGGTAGGTGAAGGTAGTGTTACAGTTTACCTGTACACAGGTAGGTGAAGGTAGTGTTACAGTTTACCTGTACACAGGTAGTTAAAGGTAGTGTTACAGTTTACCTGCAGGTACCTAATATACTTACTGTTCACTTAAGTAGATCTAACAATTATTGACGCACTGCACTGTAGAACATTCACCACTTCAGACTGCTCCTGTCTACACTCACCGTTTTCAATTGACTTGGCCATCTCTCTCTTTCTCACAGCCACAGGTCAGTGAATGGACTGAGGTTTAGACGGTCACCACACAGAGAAAAGGACTGTAAGTCCTGATGAAAGAAAAAAAGGAAAAACAAGAACTTTAAGTGACAGATGCTTCATTTTTTAGTGTGTTTTCTTTTTACCACAGAAAGCTGTGCCAGCTCTGGAATGCAGTAATGCTTACCTGCATATGACGGTGTGGTGACGTATCCAGACTGCAATCTACCAGTATTACACTTCAGACCCCCTGAGGTGCGGTGCTACTGGTTAAGGCACGCCCACTAGTTACGTTTCTTGTGGCCATTTATATAGCCTCAAAATTAATGTGGTAAGGCCACGAGTTGAATCAATATATGAGGCCTCACTAACTTAACTTGTAGCCTTGAAATATATCTTCATGGCCACATGTTATCAAAAAAATATCCCCTCCTCATTTTTACATTGCATGAAAATTGCATAAAATGAAACTCATTGATCCTAAACTTTTGAGCAGTAGTGTATATCAACAGATTCTGAGCACATGATCAAGATCATGTTGGCCTTACTCTCTCACCTGAACCTACCTCTTCTTTCTGGAAAAAGAATCAAATATCTATAGCTGACTGGCTGACCACACACACACACACACACACACACACACACAGTTATGTTATAGCCAACTAACCAACAGCACAGCAGCTACAGCTTCTCTCACTCCTTTATAAACAGTAAACAGAGCACCTGCAGCATTAGCCTGCTAAACTCTGTTTATATCTCCAGTATTTATTTATGCAGAAATTTTGAAAACTCAGTGGAGTTCCCCTTTAAAGACTGATCACGTAGAAAACTAAAAGCTGAGTGTTTGTGTCTGTCCGGCTGGCTTTAAAGCTGGAAGTTTGGACTTTGGACTCTACAGGTTAACACCGTCCAGCGCTGTAGAGCTGTATGGACCAGTCCAGCACCGCGAGCTCCGCTCCACCACATCAAAAGCTCTTTATAGACTTTGATGTGAATTAGATCAAAAAAATAAGCTGCCACTTGACTTACTTTCACTTTCCTCGCGGTCTGTATGAGCCGAGCGAGATCTCTTTTATCACAGGTCACTCTGGTCAGCCTGGTCAGTCGGAGCCTGCTTTCATTCACCTGTACACTTTCGATAACAAACGGAAGCGCAATATCGGCGGGCTCCGGCGTGGAGAGTGACGTCATCTGAATTCACAAATCAGGACTACGGCGCGCGTGCTTGCTGTGCACAAGCTGAGGACGAATGAAGCCTGAATGAATCGTTCTCACGAGTCGGTTCTTTGCTGATTCACAAGTCCAAATGAATCGCACGTGCGTATCCGTCCGCTTTTAGTATCGTCTTCTGTGCTTGTGCGTCTCTGAACGGAGCTTCAACTTTCGACCTGACCACAAGACTGCTGACCAAGCCGTAAACACGGGTGTTCAACTCAGATCAGTTCCTTTTAATCGGGAGTAAAAAAGAAACCAAAAAAACTCACAAACATATTTATTCACCCATCATTATATATATATATATATATATATATATATATATATATATATATATATATATATATATATATATATATATATATATGCAAAGAGCAAATGAGGCTAATTTCTAAAACGTACTGTAAAAATTATTTAAACCACAACCAATTTATTTAATTTTCTTTACATTTTTAAGGAAAAAAAAAAAACACTTAATGGGTTTATAAATCTAGCACGGTACAATAGATTCACTCATATTAGTACTAAAATACTGCAGATTTTAAAAAAAATCCAGGGGATTAGTGTAAAACGCTCAGTTCTAGGTAAAATAACTAATATATATATATATATACTGCTCAAAAAATAACACACCCTATATCTGAATGAATGAAATATTCTCATCAAATACTTTGTTCTGTACAAAGTTGAATGTGCTGACTACAAAATCACACAAAAATCATCAATGGAAATCAAATTTATTAACCAATGGAGGCCTGGATTTGGAGTAACACACAAAATTAAAGTGGAAAAACACACTACAGGCTGATCCAACATCGATGTAACGTCCTTAACACAAGTTAAGGATGGTCTCCTGAGGGATCTCCTCCCAGACCTGGACTAAAGCATCCGCCAACTCCTGGATAGTCTGTGGTGCAACGTGACGTTGGTGGATGGAGTGAGACAAGATGTGCTCGATCGGATTCGGGTCTGGGGAACGGGCGGGCCAGTCCATAGCTTCAATGCCTTCATCCTGACACACTCCAGCCACATGAGGTCTAGCATTGTCCTGCATTAGGAGGAACCCAGGGCCAACCGCACCAGCATATGGTCTCACAAGGGGTCTGAGGATCTCATTGGAGGGCTGTGCGGCCCTCCAAAAAAATGCCACCCCACACTATTACTGACCCACTGCCAAACCGGTCATGCTAAAGGACGTTACAGGCAGCAGATCACTCTCCATGGCGTCCCCCAACTCCGTCACGTCCGTCACATGTGCTCAGGGTGAACCTGCTTTCATCTGTGAAGAGCTCAGGGCGCCAGTGGTGAATTTGCTAATCCTGGTGTTCTCTGGAGGTCATTCTGCAGGGCTATGGCAGTGCTCCTCCTGATCCTCCTTGCACAAAGGCGGAGGTAGCGGTCCTGCTACTGGGTTGTTGCCCTCCTACGACCTCCTTCACTTCTCCTGGTGTTATGGCCTGTCTCCTGGTAGTGCCTCCAGCCTCTGGACATTACGCGGACAGACACAGTAAACCTTTTTGCCACAGCTCGCATTGATGTGCCATCCTAGATGAGCTGCACTACCTGAGCCACTTGTGTGGGTTGTAGAGTCCGTCTCATGCTACCACGAGTGTGAAAGCACCACCAGCATTCAAAAGTGACCAAAACATGCCAGAAAGCATACGTACTGAGAAGTGGTCTGTGGTCTCCACCTGCAGAACCACTCCTTTATTGAGTGTGTCTTGCTAATTGCCAATTATTTCCACCTGTTGTCTATTTCATTTGCACAACATGTGAAATTGATTGTCAATCAGTGTTACTTCCTAAGAGGACAGTTTGATTTCACAGAAGTTTGATTTACGTGGAGTTATATTATGTTGTTTAAGTGTTCCCTTATTTTGAGCAGTATATATATATATATATATATATAATTCCGATCTCCGACCACCTTTCAGCGCGATCGGCTGTGGTTGCGCGTGGTTGTGGTTTAAAGGATGTTTGTAGTGTCTTATAATGAAATGAGCCTCTGATGCAGGGGTACAAACATTTAACATTCTGGCCAGCAGCTTAATGAGGAGCCACATGATCTGTTGTACTAACAGGACTGAAGAAGATGGTGTACATGCTCAGATCATGTTCTGATAAACAGGTTTGGGGGTTTTATAGTTATTATAAAAATATACATAGTCATTATTTATTTAAATACAGTAAAATGTTTGTTTTAGAGATATTTTGGTACATGGGCTCCAGCTTCTTTGTTCAGATCAAAACGTCTTTATAATTATAAGCATATATATTCACTTGTGACTGGCTATGTAATTATGCAATTATAAAATTATAATATTAAAATGTATATAATTTATATATTGTAAATTTAATTATAAAAGTTGGTGGAATTCCTATTTAAGGCTACAAATATCTACAATGGCCACAAATGTCTTCTAGGTTGGAAAGTTTCCAGCAAACAGAGCGTGTCACGCTGTGCTATAATGTGGTGAGAGTGGACAATGTCCAGCAAACGTATACCTTTGTGACAATGAAACTGAGTGGTGACCAATCCTGTTGCTGATATGTGGTAACTGACAGTGTCGCGTCCGCAAGTCACGCTGAGATTGACCGCTGGAACGCACACTAAGCAGGAGAAGTGGTGGTTCACAAGAGAACTCGTGTTCACAGCGTTGGACGTTAAACCAGAGCTGGTTTAAATGGGAGCCTGACCACATCCTGTTTCATCCTGAGATTATATCCCACGGTCAGGCTCGCTGGATGGTACAGAGTTGGACCAACGTACATATTTTACTGAAAAGGTAATACAAGAGGTAAGTCTAATATCTATGATTGGTTCCAGCTTAACCTTACACGTTCTTGTTATTCTTCTTCCTCTCTTTCAGAATTAAACCTGCTCCCCTCATCCATCGTTTCTTTCACATTATTCTACAAGTCTTCTAGATGGATCAACAATAAAGATTTGGACATGTTTCAAATGTTTTTTTTATTCCAAGAAGCTTCCTGGCTGGACTCTATAAGCAAAAACCCTTTATGAATTCCTTACTGGACTCGGCTGTGGTCCACTGGGACAAAGCTGTTTTAAAGATCTGTTCACCATTTTTCTAGCTTTACAACATTGCGTTCCAAACTTTTCACAGTATTATGTTTCATTACTGTGCACAAACCCTTCTTCCCTCCTTTCCCTAGCCTTCTCTTAGCTTAACTAGGGCAGGATCGGAATAGAACTGGGTGGGAAACTGATGAGGATTATTGGCTAAAGTCCCTTAATAGAGCAAACTCAGCTTGATGAAGCTAAAACTAATCAACAGAGTTTATTTATGTAAAACTAAACCAGCAAATGTTCACCTGAATGTTAATCCTGCCTGACGTCGCTGTACTGTTAAGCCTGCTGACATCCTCCACATGTTTTGCTCATGCATGAAGCTTGAGAGGTTCTAGCTAAATATTTTTAAATCTGGAACTTTGCTTGTAATTTTAAGTCTGTTCAGGGCTGGAGACGCTACCCCTCGGGTACTCCCAGAAACTGGATGTTATAGCCTTTGCTCTTCTTTTAGAAGGCTGCAGTTTGTATATTGGATGGAAATGAGCTACTGCTCCATCTCACTCTTCTTAGTTTAAAGACCTCATATTTTTTTTTACTTCATTGTAAAAAAAATCATTTAGTTTATTATTATTATTATTATTATTATTATTATTATTATTATTATTATTATTGGGCCTCTTTTAAATATTTTACAGTTACTTTGCTCCTTTCACTCTTATGGGTGGAAGTGGGTGGAGGGTGCTTGGATCGTTTTGCAACGTTTGGTCACACATACCTGTGATTATTGTAAATATGAATATCTAAAAAATAGTAAACATAGATTCGTATTTCTGTATTTAACGACAGGAAGAAAGTTTATATTCTTATCAACCCCTAATTTACAACTAAATGTCCTCACGGTGGCGCTCCAGCTGCAATTACAGTTCAGTTTGCAAACATCACTGAGGCTGCCTGTCAATCAAACAGAAGCAGGGCACCTTTTAAGAGGAAGTGACCCCCCTCCTCCTCTTTCCTTCTCTCTCTCTCTCTCTCTGAAAACAACATCTCAGGGTTTCAGTGCATGAACTCTCTGCTCTGTATGCTGTCCTCAGGGCTGAGGTGCAGTACTGGCATATTCACCAGACTTGACTTGACCTCTGACCTCTAATCATTAAACTGAGTCTATCTTGAGGCCAAATTAAAACATTTAATTAACCTGCTGATATTTACAGTATAACAAAAAGAACTCAGACTCAGGTCATTTCCTCAGATACTCTGTTCTGTGACAGATGGCCTGCCTTTCACTGACACAACACAAACTCACACACGAGCGCGAGCAGCTGCCCCTCCGCGGCTTCGTCGCTCCTTTGTTTACTAACACGCGCGCGCCGGCGAGGCAGAAAGAAGCGCAAAAGGGGCAAACGCGCCGGTGTGCTATGCAGGACTAGGAAACGGTGCTTCAACCCTCCGCTTCCCAGTATTCTGCTCGCAAATGTTCAATCGCTGGAGAACAAAATAGACGAGCTGAACGCGCGGATCAAGTTTCACCGCGACATCGAGAGCTGCTGCGTTTTAGCGCTCACAGAGACGTGGCTATCCGCCGCTATACCCAACAACGGCATCACACCGGCCGGCTTCTCCATCTACCGGCAGGACAGAACTCTGGACTCTGGTAAGGGCAGAGGCGGCGGGGTGTGTGTTATGGTGAACTCTCGATGGGGGACAGATATAGCAGTTCTAGCCAGTCACTGCTCTCCAGACATTGAACTCTTAATGGTCAAAGTTCGACCTTTTTTTCTGCCCAGAGACTTCAGCTCAGTCATCCTCACTACAGTCTTCATCCCACCTCAGGCTGATAAGTCACGTGCATTGGAAGTTCTGTATGAGCTCATCAACAGACATGAGAACACTGATCCAGATGCTGCTTTTATTGTGGTTGGGGATTTTAACAGGGCAAACCTGAAGAAGGTTCTGCCCAAATACTATCAGCACATTAAATTTCCAACCCGAGGAGAACAGACTCTTGACCACTGCTATACAGCACTTAAGGACTGTTACAAACCCCTCCCCCGCCCTGCCTTTGGCAAAGCTGATCACACCTCCATTCTTCTCCTGCCTGCTTACAAACAACGACTTAAACAGGAAAAACCAGTTCTCAGATCAGTCTATCAATGGAGTGAGGAGGCCATCTTCACACTACAAGACTGCTTTGAATCCACAGATTGGAAGATGTTTCATGATGCAGCTGGCAGTGACATCAACGAATACACTGACTCCATCACAAGTTACATCAGTAAATGCACTGACGACATTGTGCCAAAAATCAATGTCAGAACATTTCCCAATCAGAAACCCTGGATCAATGCTGAGGTTCGTGCCAAACTAAGAGCTCGAACCTCTGCCTACAACTCTGGTGATCTGGCTAGCTACAAGAAGGCCAGATATGACCTTCAGAGGACCATCAGGCTAGCCAAACGGAACTACAGGGACAGAGTTGAATCCAACTTCCTCTGCTCTGATCTCAGACGTATGTGGAGTGGACTGCGCACCATCACTGATTATAAAGGAGATATGAGTCGTGATAGGAGGTCACCCTCCTCACTTGCAGATGAGCTTAATGCACATTATGCTCGCTTTGAGGCAAACAACACCTCCCCTGCCGAAAATCTCCCAATACATCAGGAGAGCTGCACACTGACCATCTCTCTGTCTGAGGTGGTGAAATCCTTCAGGGCAGTTAACCCACGCAAAGCACCAGGTCCTGATGGTGTACACAGTCGTGTACTTAAAGCATGTGCCAACCAGCTGGCTGAGGTTTTCACTGACATCTTTAACCTCTCCCTAAGACTGTCAGTGGTTCCTACGTGCTTTAAAGAAACCATCATTGTTCCAGTTCCCAAGAAACCTTCTGTCACCTGTCTGAATGACTACCGCCCTGTTGCACTGACATCAACAGCTATGAAGTGCTTTGAGCGGCTGGTCAAAGCTTACATCTGTTCTATGCTTCCTGCCAATATGGACACTCACCAGTTTGCATACCGCTCCAACAGATCCACAGACGACGCCATTGCACTAACTGTACACACTGCTCTCACACACTTGGACAGAAAGAACACGTATGTGAGAATGCTGTTCATAGATTACAGCTCAGCATTCAACACTATCATCCCAGCCAAACTCATCCCGAAGCTCAAAGACTTGGGCTTGAACTCTCATCTCTGCAACTGGATACTGGACTTCCTGACGAGCAGACAGCAGGTGGTGAGGGTGGGTGACAGCATCTCTTCCACTCTGACTCTGAGCACGGGGGCCCCCCAGGGATGTGTACTCAGCCCCCTCCTGTATTCCCTGTACACTAATGAATGTGTAGCCAAACACTCCTCCAACCTCATCTTCAAATTCGCTGATGACACTACCATCCTAGGCCTCATCACAGATGGAGATGAAACAGCCTATAGAGACGAGGTCAGCGCCCTGTCAGAGTGGAGCCACGACAACAATCTCCGTCTAAACATCAGCAAAACGAAGGAGATGATTGTGGACTACAGGAAGCAGCAGAAGGGTGGTCACTCTCCCCTTTACATCAACGGGGCTGAAGTGGAGAGAGTCAGCAGTGTTAAGTTCCTCGGCGTTCACCTCTCTGATGACCTCAACTGGTCCCTCCACACTAACACGATTGTGAGATCTGCCCGTCAGCGTCTCTTCTTCCTGCGCAGGCTCAGGAAGTTTGGACTGCCTCCTGATATCCTCACCAGCTTCTATAGATGCACTATAGAGAGCATCCTAACGGGCTGCATCACTGTCTGGTACGGCAGCTGCACTGCCTGCGACCGCAAGGCCCTAAAAGGAGTGGTGAGGACAGCAGAATACATCACAGGCAACAAACTACCAGCCTTACAGGACATCTACCAGTCCCGCTGCCTGAGGAAAATCCAGAAGATCAGGTTAGACAGCGGTCACCCAGCACACGGCCTGTTCACCATACTGCCATCAGGCAGGAGATTCCGCAGCATCCAGGCCAAAACAACCCGCCTACTGAACAGCTTCTACCCTCAGGCTGTCAGGCTCCTGAACAAACTGTGAGGCTGAAAGACCCCAATACCGTTCACTCGACCACTGCACATTGTTACACTTTATATTATTTATTCTGATATCGCTGCTATGGACAATATCACTAAGTCACTTTAATGTATATATCTACTTAGAACCTGCCTATGCAACATTTTTCACAGATGACCCTCCTGTATATCCTATGTATATATCTTGTGTATTGTATAGTCCTTTATATATTTCAGTATAACTATATGTATATTTTTAGCTTATTTTTACTTTAATATTGTCTATTTATTGTGTGTTTGCGCTGTTTTACATTATAATGCTGCCCTGCTGTAGAGTTTATCTGAGTCTCACCCCAAGCATTTCAATGCATGTTATGTCCTGACATGATGTGCAAATGACAAATAAATAAACTTGAAACATACAAAACATACAGGACTTAAACATGACCTCTCCGACCATAGCAGGACAGCTTAAATCACAGATCATCAGAGATACATCCAGTTATTATAAACACATCTGAATTATCATACTTCATTACAGTCATAGTCATCACAAGATCAGATAACTAGCACATACACCAAATACAGATTTAATCAGTGTGAAACAGGAGCTGAAGAACTCACTGACCGACCCATTACTTCACATATTTAACTGTACAAGACATACAAACATATTCATACAGTGAGAAGACTTTGACTTTGTTTATCTCACAGACATTAGACCCATTCAGCACTGATCAGTAAAGATGTAGAGATGTAGAGAAACACTGTACACATTAAAACATAGCTGCTGAGTATAGATGCTTCAAGACTGCTGTGGATATTAGAGGAACACTAGACGTTCACCTCAGACTTACTGGCGTCTGTGTGGCTTTTGCAGACCAGCACACACAGCAGGGGGTCTACAATTACCTTCAAACTCATCAGTGAGACACCCATAACAAACACACCCCAGTAATACAGCCGAAGACCCTCGTAACAAAATATGTACATTATAGCACACGTGCTGGTGAACGTCCCATACAGGATCACTGTGGTTGTGACGAAAGCTAACACTGTAGAACTCGGCTTCTTGGTTCTGTAAGGGATGTGGCTGATTTGGGGAGGAGCTCTACAAGTGACTATACATGATGTTAATGTTATAAATAAAAGTAGTGGCAGACTCAAGAGTACAAGAAGAGTCGCCATAAAAAACTCACCGAGGAAAAAATAAATAAACGCATAGACGGAGCAAGAAGGAAAGAAGGTATGAGCAGAGCTGTGTGGATGTCTGAATGAGAGAGCGCCCTCTAGAGCTACAACTTGTTGTAGGTGAAGTCCATAGATAATTGATGTTGCCCATAAGGAGGTTAATATCTGGCATGTCATGCTCGTGTACCAGCAGTTTTCATCCTGCAGCAGTTTTGTTACTATGTATGGATTCAGAAGCAGCTCCAGCAGGTTGGAGAGAAGAAGCATGATGATCAAGGCTGAGATTCGGCCTCCGCTCTTAAAACGACCATACAGAACACGCAGAGCCCAGACTAGAGCTGGAAGACCCCCACACTCTGCTGCGATGAGGAAGATGGACAGACTGATCTTACCAGGCAGACGCTCTAATTGTGTATCATACCAAGAATCAAACGAAGGATATGCATATCGGTAGAAGAGGATATGTGCCATCCTCAGTTGTAGAATCTGTTTTTGTCCTGTGATTGAAAATGTCAGATGATAATTTAATAATAATAATATTTGAATTTATAATAATAACACATTTAATACTGCTGAGACAGTCAGCACTACTTACTGAACTGATGTAATCACCGCAGAGAACCACAATAAGTGTAAACAACCAGAGTTTTTATAGTCTGTAAAACAGTGAAAATAATCAACACAAACTATTAAAGTTTAACTTCATATACATTCAGCTTGATGTGATTCTTGCTGTTTACTTGTATTAGCACGATAAAGTAAGTTGAATAAATAAAAAAACAAACAAAAAGTAAGAACTATATGGAATTGCTTGGATTGCATTGATTACTAATAAAATGTGGTCTGATCGTTATTTAAGTCACAATTATAAACAAACTAATGACACACATTTTGTATGTTTCATGTCTTTTTCTGAGCACTTTCAGTAACATCCACAGTGCAGACTACAAGTGTGTGAACCTCTGTGTTCAGTTGAGGAGATGAGATTGGAAGTGTGAGTTTCACAGGTGGTTTACTCTTTAAACATAGGCATCACAAAGTCTGATCACTAACAAATCTAACCACAAGAAAGGTTAGCGTGAACAAGCTGGAAAAGGCTACACAGGCACTGCTGAAGGCCTGGGTGTACATCAGTCCACAGCCAGACTTATTTGTCTATGAATGGATAGAGTTCATGACTGTTGCTACTCTTCCTTGGAGCTGGTGTGTTAAGATCACTACAAGAACACAACAGCCAATAATGAAAGAATGGAGAAAGAACCCAATATTAACAGCACCAGACCTACAGATGACTCTTCAACTGCACAAACCTTTGTTCATGTGTCCACTTAAAACGCTGAACAAGAAACATGTTCATGGAGAGACACTACATAGAAGCCGCCACTGTCCAAAAAAGTGATAATAATAATAATAATAATAATAATAATGAAAAAATTGTAGCAGTCTTCAGTTCTTCTTGTTAAGTTCTGCGGGTTTTTATAATCCATTTGAAACAACTGAACTTCTCTCAAACGCTGCTATTGTTTTCTAACTTGTTTGGTTTGTAACAGCAGCTGGTGATGCAGGAAAGATATGAGTCTGTAAAGAGCCGATGGATCTTCAGATTCTGCTGACAGTGCGGTATCGACGTGCTGCTAGAAGAAGAAGAGAGATCTGCTAAAGAATCTCAGTCGTATGATCAGAGAATGTGTTTCAGCAGTGAACTGAGAGTTGGGCTAGATGTGGGTTGAGATCTCTGACTAGCTAACTGTCTGTATCAGTACCTGCAGCTGTGTTTGTCTCAGACTAAGTATGATTCTTAATTTTTCACTCTGTTAAGATTTATATTGGTTGTAATGTAAAAAATTCAGCTTAAAAATTATTATTTATTATAAAATTATTTATGGCTTAAATTGACGTTACCAGTCCACTACAAACTACTGCCTCCTCCTGAGTGCTAGTGTGGCCCACAGGTTCAGAAACAATGATGTAAAATCAAACAAGTGAATCAACTAAACAACTGTCCTAAACAAGAGTCCTGACATTAACTCCTGTAGTATGAGCTGAAGATGGCTGTGTAAGCAGGGAATCCTAGACATACTGATGAAATTAAACACATTTGCAGAGAAGAACGGTCCAAAATTCCTCCTCTGCAGGAAGCGTTTAGAGGAGGTGGTGCTGCTGAAGAGGATCTACAGGTTATTAAACTTAAGGCTTCAACTCTTTTTCTAGTCTGCACCATGGATGTTACTCAATGTGCTTATTAAATACATGAAAGGTACATCTGTTTGTGCATCATTAGTTTAGTTAGATTGTATTTGTCTATAACAGTGACTTAGATAACAATCAGACCTAATTTTATTAGTAATCAGTGCAGAAATCCAATTCCAAAAGGGTTTGGTTACTATGTTTTGCTGTACATAATAATAACTAATGAACAAATATGAAAATCTAATAAAGCAGAATAATAAAAATGAAAACATGTGGTCTCTGAAAAGTAACAGCACATCTTATATTAACACAATATGTTAAACTCAATAACAATATGCAGAAAACTGCCATATTTAAGAGCGTTCACCGTAGAGGACGTATAGACATTTCAAAATTATTCCTTTTGCTTTTGTTTCTGTATTTATTACATTCTATATTTTAGTTTATTTATTTATTTATTCATGTTTCCATTGATTGAGTCATTTATATATTATACTAGTATTAATTATTAATGTATATCTCTATAAAGCCGTTTGTTTTATATTCAGGCAGTAAAGACGAGCGATACTTACCGAAAGTCTGATTCTTTTTAACTTTATTATTTTATTTAATTTATTGTTGAGATTCAGTTCTTTACTTTTGGTGTGATAGTGGCATGGCCACAGTGAATTGAGTGTACATGAACTATCAATGTCACAGTTATTTTATGACCATACATTCATTATATAATTAATCAAAAAAACTGTAATGAACTACCATCAACTACCACTCAACATCTTTTGCTATGACAAGAAATTTGTATATCAAGTTCTTAGATAAACCCAGCAAAACTTTATCCACTGATTATCAAGTGCAATAAGATTTCCATATACAATACTGTACAAAGATTTTAGTGACTTGGGGACATGATTATATTTAAAAAGATATTTTTCCAGACAGGATATTTTAATCACAAGGTCTGTATGATATAATATGTACTGATATGATATGATATATAATATGACATAACAGTCTAAAAAGTGTTTTGCTGGTTCAGTCTAAAAAGTACTCCATGTGGTAACAAGTAAATTAACTACTTTTATTTATATAAATATAAATACTTTAAACATACAAGTCTTGCCATTAAAGTGATTTGTGTGGTTGAGTAAAACTAGTTCAACTGCGTGCTACCACATGAAGCATTTGTTTTTACAGTGTATGGCAGTAGAAATGGATGGTTCTCTGCTGCTACCTTCTCCATTCCTGTTTATTTTATTTTCATATATATTTTATATATTTATGTTTATTTTATTTATTTAAGTACTGCTGTCTGGGTAAAACTGGGTCCTTGGGTACCACAATTTCGTTCCACCCCATGTACCACATGTGATGCGAATGACAATAAAGTCTCCTTGAATCCTTGAATTATAGAATCTTGGTTATAGAATACACCTGTGATAATTAACACTATACTGAATTTACAGTCAAACATTAACTATAAATCTATCTCTTTACCCATCTCCCACCTAATGAAAGACACCGAACAGACACTGAATATAACTGTACCTAAAGATCCACTGCACAAAACTATAGACTTTCATTAAACAAGTCTAAACAGTTTCTGTCAGTAGAATCTAGAATCAGTTTAGCTACACAGTCATGATTAGATCTTACCTCTGCTCTCAGATGGTCGCAGTGTTAATCTAAAAGAGTCTAATGTCTAATGGAACAGGAGGGGTTACAGATACAGGCCAGGTGGGGGGGCGGAGACACTAGGAGCACATGACCAAACAGAACCACATGCAAGAGACTTAAACACAAGCACATGGACTTGACAGGACATAAACAGGCAGACGAGGACGGGCAGGGCCTGACAGAGAAACCAGGTGATAAACTTTTAGGTTGCTAAAAAATACACACCACAGAAAGTTGCTGTGATGTCAATGCGATACCATCTAAATATGCACAACTTTACATTATCTTCATGATCTTCTGACTTGTGGTCCTGTAGTCTGAGGTGAGGAAACTCTATTCACTAAAAAAACCAACAGACCACTGAGAGGAAAACAGTCGCCACTCTGAGCTCAACCACCAAAACACTGCACGATATAGAAGCTGCAACACTTTTAGGTTCTACATTGCAATGTGAGAACATTAGTGTTTTTAATTTATATGGAGTTTAAGGTTGAAAGGTGCCATAATTACACTGTCATACGCTTTTATACTTTTATACTTTATACTGAAGCAACAGAGAGCGATCCAGCTACCTGCTCCTTCGCTAAGAGGTTCATGGCAAGACCATTAACAACCCAGTCTGTGCTGGGGAGACTGGTCCATCCTCTGCACATCTGGCAGGAGAAACGATCGATGGGAGAGAATATGGCTCTTAAGGCCAGCAGGGTCTGAATGATGAGATAAAGGATGAGCTGGCTACTCGGGAGGCGACCTTCACTCTCGAGGATCTCATCGAACAGGTCCTCAAGCATGGCCTACGCCTCCATCACAGCTCTGGCCTACTGTGCGGGCTGAAACACCCAAGCAATTGGAGCACAATCGCCTCACACATATATGCATCAGGGTAGATCTCTGTACTGTGGGCAGAAGGGGCATTTTCTTTCTTTATGTCTCATGCTACAGAAAAAAAGCAGGCCATAAGTCTTCTCCCTCAGCAAGGCACAGGCAACTTTATTGATGCCACTCTAGTCAGGGCATTGGGGTTGCCCATTAGCAGACCTGACCCCTTATGCTTAGGATTACCTTAGGATTCTGAATCTGTTGGCTAGGGTTGGAGCTCCACATGGATCTAGTCAGTCTCACATTACTATGTGAAACGTGGGTTCTGGAATGCAGCTTAAAACTTAAAAGCTTTACAGTTTTGTTGCATGTTCTCTGTACCTGCATTTCCATCACACAAACCCTACATTCATCTCCATGTTCACTCTGTACAATCAGGGTGTTCAGGATCTTCACTACCACTAACTACTGTTCTCAAACTGGTGGTCAGTCAGTAAAGGGTACTGTGTGTGTGTGTGTGTGTGTGTGTGTGCGTTTATGTTTTTGTAACAATTCTGGAACCTTATTGTAACAGTTGCCTAATCACTGAAACAGAGTTTATAAAGTTCTTAATCACTAAACATGTAGAGTTTAGAGTTTTGGAGAGACACATCAGAGAAAGCAGGTGGCTATGATGCTAGTTAGATACCATCGCGAGGTACTTGATTTATCTTCATGATCCTCTTGTGGTCTTGTAAAGTTGTTCTGTAGTCTTCATCAAAACATTAGACCACTCAGTGGAGAACAGTGACCACACTGAGCACCAACCACTGAGCATCTGCACGAACCAGACTCTTTTAGAAGCTGCACCATTTCAAAAATACATGGGAACAATAACACAAACTGAACAGCATGTTATATAAACATAAAGTGTCTATTTTCTATCACTTGTTTCTGAAGTCACTAGTAAACCCTGTCTGATGTGATCAGTATTTGTAAATAAAGTTTATGTTTACGTAAAGCTGCAATGTTTAACATAAAGTGTCTTTAAAATGTGCTTTAACTTTTGCACAGGCCACATTATACATTTTATTTCTATATTCAGTAAATAACTGTGCTGTGATACATTCCCTGTCCAGTCATTTAGGTACACCTCCTTGTGTCTACACGCATTGTCCATTTTTTATATAGGTGTGCTTTGTAGTTCTACAACTACAGACTGTAGTTCATCTGTTTCTCTCTATACTCTGTTACCCGGTTTATCAAAAGTCAGTACCCCCACAGGACCACCACAGGGCGGGATTTTAGAAGAACGATCAAATACAACCCCATTTTTTAAAAAGTTGAGATGCCATGTAATATATATATATATATATATATATATATATATATATATATATATGTAAATAAAAACAGAAAGCAGTGATGCGTAAAAATCATAGACCCATATTTTACTCACAGTAGAACATAGAACACATATCAGATTTCATGAAATTTATTAACTCACTTAAAACTTAATGGCTGCAGTGCATTTCAAAATTGGGACAGGGTCACGTCTATCACTGTGTAGCAACGCTCTTCTTTTAACAAGTTGGTAAACGTCTACGAGACTAATTGCTGGAGTTTAAGGAGAGGACTGTTGTTCCTGCCTGATGTAGAATTCTGTCTTCTGGGTAGCCTTTGCTGATTTTTCATTTCATGATGCGTTGAATGTTTTCTATTGGTAGAAGATCTGGACTCCAGACTGGTCAGTTCAGCACCCGGACTCTTTTGTGAAGTCATGCTGTTGTGATGGATGCAGTATGTGGTTTATGGTCTTCCCTGAATGAGACGCTGTTGATAGATTTTTTCCAGATATATAAGCTGGCCACACTATATACAGTAATGCAACCATCCGAGATGCAAGCTTTTGAATGTGCGCCGATAACATGCTGGATAGAGTTTCTCTCTCTCTGTCCTCTGCAGGACACGCGTCCATGGTTTCAAAAAGGAATTACAAATTTAACCACAGAACAGTTTTCCTTTTTGCCTCCATGTGTGTGGATTGCACAGCAAACTGTGTTCATAGACAGTGATTTCTGGACATGATCCTGATTCCATGCAGTGATTTCCAGTACAGAATCAGGCCTGTGTATAATGCAGTGCCATCTGAGGGACCTGAAGATCACAAGCATTCAATATTGACTGTTGGTCTTGACTCAGGGATTTCTCCAGATTCTCTGAATATTTTCATGATATTGTGTACTGATGATGGATGATATCCAAAGTCTTTGCAATTTGACATTAAGAAACATTTTTCTGAAATTGCTTTTGCAGACTGGTGAACCTCTTTGTTTCTGAGAGTCTGTGCCTCTCTCTCTCTGCTGTTTTTATACCTATTAATTTATACCTAGGCTGTTTTGTATTAGTACCACTTACTATTTCAGCCATTTGTGGTTCCTGTCCCAACTTTGTTGAGATTAGTTGCTGCAATCAAGTACTCAGGAAATTTTCCTGAGTTTCAGGAAATGTTCAAATGTCTCACTTTCAACATCTGATATGTGTTCTATATTCTATTGGGAAAATATGAGTCTATGAGATTTGCATAGGATCATTACAATCTGCTTTTATTTATATTTCTTCACATGTTACACAGCATTCCAACTTTACTGGAATTGGGGCTGTAGATCTTGAACAGATTTGATTGAAACATGTAAAGAAAGGTCTGTTTGGTTTTGTCTGAAGGTTTTGTCAATATTCAGTAGTATTAGAAAAATGGTTTACAGCATTCAGTGTAATATATATAATATTTCAATTCACAGGTTGAAGAAGTTTCATATTAACTGTCCAGAGAAGAAGTGTTGTCTTCTCCAGAAAAGATTCATAATGAAAGAAATGAATCACAAAAATTGTCCTTTTTATTATTGAGTATTTAATTGTAAACGTTTTAACGCTAGGGCGGTTATACTTGCCTGATCTCAGTGAGATAGTGAAGTAGGGCATATACTAACATCCCAGCCACTTACAGATCACCAAGATACTGAGTGACCACACTTGGCAAGAATTTCTTAGAGCCAAAAGCACGCACTGGAAACTTTAAATTTCTGATTGTATCTTAGTGGTTTACTTCTTATAGACAGCTTTATGCCCAACTGCAGTCATGTTAAAGTAACAAACAGCAATAAATTAAATCTACATCAAAGACCAAAAGAAATTTCCTTCCCCCAGGAAGGAATCTAACTTTTTTTAACTGCTCTGTACTGAATTAAGAAAGAGAAAGAAGAGAGAGAGAGAGAGAGATCAGCTCATCTCTAGCACTCATCACACTACAGAAAGAGTTCAAGAGAAGCTAAAAGGTAAGAGTAAAATATCAACAGTTTGTATAATCTTACAAAGTCTTTCAGCTGTTTGCAATAAACCAACAAACCAGAACAGTTTAAACAGCTCAACATAACTAAGTGTTCATCCAAATTCCTCTCGAATGGGCTAAGATTAAATAATTTTCAGTTTAAACAGTTCTCAGACTAAAGACACAGTCGTCACATTATTATGACCACCAGCTAATATCCAGAGTGACCACCCTGTACAGCATGGACAGCAGCTAAACAGGCTGGGAGACCCAATAAGGTCTTGGTAGGTGGTCACAGGTATCTGGAGCCATGCTGACTAGGGCTGGGTGATATGGACCAAAAATAATAATATCTCAATATTTGATATATGATATATAACTCAATATTTTTTTCTTCCCATAAGGTGATAACAAAAAGGCACTTCTGCGTCAAAGCTACACGTCCCAAATATCACACAGGCACTTTTGACTAGGGCTGGTTATCATTTGAACATTTTTGATACTGATAAAATACCTTTTTTCTGAATTGTAACAAAAAATACAAAAATGTATGTATTTAACAGAAAACAGAAATCTTTTTATTTTTTATCTTTTTATTTAGATCTTGTGCAAACAATAAGCATCTTTGTGCTGCTTTATTAAGAACAAACATTAGCATTACGTATGAATAAACTATAAATCTATGCAATACTTTAAGAATATAATTGGTTACTGCTCTGTGTCATTTATCCTCTCTCTTAGCCGACAACCTTAGCTTTTCTGCTACAGTGAAGTTGCTTCTCCGTGAAATCGATACGAAAGTAACTGTTAGTTAATGTCATACTTACAGAACACTAACAGCTACCTAACAGCGTTACAGGCATGTTCATACGCTGACTGAATGTTAGCCATGTCACTAGCTAACTAGCTAATAGGTGCTGGTATTGTGCATCATAACCGCCCTTCAGCGCTAACAGACGGCAGTAAGAGTGTTAGTTTCTCTCGCAAAGCAAGAAAGCAGCACAGTAAACTGTTAACTTGCCTGATGATATTTTATCACTGGAAACAGACGTTTAGTGTATTTAGCCCAGCGCCGTACTGCTGTTCCTTAAGCCACTATCTTGAAGACAGACTTCAAGCCAAACTTTGGAGTGCTTCAACATGTTTAACTAGCTCTGTGTGTGCGTTTCTGCGTGTCACGGCGTGCGTGACGTTTTTACATTTTTTTATTTTGTGTTATACGCGAAGTACCGAAAATAGGCACTGGATTTTTTTTGGTACTCTGTAGTACAAGATGTTTTGGTCGGTAGCTTTTTGCTATCAAACTGCGAGAGACAGCACTCCTTTCGACAGGCATCTTCTTCGATAGCTTCTTTCGTGTGTTTTTCCGTCTGCATGCTGTCGCTGCCTGCGTTTACGGGTGAAACGGTGGGGAGGGGTGATTTTTGTGAGGGAGAGAGGCAGGGCAGTGTGAAGAGAAAGGTGAACTGGTGGATCTACAGGTATAATTGCAGCGCAACACAGACTATATCGATATAAACGATATTGTCTCATCTTATATCTCATATAAAAATTTATCGATATTTATTAAACAACTCGATATATCGCCCAGCCCTAATGCTGACTCCAGTGCATTCCACAGCTGCTGGAGGGAGTGGGAGGAGGATCCACAGAGCCAAAACCACCATCCAGGTGGTCCCACAGATGCTTAATTGGGTTCAAGTCTGAGGAATTAGGGGTCCAAGGTAATACTTCGAAGTCTAAGTCATTTTGACACTTCTGCTTTTAAAAATAGGAAGTGGTCATAATAATGAGACTCGACCGAGTAGTTCTCATAGTCATTCATTTACAATGTAGTACAGCTCAAAACCTTGTATCTCCTAAACAGTAACTTAAAATCTTTTTAATGGAAGTTCATGACAATTCATCTCATCCTGTTACATGTTACATTACTGCCCTAAAAACTACAGTAGATACACATGTACTTATATGAACTGCACTATTGTACTTCATCTGTAACAGTGAATACATCACTAGCAGTTACACAGTTGTTAAGGTACAATTAAATCATTGTTCACTTTTTCTTACAATTCTTTACAATTATTCTTAACTGTGAATGGGCCAAAGAAATCATAAAAAAATCTTACAAGCATTACAAGTACTTTTCCTCTTTACCCTGTAAAGAGTCGACTCAAGTCATGCAACTCAAGATACTGAATGCATAAACTACCCCAGTGAAATGAAGAGTTCCACCCCAGCTAGAATTTAGTACTTCAATAGGAGGCTGCATTTAATCTGACAGCCTTGTAATCAGGTTTACTTTCTACAATGCAATGCCTGCAGTAATAACAAGACTAGACTAAAATTATCTATTAAAGACTCAGACTTTGATCCCAAACTGAGATGTCATTTTTTATTACTCACATGAAGCGACTTGTGAACTGTGTTCTTATTTACGGTGTAGGTTCCTCTGGTAACGTGTACTCAGTGCCGCAGTGCTTATCTCAGTGATCCAGCCCTGGTTCTAGTAAGTGTGTTTTAATAAATTAGTTTGCTCATTTTTGTTTTGTTTCTGTTTAATATTTGTTCATTTATATAAAAGTCTGATACTTATTATTGTTTTTCTCACACAACCACACACACTGTGTTTATACTGTGTTTCAGGACTGCACTAGTTTTACAGTGAATCAGATTGTGATCTGAACACCTTAAATGCCTAAAATGCTATATTATTATCCTGAGGACATCATAATCTTCATCTTCCTCATTGCTGGAGTGTGTGCAGGTCTGCCAGCTCTGGTTTGGTGTCTTTGGATTATATATAATCATCACAAGAATGGAGGACAAATTTCAGCCATCATCCTCCTCCTCCTCCTCAACGACCTGTTAGAGCTGCTCCTGAGTTTGTATATAGTGTCATATTTATACTCTGACAACAATAAATTACTTAGTCTTAATTATATCCACAGGTCTTATCAGGAGTTCTGGGATGATTACGGTGTGTATTTGGTTAACACTTAAAATTGGTGGTCTTTACCTCCACCAGCTGGTGTCGCTACAGAGCGTTCTTTCCATTAAAAATCCAACCTGCTCTGCTCACATTTTCTCACCGGCCTGCTCCATCCACCTGTCCATCATTCTGTGGCTGGTTCTGTTTGGATGCCCGTTTTTAATATTTAACTGGTATTAAACACGGTCTTGTGTACTTTGCTGGTCTGTATCTTAGCAGTTACATGGAAACATACCTGCAAAGTCTCTACTCAAGTGTACATATCAAATCACCTTCAGAAAATCCCTCACTACAGAAATGTGTAACAGAGGATCAGTGAACCTTTTTCTGGGCACCTAAAGCTTACGGTTATTGTAAGTCTGTTCTGGCATTTAAAAGCTGTATACAAGTCTCTATCTGAAATCTAAACCTCTTTGTAAATAAAAGTTTTATTCTATGGGGTCTGAATGTTTATCTTACAATTTCTAGTCAGCTTGTTATTCTGATTTTACTTATAAACGAACATACTATTACGTGTTACATCTCAGTACACATGACGAGCTTCATATACATCATTTGTTTTGTTATGATTCTACACTGACCTGTATCTGAACATCAGTCTGTAAAACTATTACACATTAAGTATATAAAGCACAATAGTGCCAGTGATGTTATACTAAATGTTACACATTTTTTTGGACAGAGCACATAGCATGTTATTCACATTAGCAAGTGTAGAATAAACACAAGTCAACCTTTATATTAGATTACACTGCACACATTACCTTTTAAATGAGACATTAACTTTGTACCCCTAATTAACGCAAATTAAAAAAAAAGATTTTGTACAGTTTTTGTGCAGCTGTACTGTACACAGTAAGCTTTATCTTACTCACCGACTCACAACAATACATTGTTTTAATGCATGTGATCCATAAACACTAAGTCAGGAGACTATTCATTCCAACAATCATCTTGTAATTATTGGTAAAACTCTGTGTAATTAAATGTAAAATTATAGGAAAAACTGTCCCTTTCAAGGTCAAGATTGTTTTTTTGTATATGGGCTGATTTGCACATTACACATCACACAGTAATGAAGTGAACCAGAGACACAGAGATACAAATCACGTGATATGACCGGGTGTGAACTATAATGACATTCAATGAAAGCAGGGCTTGTGTTCTCTACTTCTACTGACTGACTGTTATTCACTACTGCCATCTACTGGACTGGAAATGACTGTACATTACAATATAAACAGAGTCAAAGGTTGCATAATTCATACAGTACTTACAGAGAGACCCCTTTACAGAAACTTTCTGGGGCAGAACACTCAGACTCCCTGTCCAATGTACGACTCACACCTTTCCAATTCAAACCTACACATTCTGCTATATAAGTAGAACAATTTTTAAAAATATTCCATATAGAAGCACATACAACACACTCCTCATCAGGGGTGTCACTAGAGGTTCATGCACAGGCTGGACAAACCTGTATTAGGGGGGTCTGGGGGCATATAGTCCCCCATGAGAACTTCTTTTAATGGCCCCAAAATGTAAATCATGATTTTTTAAATGAAATATATTGAAAATAGCTACTTGGTCAGTAGGTCTGCCTCTCTGTAGTTTGTATTAAGCACTAGCCAATATATTGTATATATGTCTTTACTGGAAATTAAAAACAAACATGAATGTTACATTTTCTGAGCTCCCTTCGCGGGAAATTACTTTGTAGCAGTAAATGATCAGAAATGTCTTAGTCATCAAAGGTTAAACATGTACTAGGGCTGCAGGCTGTATCATTTCAGCATGGTCTTTGCAATGAGCACATGTCTAGACGCACAGTTTCAAGAAAGGCAAATTAAATTAAACATGTCACGCTGCACAATTCTCACTTTCCATTAGTAATTTAAAAGAGTATCCTTTATTACATTAAATTAAATTTGGCTTCATACTCTGTTCTGGTGTTCGCTGTTATTTATTATTTACTATGTTAGTATTATTAAAACTGTAGAGTCCATTTGCTTCTTTTCCTAATAAACAGCCACATGTTCATCTCTGTATTCTCAATATTCACCAGCATCACTGTAATATTATATTTGCTGAGTTTTACTCAACATTAACACTGGAAGGTAATAATGTAGATTAATAGTGAAGGTCATTATGCTAGTTTTAGTTACAGTAAACTCAGTCCTCAGTGACGTGTACTCAGTGCTGCAGACACTTCATACTCACTTTTTCCCACAAATGCACACTCACTGTCTTTATACTGTGTTTCAGGGCTGCACTAGTTTTATAGTGACTCAGATCGTGATCTGAACAACTTGACCAAAATGTATTATTATCGTTATGCTGACATCATGATCTTCATCTTCTTCATCACTGGAGTGTGTGTGAGTCTGCCAGCTTTGGTTTGGACTTTTTGGATTATATATAATCATCACAAGAATGGAGGGCAAATTTCAGCCTTCATCCTCCTCCTCCTCCTCAATAACCTGCTAAAGCTGCTCCTGAGTTTGTTTATAGTGTCATATTTATTCTTTGACAACAATGAAATATTTACTCTTAATTATTTCCGCTTGTCTAAATGGTACTGGCATAATACCATGTATTTTCCAGTTACTACAGTATGGGCTACACTTAAAATGGGTGGTCTTTATCTCCACCAGCTGGTGACGCTACAGAGTATTCTCTCTTTTAAAAATTCAACCTGCTCTGCTAACGTTTTCTCACCATCCTGCTCCATCCACGTGTCCAACCTGTCAGTCTTGTGTGTTTTGCCGAGCTCACCTACATACATACTTACTAAGTCTCTTCTAATCCTGACCATGTCAACCATACAGGTGTAAAAAGAGGATCAGCAGTGCTGATAGTTTCTACACTTACACTTTTTGCTGTCTGTGTACCATCAATAACTGTGCTTGCTAATGCATATCAAAGAAGGTCACGTATGAACATATATGATGCCATCATTGCCTTCCTGGTCAGTATGCGAGTGGTCTCAGACCCCCTCCTGTGTGCACTGGTCTGCAAGGACCAGCTCAGGGCTCAGATACATACACAAACACACAATGACCATCAATCAGTCTGAGCTACTAAATGACATGAATAGTGGGAGATAGCAATCAAGTGTGTTTCACTGTCTAGCAGTGACCATTTGATTAACTATATAAAGCATTTCATATTTACTTAAATGTACATACCAGCATCAGTGAAACTTTATCTGTTGAAACTTATCAATCTGTTCGGCGTTTGAAATTCTATATGTAGTTAAGCTTCCACATGAATTGTAGAGTAGGTTTGATTTCTGTTGGGTTTTAACACTTATGTCACCATTTCTAATGAGCTTGTTACTATAACATAACTAATGAGCTTGTTACTTGTTACTAATGAGTTTATTTGGTGACTGTTTGCTTGTAGTTTTGATAGGTCACTGAAATGGTCACCATAATGTGTTAGTTATGTTACACCGAACATTTACAATTACCTTTTAGACAATAAATTAATGAAATTAAATTAACACCTCACAGCCGACTGAATGTAATGATTGTCAGTAAATGAGCAGACCAGTAACTATAAGTGGACCAACTAAAGCTAGTTTATCTCTAAATGAGTTATTAAAATGTTTTAAGAGTAGTTATGATGTTTAATACATTGTTTTTAATAGTGATGATGTTTTATTGGTAGTTATGATGTTTATTACATTGTTTTTAATAGTGATAAAGACGTTCTCTGTTGTACAAAAAAATTATAGTTCTTTTACTTTTTTTAAGTGATGATTTTTATGTTGGCAAAAATCAAAACTTGTACACATGGCATGTTTTTCACATTAGTAAGTGTAGAATAAAGACAAAGCAAAACCTTACTGACTGTTGTTATATACTCTACATGTCACTGCTGTTCAAAGAAAAAACATGTATCTCCATTTTTCTGTATCATTTGACCACGACAGCAGACCATTACATCACAGCAAGAATTTTGTGATGAATGGACCAATAGGAATGCTCCAAAAATCCACTGGGATAAAACTCTTTACATTAATTGAGGTTTCCACTGCCATAAAAGAACAGCTTGAATTTATAATCATATCAGAAAGAGGTCAAAGAGAAGTTATCCAGTGGGAGATTATCACAACCAGAATGATCTTACCTGTCTTTGCAGCACCTTCCTTTCCTTTGGCTTGTTTAGAGTGTAAATAACTCTGCTGCCCCCCTCTGGTCAAACTCAGTATTACATCAGCGCCCTTTCTCACCGAATGGGTTTGGTATTATATGGACATGTAGAAAAACATCCCTGCACGTAAAAACAAGTCTCCCAAATAGAAGCTGTAAAAAATACAAATATTATTAACTGTAGCTCATTATAGGACAGATTCCTGATTCTACATTTAGTACAACGACTGTTGTTGACAACCCTCTTGTTATATACGTCTGTTTTGGAAATGAAAAATAAACATACTTTTTTTTCTGTGCTCCCTTTGCAGAAATGACTTTGTATCAGTAAATGAATAGACATTTATTAGTCATAAAGGGTTAAACATGTACTAGGGCTGCAGCATATGTTGTTTTGCTTATATTCTACATTGACTACAATGCTCTACTTGGAACTCTACACAGTTTTGACTTTCCATGACTAATCTACAAGAGTAGATTACACAATTTACACAATTTTTATATACTCTTAGATCAACTTAAACTACTTGGTCAAAATCGACAAGCAACTGTCACTTCCAATAACTGATCAAGTTAAGACAGTATTTAGGAAGGCTAGTCTAGTTAGGATGTTTCTGTACTGACTCTCATCTGGAGTTAATGGATCAGATAATAAACTTCTGTAGCAGCTTTAGTCCTAACTGAAGTTGTCATGGTGACAAGATCCTTATTGTAGGGTAAACAGCATGTATTATTAATATCAGTACATAACAGATCATTGACTTTATCCTGGACTGATAGAAGAGTATTACAGGAATGGTGTGATGGAGAGTCCACCAGTGTATTAAACTCCTTCATATCTGCTCTGACTATTAACAACATAACAAACAGTATCTTAAACCCAAATCCTCCAGAAACCTGCTAACGTTACCTCCCTCAGTTGTAGCAGCTGTAACGACTAACAAGCTCCAGCACATTCCTTCAAATCACTGTAACAACATTTAACTGAATACATAACCGAGCATAACTTGAGAGCTACTCGCTGAGCTGTAACGAACATTTACCGAGTTAAAACATCCCGAAACAGCGAAACTGGACCAGTCAGTACTTACCGGAGGTGAAACGAGACGTGAGGACGAGCACCGTTTAAAAGAGCGGCGCTAAAAAGTGAATAAATTAAAGGAGAGAGCTCCGTCAGATTACAGCACCTGAGCTCAGTGTTTCTCCAGCGGCTCCGTTTAAAAACACACCGCTTTCAAATTCTTCTTTTAACGGTCACGGCGCGCGCTGACTCGCCTCAGCAGCTCCGGGGTTAAACCGGGCCGGAGTGAACCGAACCGGAGCTTCAGCGTGTTGGGCTGGTGCTGTGATTTGATGGAAATGTGAGCTGTTTTATGAAGAAAATCTCTGTAAGAAGTTTGAAAGTGTTCAGTGAGTTAAACCGCGAGGAGTTCTAACCTTTAACCTCCCTCTTGTAGTTCATTCGGTTTTAGCGCTGCTGTGTAAACGGAGCTCCGTGATCCGGTTTACAGCGTTCAGGAGCCGGTAAGTAACGTTAACAGTTATAGTGACTATTTCTGCTGTTTCGGGATGTTTTAACTCGGTGAATAGATGTGTTTTAATTTATACTCCTAAACGAGCAGCTCAGGTCATGTTGTGTTATTTATTGGTGTTAAATCTGCTGTAATTAAAGCGGTTTATAAATCAGTAAACACACAACGTAGTCATAACTTTATCTATATTTATACAATGTTGTCAAAAAGCTTTTTACATTTTCTGAACAAACTTGTCACAACGTCACTACTAAATAACGTTACTTTATGGTATTAACCACTACCTGTTGGCAACTTCTAACTACAACTAGATATAAACACCATCTACTCTCACTGTATACTTAAACAGACTGCTCCTCTCCCACATCTAATCTAACCACAGCTAGATATAAACACCATCTACTCTCACTGTATACTCAACCAGACTGCTCCTCTCCTCCATCTAATCTAACCACAGCTAGATATAAACACCATCTACTCTCACTGTATACTCAACCAGTCTGCTCCTCTCCTCCATCTAATCTAACCACAGCTAGATATAAGCACCATCTACTCTCACTGTATACTTAAACAGACTGCTCCTCTCCCACATCTAATCCAACCACAGCTAGATATAAGCACCATCTACTCTCACTGTACACTCAACCAGGCTGCTCCTCTCCTCCATCTAATCTAACCACAGCTAGATATAAACACCATCTACTCTCACTGTATACTTAAACAGACTGCTCCTCTCCCACATCTAATCCAACCACAGCTAGATATAAACACCATCTACTCTCACTGTACACTCAACCAGGCTGCTCCTCTCCTCCATCTAATCTAACCACAGCTAGATATAAACACCATCTACTCTCACTGTACACTAAACCAGACTGCACCTCTCCTCCATCTAATCTAACCACAGCTAGATATAAACACCATCTACTCTCACTGTACACTAAACCAGACTGCACCTCTCCTCCATCTAATCTAACCACAGCTAGATATAAACACCATCTACTCTCACTGTATACTCAACCAGACTGCTCCTCTCCTCCATCTAATCTAACCACAGCTAGATTTAATAATCATCTTCTCTCACGGTTTACTTAACCAGGCTATTCCCTTCTCCATATAATCTAACCAGTGCTAGATTTAATAACCATCTTCTCTCACTATATACTTAACCAGACTGCTCCTCGCCCCCATCTAATCTAACCACAGCTAGATATAAACACCATCTACTCTTACTGTATACTCGACCAGGCTACTCCCTTTTCCATCTAATCTACCCACAAGCTAGATTTAATAACCATCTATTCTCACTGTATACTCGAACAGGTCACTCCTCTCCCCACTAATCTAACCACAGCTAGATATAAACACCATCTACTCTCACTGTATACTCAAACAGGCCGCTCTTCTCCCCTATCTAATCTAACCACAGCTAGATATAAACACCATCTACTCTCACTGTTTACTTAACCAGGCTTCTCCCTTCTCCATCTAATCTAACCACAGCTAGATATAAACACCATCTTCTCTCGCTGTTTACTTAACCAGGCTTCTCCCTTCTCCATCTAATCTAACCACTGCTAGATTTAATGACCATCTACTCTCACTATTTACTTAACCAGGCTGCTCCTCTGCCACATCTAATCTAACCACAGCTAGATATAAACACCATCTACTCTCACTGTTTACTTAACCAGGCTTCTCCCTTCTCCATCTAATCTAACCACAGCTAGATTTAATAACCATCTACCCTCACTGTATACTTAAATGTGTTCCAAATGAAAAATCAAGTCCTCCATGATCTGTCCTCCAAAGTCAAAGAAAGCATGTTTACAAAGAACTAGGGTGGTAGTTCCTGTAAGTGCTGTCTGAAGATGAAGCTGAGGTTGTTCTTCATGCCCCCCTGTAATAACTGGCCTGGTGTGTTCGATAGATTTTTTTAATAATATGCTCGTCTGTCTTGTTTAAGTAAGTCTGTTTCGAATGTCATACCCTTTATAGTTCCAGATTCCCACATTTTATTTTAAATTATTATTTCTTCCAATAGTCAGTTTATCATCTTGTGTTATTTATTGTGTAGTGAACTTGATTATGTAAATGCGGTTCATCTTGTGTATACAGCTTTGGTTTTCATGCATTTTGAAAACAGTGCAGCCTCTGACAGGGTTTGTATCGTGCAGTCATTTGGTGGTTTGTGCTCGATGTGGTAACTCGAGGTGGTCTGATGCTTCAGTAAACAGCTTTAAACCTTTACAAACCTCATAGTACAAGAAAACAAAATCATAAAGATAAATATAGTCATGTGTATCTTGATGGTATGTTAGCCACCTGTTTTCACTGGTGTATCTTTTCACAAACTGTAAACTCTTTCAGAAGCTCATTTAGAAACTCAGCATCCAGAATTGTGGACTGCACATTGCAGGCACATATTTATGTGGATTAGTACACATCTTTTACACCTCCTGCTGTTCTAGAACAGAAGTTCCTATTTCCAGTACTGGTGACCCTTTTTCTCTGCACCTTAGTCGTGGTTTCTATACTCAAACACACCTGAACCAGCCAATATGGTGCTTGTGAAGTAAAAGCCCTATTGGGAAAATGTATTAAAATAAAACTCATTATCATGTATTAATTATGCATAATCGTGTTATTATGACATCAACCAATTCAAAACAGTTTGTCTTGAAGCTTCATATAAATTTAAAACTCTCATTTCTCTCACATGAAAATGTAAAACCTGAAAATGTTGCAGCTTCTGTATCGTGCAGTGTTTCAGTGGTTTGCGCTCAGCAAGCGACTGTTTTCCTCTCAGTGGTCTGTTGTTTTTTCTTAGCAAGTAGAATTTCCGGACCTCAGACTACAACACAGCAACTCACAAGATCGTGAAGATGATTCTACTGGTCATACAACTTTCAACATTCAACTTGCAACGTTAAGCAACTTTCTCTGGTGTATATCTTCCAGCAAGCTAAATGTTGGAATATTGTACGCGTATCGTCAATTTCCAAAGAAAATTGGTCCATTGATCATAATATGAAGGGTTGCTGCCATGATAATAATACAGAAAAAGAATAAAGAAGAACAGACAAAATGGACATACATGTTTTTCTCCTCTCTGGTCCACTTTCAGAACCAGTCCAGATGTTACCATGATTTCTCTTGACTGACAGTGTATGTGACACTTACTTCTTAGAATGTGAAGACTTACACTAGAACCTCAGCTTTTACTGTGTTACAGAATTGGTTTATGGTTTGGATTGTGGCAAAAATGTTAGGAAACAGCTATTACATTAGGTTACCTGTATGACACCTTGTCAGTGCTATAGTTATGTTTGTTCAGTTATACTTTTTCAGTATATTTGTAACAAAATTCTTCTTCTAATATATATATATATATATATATATATATATATATTATATGTGTATATATATATATATATATATATATGTGTGTGTGTGTGTGTGTGTATATATATATATATATATATATATATATATATATATATATGTGTGTGTGTGTGTGTGTGGTCACGTCATGTAACGGCAGTTACATACCTGTAGACCTTTTATTTACAAAATAAGACATATAGCAAAACAAAATCAAACAACGTAATACGACACAACAAGACACAAAGAGGACGCAACAAAGGCTAGTGTTAACGGACCAGAAAACAGGAAGCAAAATGGAAATAAGGCGAAGACAATGGGCTCAAAAAAAGAACCGACACCCGAAAACAAACGATAAACACATGTAACAAACAGAGGGTACAAATAACACAGGGAATACAAAACGCCTGGTTACAATGGGAGGAGACGCATAATAGGAACAGGTGAGGGGCGGAGACACGGAGAAGCACGTGACAAAACAAACAGGAACCCATGGCTGGGAAGTAAACAAACGCACATGGCTAACACTTGGCAAAAACATGAGCATATGACGAAGACAAGGAGAAAACAATAACGTAGAATGACGAGAATAGTGCATGGCGTGACACATCATATATACGCATAAAATCAGGAATTATCTACTGTTGAACTGAAGTGTTCTGTGATGTTTTGGATCATGGCCAATAATATGTCCACTCCTTGTGTTAATACTGGCTCCTGGTTTACCCTCTCATGCTGTCTATTAGATTGAGGTTTATAACCAGATGAGAGATTTATGGTACTTTTCCATGAAAGTAGAGTTCTCTTTGGCTTGTGTTGTCACACAAATGTAATGCTAATACAAACAACAGTAAAACAGCTGCAACCTTGTTTTCTCTGTCTGTGGTTTTATGTGAGAGTCACAGACAGCAGTTTTCTTAATGGTCAACACAGTGAATAAAAGAAAACCTACTTTTTTAAAATCTGGGCAGCAACAGTGATTGATTTCTCAGTGGCAGTTGAACTAGACATACCGGTATAAGTTAGGATTAAGTTCTTACAAAGTATTTAGCTCATTTCACCTACTTACCAGCATCTGCATTCTTCCTGTTTTCACTTGTTACATCGCTGTGAAGGGTGGGGGGTGGGGGGGTTCAGAGCAATGTTTCACTCTTTCAGACTAACACTGCAAACATCTGAGGACAGAGGTAAGAACTAATCATGCCTATGTAGCTGAACTGATTCTACTGACAGAAGCGGTTTAGACTTGTTTTATGAAAGTCTATAGTTTTGTGCAGTGGATCTTTAGAAACAACCACTCAGTGTCTGTGTAGACTTTTTAACCTAGTCATGATTTCAGTTTGTGGTTGAGGATAAAAGTGTTCATATGAACAACTACCTCAAATATAATAACACTTCAGTTTGTTCTTTAGATTTACAGAGATGGAGATATACATGTAATTGAGTGTAACATATTAATATAAAATAATAAACCTACAATTTAAAATGTATCGTAACTTTTCACAGGTTATATTTTATGCTTGATTATGTCAGATATATTAAATACAGTAACTGATCTGAGCATTAAATCTAACAACATAATCGTTTTCTAATTTATTCTCTTCTTCCTTTTTATTTATGCATTGAGTGCTTTGTTGCTTTGTGTTTGCAAATGGTAGAGCACAAACAGTGACCTATCAATGTCATGTCCTTGGTAGAGCTGTAATAATAATAATTTATCACATTCATATTTTGTAGACTCTACAAAAAACAACAGATTCAACACTTAAGTAAAAGGAATGGCACATATCTTCTTCTCCCGCTATGCATTTCCTTCGTTTGATTCTTGGTATGATACAGAAGAAGAGCGTCTGCCTGGTAAGATCAGACTGTCCATCTTCCTCATCGCTGGACAGTGTGGGGGTCTTCCAGCTCTAGTCTGGGCTCTGCGTGTCCTGTATCGTCGTTATAAGAGCGGAGGCCGAATCTCAGTCTTGATCATCATGCTTCTTCTCTCTGACCTGCTGGAGCTGCTCCTGAATCCATACATAGTAACAAAACTGCTGCAAAATGAAAACTGCTGGTACACGAGCATGACATGCCAGATATTAATCTCTTTATGGTCAGCATCAATGATCTATGGACTTCACCTCCAACAAGTTGTAGCTCTAGAGGGCGCTCTCTTGTTCAGACATCCACACTGCTCTGCTCATACTATCTTTCCTTCTTGCTCCATTATTACCTCCATCATTGCGTTTATTTTCCTCTTCCTCTGTGAGTTTTTCGAAGCAACTCTTCTCGTACTCTTGAGTCTGCCACTACTTTTGTTTATAACATTAACATCCTGTATAGTCACGCGTAAAGCTCCTCCCCAAATCAGCCACATTCCTTACAGAACCAAGAAGCCGAGTTCTACAGTGTTAGCTTTTGTCACAACCACAGTGATCCTGTATGGGACGTTCACCAGCATGTGTGCCATCATGTCTACTCCTTCTTACAGGTATAACTGGAAGTATTACTGGGGTGTGTTTGTTATGGGTGTCTCTTTGATGAGCTTGAACATAATTGTAGAGCCCCTGCTGTGTGTGCTGGTCAGCAAAAGCCACACAGACCTTAGCAAATGTGAGGTAACCATCTGTTCAACATCTGTACTTTAATGTGTACAGTGTTTCTCTACATTTCCACATCCATTCAAGAACAGCACTGAATGTCTGTTTTCTCGTTTTTTAAAATCCAGTATAAAAAGTATAAACTGCTTATGAGCCTCTAGTATTTGGGATATATTGTAAAAGTAAAGGAGAACAGTCACTTGGTCAGAACCACTTCAGAGAGAATCGTGAAGAAGAAACGAGACGTACAAGTCTGAGAACTCTGCTCCCAAACCTCAGCAGTACGGCTCTCCAGATTACTCTCTCTCTTAAACTTACTCAAACATACTCCTCAGACAGTGTTTCCACCTTCTTCACACTTACAACAGAAAAGACCATCTTACCAACCAGCATTGCAGAACCAGCCACAGTAGTAGATGTAGAGGTTAATATGGTAAAGCTGGTTCTGATGCTCAGGCTTTAAGTAAAAACAAATTTATCTCGAAATATTTCCACTAACTCTGCTGAAGTGAAAGGAAGGTTTTGGGAAGTTGTCGTGGGAGCTTCTTTCCAGCAGCTTAAGCAGTTTTAGCTTCGTTATTACAGACAGTCTTTCCTGTTTCTGTTCAGGGTATTTGAGAATAATCTCAAATAACATACAAATATTAATAAAAAATAAAAACTTGATATCTCTTTTAAAGTTAACCAGAAGCGGTTTTGTTCTGAACATTTCTTTAGATAACTGGAAAACTGATTAATGCTGTTTGATACCTTGACTGTTCCTCTTTTAACTCCTTCTACTGTTTAGCTGGTTCCGTTTTCTTTTTCACATAGATTAAATCATGAAATGGTCAGTGAGTTCTTTAGCACCTTTTTTCACATTAGCAAAATCTGTAATTAGTGTGGATCTGTTCATAAGCACACCACATATTGTTATGCTAAGTGTCTGGTTGTGCGATTATGCCTCTGCGTTTGTCCCCATAATAAGTGTATATATATTTAGTTCCTTATGGTTTGTAATTTGAGCCTTTAGTCCTGCTGTGGTCTGAGAGGTGATTCATTTTCTCTGTATGATTAAATGGAACGTCATCTATGACAGAACAAAGCATCTGAAGAAACGATCATACATGTCAGCAACTAGTGTACAATAAAGTATCAGTATTGCAAAAAGAACTTTCCATGCAATCTGCTTTCTGAAAAAAAATTTTTATTTTTCTTCTGTTGCTGTAGTTTTGGTTTAAACTTAGCAGCGTCTCTCACATGTAACAGCCTTTAATTAGTAATACACTTCACCTGCTGCTAGTGATGACGAGAGACAGTGTAGAACTGCGCCATCTGCTGGTATTGAAGAGGAACAGTGTAGAACTACTTAAACACTTTTCTTTTTTTTTCTTTTATTGTATATCAATCACTCATTAAAATCCAGAACCAGTGGCCAAATACTACATTAGTTTGTAGAATGAGGGTTCATGGAAGACAAAGATGGTGTTAGGAGAGGCTGCTCAAATACAGAAGAAATAGATCTCAGATTTACCAGTGAGTCATCAAACTGTGAAACCTTTACTAACGTAGAGACAAGTTTGTTTGCATGCTGCTCAAACTTGGTGTAGACTTCTTACTCACATTTGGTCCAGCTCAAGGTTACCCCATATCAACATCCACCCACTGTGGAGGAGGTCTGTGGATTATGTTATTTACATTTACGGCATTTAGCAGACGCTCTTATCCAAAGCGACTGCTAAATGTTATGTGGATTATGTTATGTTCTGGGTCTGATAGAGAATGGACAGTGCAGTTCACACTACTGTAACCCCTGGCTCTCAGGGAAACAGGGGCTGTGGACACCACTGCACCTGCCCTTCCTATAGCCCTGCGGGTTACAGAGGAATCCATACAAAAGAAAGTAAAGTCTTAAAAAGATTCAAACAACTGCAACTCCTCAAAGCAACTTGAAGGTGAAGCTCTTGGTGCAATGCTTATACTTATTTGAACTACGGTAGATTTATTAGAAAATGTAAACGTTCTCGTCCCCACCATCATGGAGAACACTGTATATATCGGAAGCCTTATAAAATACTCATTTTATTTTATTACTTTCTGGTTTGCTGGTTGTTTATTAAATACGAAAATGTATGCAAGACTCTCATCTAAGCTAAGCAAGGACATTTGGTGTGTTGCACTGTGGGAAGGTTACTTGCACAGCCGAAAGTTCAGTTAAATGATTCGTCCCACTGATCTTCTAGACCACCCTCTTTCTCTGAAACAGCAGAAGAGCCAGGAATGTTTTAGAATGAAACAAAGCTCCCAAAGACCAAATCCTGCTGAGACTTAGTGTCCTGAAAGCATCATAGTGTTACTGTTAGAGAGATTGAAAACAATGAACCTGAGGCTCACGTTGCTGTACTTCCCATAATTAGGGGCGTGCCAAAGGGTGCTGAGCAGTGGCCGAGACCCAGGCTGCGCTACCAGTCACTAGTTTCCAGTACCCAGAAAAAGGAGCGCCTGGAGGTGGTCAAGGCCCAGTTTACACACTCAGTTTCCTCAAAGCATCACAGTGCTAACATTATCAGAGCTGTTAAGAGTGAAATCAGTAGAACTTGTTAGCATTTCAACATTTTATACACAATTTAAAACCAGAAATCTGAGAACCTGCTATCAGCTTCTTCTCACTTGGCAGGTACATCTCTATTGATAAACGAATATTAACATGGAGGAAGAAATAAAAAACTAGATTTGAAGTCAAAAATTGTTTAATAAATGTTCTGTTTGTTGTTACGCATATGGTATTTAATATGGCATCCTGTTCCTCCTCATCACTGTACCTCTTTACGAGCAGATGGCGCAGTTCTACACTGTTCCTCTTCATCACCAGCAGATGGAGCAGTTCTACACTGTTCCTCTTCATCACCAGCAGATGGAGCAGTTCTACACTGTTCCTCTTCATCACCAGCAGATGGAGCAGTTCTACACTGTTCTTTCTCATCTCCAGCAGCTGGTTAAGTTTATTACTAATTAAAGGCTGCTAGATGTGAGAGACGCTGCTCAGTTCACACAGTAAGATCTCCTTCAACTGAAGCTCACTCAGTTTACACAGACCTCAGGTGGAGCTCTGAGTGTTAATTAGTTTTAGTTTGGAGGACTAAACTTCTCTTCGTCTGGAAAACCAACACGAGATCCATGACGCTTTAAAAGATACGAGTGGTGAACTAAACTCCCCACAGAGAGAAAAGTGTGAATGTTTCCACTGCAGATCAGGAGTTTATCTGTGATGTCACTCTTGTCTCTTTGTGGATCTAGCAGATCTCCAACAGTCCTAAACTATCATTCCAGGTGTGAAGAAACTCACTATAATGACTATTACAGCACTAAGAGCACCAGAATGGAGACTAGAACCATGTAACACTGATATTTATATACTAATCACTTTATAAACCCTTCACAAAGATGATGTTAGCTATCTAGGAAGCTAATGCTAACAGTATTAGCATGTGTGCTGGAAATAATATGTCAAGGAGTAACAGTTCAGCTCTGTTGAGATTTATAAACGGAGCTCTGAGCAGATCTGGGCTCTGAGCAGTGCGTTCCCAACCTACATGGTTGGAACGGTGCATATGCCATCCAAGTGTTTCCCAAAACCATAGTTGGAACTATTAAGGTAACCACGTTGGTAACTTGCATAGTCGGAACCATCGTTAAGCAAAACGGGTGTTTCCCAAAACCATAAATCCACCGAACGTTTGCAAACACTGTAGTTAAACTGTGTAGTTGGAGCCGTAGACCTGTGGTTGGAAGCGTAGTGCCTGCGTATTACGTCATCGATGATGAAGGACGCAGTGTAAAGAAGCATGTCAGTAAGCTGAAATTTAATATCAATCGGTTTGCAACCCTGCTGCAACCGGTGGAGCAGGAGGTGGTTGAATAGGCTTTGTATGTCTGGGTTTGGTTCTGAATATGGAGAGTGTGTGCTCCTGCTGTAATCATTAGTTAAGGCTATTAGCTTGTGTATTTTATGATGATGGGACAGGATGTTGTTCACTTACCTGTGACTGTGCTATATGGCAGAAATCTGCATATTTACATACTGGGTTCCCAAAGAGAGAATAAATGTAAAAGCGTTTAACTTACAAGTGAAAGTGATGATGATGATGATATGTTTAAAAAGACCTAGTGGAGGAAAACGCTGTGGGCAAAAAGAAAGAGTGTGGATCGGGTGGGGCAGGATTATGGACCAAACATATTTTGTTATAATTGCTGCAGGATGCATTCCATCATGTGGCAGACATTTAGCTGTCTCTCCAAAGATCTCCTCACCTTTTGGCAACTGCACATTTTGCTTGCAGGGGCACAGCGCAGCATTTTGGGAGGCATGTAGTCCTGATTGTCAGGTCTTATTAAAATTGTGGGTGTGGGGGATAGATGGGGATGCAGGAAGGATCTCTCAGGGTCTATTGAAGAAAAACTAAATTAATATTCATACAACTAGCACATTATATAACATGCATACAAATAGCAATATGAACTTACTCTTGGTTTGTTGGGGGGCGTGGTCACACTGGGCCTGCTGGCTTGTTGGTTTCCTCATGGTGCTGCTGATTCTGTTCCCTCAGGGCTGACAGTTCCTGCAATAGTAGTGGATTTTTCTGTGCCGACAGGTCTGGTTGCATATAGGCCGCTGTGGTGAGGCAGCAGTATGTGTGGATGAGCTCCCAGACTGAGAGGATTCTGGGGGTCCAGAGGACAACACAGCCCTGAGGGACCAATGACCATGCCTGAGAGTGCCCGATGTTGATGGACCCAGTGTTGCATAGCCCAATGTTAATTATTGTTGTCGTTTTTGGTGGTTAGTTATGATAACAGTATGTTCAGAAATGAGCAGTGTACATTAATTATGTAATATCGATCACAACAGTCATATTTTGGCATCATATTACAAGGTTTGTGAGTTCCCCGCTGTGAGAATCAGACTGAACACGTCTGAAAAAATAGTACAAATAAAGACTGTTTTGGGAAACAGCTTCACATGTTAGTTAGTTTAACGTTTTATTGTACCATGTTAGTTCAATGCTAACCTCTGTCGTTGTATGCAAAACAAAACTCTGGTTTTGCTGAAGATTCACTGTTTCTGTTTTGGTCTTGTATGTTTACATTTTCTCACTGTTTACTAGTAACAGCGTCACTTCAGTTCATAATAAAGTCTGATCAGCCTACCTGACTCTGGAGTCATTCTTCTTTCCTCCTTGTAGAGCCTCTCTCCTTCTTACACATCACCATCTGATTTGTCCATTACTAGTGTAGCATGTAGTATATATTAAACTTTGACAGATATAAATGTTGAACTATTGGAAATATTGGCCAAGTATTCTGGCATGTGTTCTTCTCAAACTTCCAAACATATACAATGAACTCCAAAGACTAGAAGCTTATGCAGCAACTTAAAGAATAATCAAATATCTGCTGTGGTTTAAAAGTTTATTCCACAGTTGGTGTGAGCAGTGCCTTTCTTAACAACTGAGAATATTTTATTTTCTATGGTTGGGGCTTTTTAATATCATGAGCTGTGTTGTATATTTATGTGTTTCTCGAGGTCATACAATAAACATGAAGATATATCACATGAAAACAGCAGTGAGCAAATGTACTGGTTAAAAACCTGAAACTCAAATAATTCAGAATTTCTTTTTGAAAATGATTCTTATTAAAAGGGAAGGAATGTTTCAGAACAGAGATTCTGTGTTGGTAAACTGTTCACTTTACTTGAGCATCTAAAATGTAATGAACAGGCGAGCACAGCTGCTGCTTTCCTCCAGTTTCTGCTACCAGATATTACAGATACGTAAGTGTTTTACTGTGATTGTGAGAAAACTATAATTGCTATCGTATCTGCTCTCAGTTCCACTGTGTCTCTCTCTGAACGTGCAGCTGCAGACAGGAAGATAAGAAGAGTTCAGAGACACATGCAGCAACAAAATGAGGAGGACCGTCATAATCAGGTACAAACACACATCTTAATCTCTCTCTCTATCTATATATCTATCCATCTATTACACCTGTTATTATAGGGCAGTATGAAAGACCACCTCAGCTTTATCTTCAGACCGTGATGACAGGAATTATCACCCTACTCGGTATTTCTTTGTCAACATGATATCGCCATCTGTGACTGACAATTGCGATATTTGTGGAAGATGACTCAGGGAGGGTTTTTCATGGGGGAGGGAAGGAGCCTGGCTGAGTGTACAGTGAAAGTACATGGTTATTAAACCTAGCTGTGGTTAGATTAGATGGAGGAGAGGAGCAGTCTGGTTGAGTGTACAGTGAGAGTAGATGGTTATTAAATCTAGCTGTGGTTAGATTAGATGGAGGAGAGGAGCAGTCTGGTTGAGTGTACAGTGAGAGTAGATGGTTATTAAATCTAGCTGTGGTTAGATTAGATGGAGGAGAGGAGCAGTCTGGTTGAGTGTACAGTGAGAGTAGATGGTTATTAAATCTAGCTGTGATTAGATGGAGGAGAGGAGCAGTACATAGAAGGCAAAACGGATACACTATTATACCAATTTATCTATCTAACCCTTAATAATACATTGAACATAGAAAAGAAAGGTGATTACTTACAGACAACACATATGAATATTCCACTTTTAGTGCTCCTTTCACAAAAATGATTTTGTACAGTTTCAGTAAATGATTAGACATTTATTAGTCATTAGAAATGTATCAATACTCATATTCTTGCAGATGTTCTTTGAGTGAAAGGAAGACCAACATCTAAATCTAAAGCAGTGTTTCTTAGTCCTGCACTTGGTGACCTCCAGTGCAGCACAGGACACAGTTTCTCTGGAACTTAGCACTAGTGATGAAACTGGTTTCACAATAAAGTTCCAGATGCTTAAAAGCACCATTTCATTTTCACTTCTAATTAAAACAGTCCTTTATCTCCCTCCGGTTCAAATCACAACACTGTTAGCTTGCTGGGTGCAAATGTGTGTTGACCAACAGTTAGTAACAGTAGGTCAGCAAAATTAAACGACTAAACATCATCAGTAAAAACCCATTTACACTGAACAGACACGCTGTATGAACAATTGCCGCTTCCTCAGTCCTGATAGCTGTAGATCAGTAGGGTAGTTATCCTCAGAAAGTTTTGACATCGTTATCTGACTACGTTGTAATAACATAGTGTAAATGTTCTCAGTATGTGGTCACAGCCTCCTAGAAGTTGCCAACAGGAAATAAATAATACCATGAAATAATGTTATTTAGTAGTGACATTGTGACAAGGTTGTTAAGACAAAGTGAAAAAAAAATTAGCAACATTGTATGAAAGTAGATAAAGTTAACACAATAAATAACACCACAAGACATGAGCTGCTCGTTTAGAAGTATAAATTAAAACACATCTATTCACCGAGTTAAAACATCCTGAAACAGCAGAAATAGACACTATAACTGTTAACACTACTTACCAGGTCCTGATCGCTGTAAACCGGATCACGGAGCTCCATTTGCACAGCAGTAGTGGTGTGCAATACTGCAAAATTTGTTATCGATCCGATACCAAGTAATTACAGGGCAAGTATCGCCGATCGCAACTGTATTTATATTATTATTAATAATAGCCATATTTTATAATGAAAAAAGAATAATAGAAATCGTATATATTAATAATTAACACTATTACTTTATTATTATTATTATTATCCATCCATTATCTGCTGCTTGGTCCTGCCAGTCGGGTCTAGGGCATCATCGGGCGAAGGCGGGGTAAAACTATGAGGCAGGTTTGAACTATAGGCTGCTGAGCCAATGGGAAAAGGCTAACCTCCTGTTGCTAAGCAGCGCTTGCAGCTTCGCGACGTCACGTTTGTTAACAAACTTTGAAGGCGTGGACAGCGTCTCTTTCCCAGTTAACACAAAATGTATTTATTATATTTAGCCACACCAGAGACATAAGGTAATGCTACTTTAAACACTATATGAGCTACCTAGACACTATAAGGTTCTCTCTGAGGGGTTTCCCTCCTCCTCCCTTTCTTTTGAGTTCTCTTTTTCGTGCTGTTTTATGTGTTTATACTTATTTGTGGTGTTGCTACAACTCCTTACCGTTTTTCCCACAAACATTACAGATCTCGTAATCTGTTTTGTGGAGCTGAAATAGCTTTACACATGACTCTGTTTACGCTCTGCCGTGGTATCTGCAGACTGAGTGACTGACTGAGCAGCGTGGCCCTGCGCTTACGCATCACGCACTTACCCAGGTGGAAAAAAAAATAGTTCCCACCAGCCGCTTATCATTTAGACAAGATCTCAATAATTTAGTTACTTTCCACTGTGGTCCTGTTAATGATATACATTACCTCGAATTACTGAAGTATCAAAAGTATCGAATATTTTGATTTGAGAATCGATTTTAGAGCATAAAGATCTGGTATCTGAGGTACCGATATTTAAGTATCGATCCGCACATCACTACACAGCAGCGCTAAAACCGAATGAACTACAAGAAGGAGGTTAAAGGTTAGAACTCCTCGCGGTTTAACTCACTGAACACTTTCAAACTTCTTACAGAGATTTTCTTTACAAAACAGCTCACATTTCCATCAAATCACAGCACCAGCCCAACACGCTGAAGCTCCGGTTCGGTTCACTCCGGCCCGGTTTAACCCCGGAGCTGCTGAGGCGAGTCAGCGCGCGCCGTGACCGTTAAAAGAAGAATTTGAAAGCGGTGTGTTTTAAACGGAGCCGCTGGAGAAACACTGAGCTCAGGTGCTGTAATCTGACGGAGCTCTCTCCTTTAATTTATTCACTTTTTAGCGCCGCTCTTTTAAACGGTGCTCGTCCTCACGTCTCGTTTCACCTCCGGTACGTACTGACTGGTCCAGTTTCGCTGTTTCGGGATGTTTTAACTCGGTAAATGTTCGTTACAGCTCAGCGAGAAGTTCAGACACCCTGCTAATAACACTGTTTAGAGGTGCGTGTTTTACTTTAGTTTTTTTTGTTGTATGCTTGAATATGAACGTGTGCTTGTTCTGTTCACTGTATATTGGAACAGTTCGTCGTTCGGATTAAAAGGAGAGTAAAGTTCAAGCGCAAAGGGGGAAATAAATCCATCAGTAACTAAAGAACCTCAGCGTTGTGTGTTTCCTGGAGGGAGTGAAAAGACGTATAAACAGTCGTTGTGCTAAATTTAGAATCAGGAATCTGTCCTATAATGTGATACAGTTAATAATATTTGTATTTTTTACAGCTTCTATTTTGGGAGACTTGTTTTTACGTGCAGGGATGTTTTTCCAGCCGTCCATATAATACTAAACCCATTCGGTGAGAAAGCGCGCTGATGTAATACTGAGTTTGACCAGAGGGGGGCAGCAGAGTTATTTACACTCTAAACAAGCCAAAGGAAATGAAGGTGCTGCAAAGACAGGTAAGATAATTCTGTTGGTAATAATCTCCCACTGGATAAACTTAACTTTGACCTGGTTCTAATATGATTATAAATTGAAGCTGTTCTTTTATAGCAGCAAAAACCTCAATTTTAACATACTGTTAGTGGTTTGGATTAAAGTGTAGGCTTGGGGGGGTCGTGCAGAGAGAGATAGGTCTACTGACGAAATTACTGTAGTCATAGATCACAGGCATTAAAACAGCGTACTGTAGTGAGACAGTGAATAATACAAAGCAGAAAAGTGTACAAATAACACCTTTATTTGTTTTCTTTTTTGTTTATTAGAAGTATAAAGTTATTTCTTTGTCAAAATAGAATATCACTGTCTACAGCAAGCAAGTATCTCCAAGATAGCAACTTTACTGTAGAGATCCAAAACGTCCCTAACTTTCAATTAGAGTTTTATCCCAGTGGATTTTTTGAACATTCCTATTGGTCCATTTATCATGAAATTCTTGTCATGATATAATGGTCTGCTGTCGTGTTCAAATGATGCAGAAAAATGGAGATACATGTTTTTCTTTGAACAGTGATGACATGTAGAGTATATAACAACACTAAGTCAGTAAGGGTTTGCTTTGTCTTTATTCTACACTTACTAATGTGAATAACATGCCATGTGTACAAGTTTTGATTTTTGCCAACATAAAAAAATCATCACTTAAAAAAAGAAAAAGAATTATAATTATTTTTTACAGAATTTGAACACAACAGAGGACAACTTTATCACTATTAAAACAATGTATTAAACCTCATAACTACCCTTAAAACATTTTAATAACTCATTTAGAGATAAACTAGCTTTAGTTGGTCCACTTATAGTTACTGGTCTGCTCATTTACTGACAATCATTACATTCAGTCGGCTGTGAGGTGTTAATTTAATCTCATTAATTTATTGTCTAAAAGGTAATTGTAAATGTTCGGTGTAACATAACTGACACTATTATGGAGACCTTTTAAGTGACCTATCAAAACTACAAGCAAACGGTCACAAAATAAACTCATTAGTAACAAGCAACAAGCTCATTAGTTATGTTATAGTAACAAGCTCATTAGAAATGGCGACATAATTGTTAAAACCCAACAGAAATCAAACCTACTCTACATTTCAAATGGAAGCGTAACTACATATAGAATTTCAGATGCCAGAACAGACTGATAACAGTTTTAACAGATAAAGTTTTACTGATGCTGGTATGTACATTTAAGTAAATATGAAATGTTTTATATATAACACACCTGACTGCTGTCTTCCACTGTTCATGTCATTTAATAGCTCAGACTGATTGATGGTTATTGTGTGTGTTGTGTATTGTGTATGTATCTGAGCCCTGAGCTGGTCCTTGCAGAACAGTGCAGACAGTGCAAAACACACAAGACAGTTCCCTGTTAGCTGACAACCCATACAAGTCATGCTGAATGGTGATAGCCAAGATGTTTATAGCATGATAGCCTTCCAAGCTCTTCTGATTAATAGACAATACTGGTCGTGCAGGAGAATGCTTTAAGTGTGTTACGTTTAGAATTGTGCACTGCTTGGGCTTTAATGTCTGCTGAAGAGTACATGTTGTCCTAAGATGTCCATGTCTGAGCTCATAGTGTCTGCATATTTCCAGTGATTTACTGTGTTCTGTAAGGCTCGTTGATTAATGCTAGAAAAATAGCGGAGCCTGTAGAATTCATTGTGCAGCTAAACAGGTCGGATATTGTAAATCAGAGAAAATAATTCTGGTAATGTACCTTTTAGCAGGGATTCATCTTAAAGCTTCAGATCCATGGGACCAGGCGTGGTCATACTCCAGTGTCAAGAAGGCAGCAAACTGCTGTTTTGTGATTAACAGAATCAAATAACAATCAGTTATTATTAATGTACACACTGAGCCTTCAGTCTCAGATGCTTAGTTCTTATAATCCATTAAACTACTGTGTTGTGGAATATTTCCATAATGCTGCCAGACTGCAAGATATTGAGATTTAGCTTGATATCACTTAATATTCAACTTGCAATATAATATTCACATATTTTAGAAAGCTGTGGGATTAGTGATATTGGCTTAGCTAACCATTGCTCAGGGGAGTAGATACAGACATAGAGTACATCATGGCCTTCTTCCATCACGTCAGAACTTCCACATTGTTAACATCTGTTTATTGTATCATGTAGTGGGATGTAAACTTCAGGTGCAAACTCTTTTAAGATTCCAAATGGAATTATGTTTGGTTCAAGGGACTTGTAGCAATTGATGGTTGACAATTTCTATGCACCTCCCATGCTGTAATGTAGGGCAACAGAGAAACTGCCAAAAAACAGGGTTATTTTGGTTGGTCCAGTAGTGGGAGGGTTTGGGATCCTGTACTAATGGACTATACAGAGGAGTTGGGCCAGGAATGTTCATTACCTCAGCCTTCTTTTTCAGCTACACATTGAAATAATTTTACTGTGATTTTTACTTTATACCTAGCTTTAAAATTGGTTCTGTCTGCCTTGTATATTTGATTTAAGCTAATTTGCATTTTTGATTTCCTTTTGTACATTGTAATACTTTACATGGGCATTAGGTTTTACAGTTGTAAAGGCCCGTTATCGTAACTATAGTCTTTTAAACTTAGGATTGATCCATGGCTTGTACGAGGAATAGATTATTATTGTCTTTGTTGGGAAATACATGACAGTGATGGTGTCATAAAATGTCTTTCACTTCATGCCGTAAATGAGTAGTAATCCAATCTATTTACTCAAACCTGAATCCTTCATAGGCCTTTCACCAAGCAGTCCTGTGGAGATCTTTCCCAAGCAATAGGTCTCGATTGGGCTGAACAACATGGGCGGAATCATTTCGATTGCAGCTGTAAAACGGTATTTTATACACTAATATTGTAAGATTATTCATGCACTGTTCAGAATAACACTGTGCATTTCAGCTAGAATAGCTAAACGCTAAATAATATTATCTAGTACTCCTAAATGTTACGTACTACATCTTACTTAATACAAAAAGTAACACACTGAATTACAAAATTATACATACAGTTGTACATAGTGTTGATATTTCCCTCTTACCTTTTAGCTCTTCTTTAAATTTAAGAATTACGTGCTAGAGATGAATCGCCTTCTCACTCTCCCTAATTTAGTACAGAGCAGATGAAGCAAGATACCACCCCTTAAATAGGACTCAGGGGGAGGAGATTTCTTCTGGTCTTTGATGTGGATTAAAACCCATCACTCTGTGAAAGTAAATGTATGTGACCGCTAGACATATTTATGTTTATTTAATTATTTTCTGTTGCCTGTATTTGTCGTTTATCTGATTATGAAAGTTCACTCCTGGGAGATTGCAAAACCCAGAGGATTTACGTATGGTGAGTGCCATGTAAGAAGATGGGGGTTTACTACACCGAGACACAGGACACCTTGAGGTAAGTTTGAAGTATGTGATTTATTAAAGAATAAGTGTAAAAAATAAAGAATAAGAACTTAAAACAAGCAGCTATTACTCTGACTAAACACAAACTTGTGCATAGACTGCAGTCCTACAAAACAATACAATACATGACATCAGTAATGTATTTTCAGAGCTCATGCTGACCCATCAGCAGTCATTCACCACAAAGGAAAAAGGAGCCCCCTTCTCTCTCCCCGCAGCCCCTAGTATACCCCAAAGCTCCTCCCAGGCTAAACTATTTTACAGAAGCAGGTAAATCCGCCAAACATTATGAAATCAGTTACAGTGTTAACAACTTTTTTTCCAGCCTTTACTGTGCACAGATAAACTCTATGGCCATAACATCCACACATCTACCATATCTATTTAGATACCGTATGTATCTACCTTTATTAACTCTTTTCTCTCCCTAGGTGTCCCCAGTCCCCCCCTCCGCAGTCATGGGCCCTTCTGACCAATACAAAAGGAGGAGCTGGTCTGGCTGCCACTGCTTTTCTACAAGGATCCCAGGTAAGTCTACTTGTTAGATAGTTTTGAATGAAAATGAAATGAAAATGAAAATGTCCTCAGATTGTCCAGAAAGTGATGGGAGCAGATTTCTGTCCTCATCCCACTGATTTATTTTTTATTCCTTTTCCTGTAAGGCAGCCCAGAGAGAGCACACATGATACATTAAGTCAGTTTTGATGCGTTATGTCAGAACACACGTTTGTGAAGAACACAACTTTTTGTCAGATGTTAGTTTATGAAGCCCAGTCTAACTTCTACCACACAAAATTGGTTTACTCAACTCCACCCCCTCCACTTTATACCAGATACAGTAACAGGTAACTGGTAATGTGTAGTAATATACAGTACCATGTTACATTTACAGTGTAGTTATGTATTAAATAATCATGACTACAGTTTTGTATATATTGATCCAAATGTAGTAAAACAAAAAAGATCCAATCAGAAATGTGAAGTTTGCACTTTCACTGGTGTTTGGCTCTGAGATACAGATTATATCTCAGTGATCTGTAAGGATGTGGGTAAGGCATATCTTTTTTCACTAATCTCACTGAGATCACACAAGCACAGACTCCCCAGGGTTAGAAATACTTCACTTAAAAAAAGAATAAAAAAGACATTGCCTTGTCTCAAACTGGGCCGCTCCTGATCTCAGCCTTTTCTCGGAACTCGGCCGCCCCCCATTGAGTTCTCAGTCAGTTCTCTCAACAAACATCCCTGTCTCTGTATTCCACTATACACTTATATTCAGATTTGTACCTATAAATTTTTAGAAAAAGATTTACTTCAATGGTTTAAAAAATTGCAGGTATAACTAGTAAAAGTGTTGTCACTATTTCCAGTTGTATCCCCCAACCCACCCCTAACCAGTTATTATAATACATCTACTTTGTAAGTAGTAAGAAAACTTAACAGTTGCTTGATTATATACATTAAAATAAGTTAGAAATCATTTAACAGTGGGCCTTTTTTTAACCGTGACCCAGCCTAGTGATTGAAAACTACAAAGAATCTTTTGAGAGTGAAGAACTTTGCATTTTTTATATTTATTTTTTAAAATACCATTTTATTTGTTTTATTTCTCTTTTCATTTAGTGATTTCTAAACAATGAAGTTATGCAAATACACACGTTATGTGGTAATGCTATTTGAAATTTATTTTAAATATGTTTACGTACATTGTTGCTAAAAGCGTGTGGCTATGATTGTAAAAAAGCTGTTTATCTCGTGTTTTCAGCTTTGGTTCCCACACATTTTAAAGCAGTGCAGCATCTGACAGGGCTTGTATCTCCCAATCGTTTGGTGGTTTGGGCTCAGTGTGATAACTGTTCTCCGCTCAGTGGTTTCTTCAGTATATAGTATTTTTTTAAAAATCTCATGGTACACGACCACAAGATCATAAAGATGACTTTTAAGCACGTTTTTAACCCAGAACCATTTTAGACTGTATGGCTTCAACGTTCACTACTTGCTGTAAATTAGTCCTTTCTCCATATATAGATATTCTCTCTGTTTTTTTTAGAGGGTATGTTGTGAAAAACATACATTGTTACTGGAAATCATATTAACATTTCTTTTTCATTAGTCATTAGAGCTGTAACTGTGTCTACAAGTATAATAGTATCAAATTGTTCCATCATCATGTTTCAAATGTACAGTAAGACACTGGATGTGTCTGAAATCGCCCCCTAGTTACTGTTTAGTGTTCTTTTCAGGGTGACGGCCATTTTATAGTGTTGTCTGAATTCCCAGAGTCTCTATGTAGTTCACTATATTGTTACCCACAATGCACTGTAAAACTTGTGGACAACCTATGTACACTCCTTACAGGTTGACGCCCCACAATGCATAGCGGTTTCTTTGGAAAGATTCCAAAGAATTCACTCCATCGTCTCCCTCACTGCTCACCTATACAGTGTTCTACACAGAACAGCCTATGTATGTTTTGTTGTTCCTTTTTGCTCTTATTTCTTAGATTTGCTGTATAATTGTAAAACACTTGGCTCGACAACACAAATGATATTAAACACTAAAATAAAGCAATGTTCTACTTCTCTTAAGATCATAAAATACAGCCTTATATGCAAAGATACGACAAGCTTTTTAAAATATCCAATTTAACTATTTAAATAAAAGAAATATAAATGATATACACTTACTGGTAACTTCAGTAAATACATCCTTTGTACTTTTGTACTTCTACAATTACTGTAGTTCATCTGATCTGTCTGTATATCATTCTCACAGCAGTTGATGTGGTGGTGCTCTGTTAGTGTGTGGTGTGCTGATATAAGTGGATCAGACCCAGCAAGGCTGCTGGAGCATTTAAACACTGTGTCCACTCTATTAAAAACTAGCATCTTGTTGGTCCACCTTGTACATGTAAGGACTACAAGGCGACAGCTCATCTGTTGTTGCCCAGTTTGTGCTCTACAGTCCTTCATCACTTGTAACTTGATCATTTCAACATATTGGTGATTGTTTAACATGCTGTTCCGTTTGGGTTTACAATTTTTGTTCCCATGTATTTTTGAAATAGTGAAGCTTCTGAAAGTGTCTGGTTTGTGCAGACGTTCAGTGGTTTGTGCTCAGTGTGGTAAATGTTCTCCTCCGAGTGGGCTGATGTTTTCGTAAAGAGTCCAGATGAACTTTATAGACCTTTTGGTACCACAGGATCATAAAGATTAGCTGAAAGCTGAAAATGTTACAGCTTCTGTGTCATGCAGTGTTTTAGTGGTTTGTGCTCAGCGTGGCGACTGTTTTCCTCTTGGTGGTCTGTCTGTTTTTTAGAGAGTTAGAAGATCATGAAGATAATGTAAAGCCAGGTACATTTAGATGGTATCACACATACACATCACAGAAAAGTTGCTGTGATCTTAATTTTAGCAACCTGAAAAGTTTGCATCTAATTTCTGAGTTAAACTGTGAATTGGACACACTTTCAGAAATTGTCCAGTTATATACATTATTTCTATTGACTGGCTGTGTATGTGACCCTGACTGCTCAGAATGTGAAGATATATAAAAGAACTGTCTTTGCTAGGTTACAGGTTTGTTGTATGGTTTGGACTGTGGCATAAATAACAATCATTTTTTATGTTTGTTCATGAAACAATTTTAGATTTTTTTATACAGCTCTACCGATTCCCTGAACTACATTCCCTATAATCCCCTTAGATCACATGATTCATTCATGGGTTCACAGCCAGCCAATCATGGCCCACATCCATTGAGTATGATGTTATTTTAGGGATTTCTTGGCTAAAACTTCATAAACACTTTATCTTTCTGTCTGGTCAAGAGCTTGTCCTGATCTTAATATTACTGCAATCATTGTTTCATCTTCCCTCAGTTAAGCTGTAAGAGCAGCCAGAAGCTGACAAACCCATTGCTATCCCTCCCAAATATCTTGACCTCGCTGAGGTATTTACTAATACTAATGCTACCAAGCTCACTCCTCAGAGAGAAAATGATTGTGACATTGGTTTGATTGAAGGCACAATTCCCAAGTATACCCCCCTACACAGCCAGCGAAAAAATCTATGAAGGGCTGTATCCAAGAGGGTCTTGAAAAGGGTTTTATACTCCCTCAACTTCTCAAAAGAAAGTTGAAAAAAAGAAAGGGCTCAGACCTTGCATCCACTTTTAAAGGTTTAATGAAATCACCAAACAGTATGCCTGCCTACCCATTGCCCCTAGTCATATGAATACCTTTACAAATTAGAGTTCTGAAGTGTGATTCCCCACCCTGGCAACCCCTTACACTATACCAATAAGAGTCGTGGGGTTCGATTCTCCACGCGGGCCTCCCTCTACAACATACCAATAAGAGTCCTGAAATTTAATTCCCCATCCGGGCAACCCCCTACAACATACCAATAAGAGTCCTGAAATTTAATTCCCCATCCGGGCAACCCCCTACAACATACCAATAAGAGTCGTGAGGTTCCCAAAACATTCTCATCAGTTCCTCTACAGATATGACACCTTTCCAGTGCATTCTCTGATACCAAACTCCCCCAAGGCCAAGTAAATAAGTCAATGTGTAATTGTAGAATGGAAACCTAATACACATTCAAATGGTATTAATCCAGCAGATGAATAAACTGTCGACTTATGTGTTGTTTTGGCTTATAGCAAATATCATGTCCACTCCTCTTGTTAATCCTGGTCTTAGGAATTTATCCAGTTCCTGATGTACCATGTCACACTGTACGTAAGAATGTGGTTGATCACCTGTTGAGATACTTATGGCATTTGTCCATATACCAATATCTTTGGTGGAGTATCTTTGTCCATTTCCTATCAGACAACAGAACTATAAAAGGGTTCTCTTTGATTTGTGTTGTCACACGGATTCGTCATTTACAGTGACTGATTCCTCAGTGACAGCACTTTCAACTGAACTAGATATAAGAATTAGGGCTAAGTTTAGGGCTAAATACGCTTAATAAGATTTTTTCTTACAAAATATTCAGTTCATTTCAGCTGCTTACCTGTATCTGCTTTCTTCATGTTCCTCTTATCTCTTGTTTCATCACTGTGAACGAGAGAGAGGGGGGTGGTCTTCTTTCTGGTCTTCTTTTCTGTTCTTTCAAAACAACATTCCACTCTTTCAGATTAACACTGTGAACATCTAAGAACAGAGGTAAGAACTAATCATGACTGTAGCTGAACTGATTCTAGATTCTACTGACAGAATCTGTTTAGACCTGTTAATGAATATCTATAGTTTTGTGCAGTTGATCTTTAGGTACAGTTATATTCAGTGTCTGTTCGGTGTCTTTCATTAGGTGGGAGATGGGTAAAGAGAGATAAATATATAGTTAATGTTTGACTGTTAATTTAGTATAATGTTAATTATTAATTAAATATAGCAGATGTATTTTATGACCGTCCGTTTCTACTGCCATACACTGTAAAAACAAGTACTTCATGTGGTAGTACGCAGTTGAAGTAGTTCTATGTTCTATGTTATATCTAGCAAAACTTTACACTGCACATTGCATTTCTGAAGACAATCAACAGAATATGTTATATATCCACTGAACCTATGAAATTTCATATGTACACAGGATATTAAGAGTGGAATGTGGACCACCCAAAGAAAGTGAGAAGAGGGTAATTTTATTCACATTTCAGCTTGTGCACATGTACATGTTAGTCAGCTATTAGAAATGCACAAATTAAGTCAACACAAAAATTAAACCTGGTTACTGTTTGTGAACAAAAGAAAATAAACACACACTGTTGTGCAAGTCTGAGGCACCTAAGCTGATAGTTTAAAAGCCTTCATCTTATCAGTAAGTGTATGTTTACCAGTAAGAACAGCAGATATTATTAGAACAGATGTAAATAATTATAAACACAATATAAAGTAACATGAAGATCTTATTGTGAAAGAATTAGATCATATCTTGAGCTCCAGTTTGAAGAACAAAGTGTAGTTCCAGATTTCTCCTGGACGCCCCAGACATTGTATGAATGTATTCAGTTCCTTCAGCAGCAATCTTGATTTAGCTTAATGAAGTACTGAGCAGTTAAAGCAGCTATTAGATGAGAACTTATATGCGTACTGTATATGGGAATTTTATTGCACTTAATCAGTGGATAAAGTTTTACTGGGTATAACTAAAAATGTATTGATAAACTTTCTTGTTATAGGAACAGCTATTTAGTGGTAGTTGATATTCATTACAGTTTGTATGATATAATTTGGCATATTATATAATATAATTAATTTATGGCGGTCAGGTGATCATAGAATAACATTGTGAAATTAATAGTTCATGTACTCTCAATTCACTGTGGCCATGCCACTTTTTACAGCCAAAGTAAAAATCTGAATCATAATAATAAAATAAATGAAGTAAAAAAGATTAAACAGTACAAACAAATGGCTATATAGAGATGTTTAATAGTATATAATACAAGAAAATATAGAAATGACTTAACATGACGCAATGAAAACATGAATAATGAATCATATAATGTTAATATTGGGTTCTTTCTCCATTCTTTCATGATTGGCTGTTGTGTTCTCGTAGTGATCTTAACAAACCAGCTCCAAGGAAGAGTAGCAACAGTCATGAACTCTACCCATTCGTAAACAAATACGTCTGGCTGTGGACTGATGTACACCCAGGCCTTCAGCAGTGCCTGTGTAGCCTTTTCCAGCTTGTTCACGCTAACCTTTCTTGTGGAGAACAGATTTGTTAGTGATCAGACTTTGTGATGCTTATGTTTAAAGAGTAAACCACCTGTGAAACTCACACTTCCAATCTCATCTCCTCAACTGGAACACAGAGGTTCACACACTTGTTGTAGTCTGCACTGTGGATGTTACTGAAAGTGCTCAGTGAAAGACATGAAACGTTTCAACGAGTGTTAGTTTAGTTAGACTGCGCTTGTTTTAATTTTAACTTAAATGATGATCAGACCACATTTTATTAGTAATCAATGCAGAAATCCAAGCAATTCCAAATAGTTCTCTTCATTTTTTGTTTGTTTGTTTATTCATTTAACTTGCTTTGTCACAATAATACAAGTAAACAGCCAGAATCACATCATGCTGAATGCATATGAAGTTAAACTTTAATTTAATTTTAATTTAATTTAAACTTTGATTATTTTCACTGTTTTACAGACTATAAAAACTCTTTGGTTAATTGCACTTATTGTGGTTCTCTGCAGTGATTCCGTCAGTTCAGTAAGTAGTGCTGACAGTCTTAGCAATATTAAATGTGTTACTGCTGTAAATTAAAATATTCCTCATCTGACATTTTTAATCACAGGACAAAAACAGATTCTACGACTGAGAATGGCACATATCCTCTTCTACCAATATGCATATCCTTCGTTTAATTCTTGGTATGATACAAAAGACGAGCGTCTGCCTGGTAAGATCAGACTGTCCATCTTCCTCATCGCAGCAGAGTGTGGGGGTCTTCCAGCTCTAGTCTGGGCTCTGAGTGTTCTTTATGGTCGTTATAAGAGCGGAGGCCGAATCTCAGCCTTGATCATCATGCTTCTTCTCTCCAACCTGCTGGAGCTGCTCCTGAATCCATACATAGTAACAAAACTGCTGCAGGATGAAAGCTGCTGGTACACGAGCATGACATGCCGGATATTAACCTCCTTATGGGCAACATCAATTATCTATGGACTTCACCTACAACAAGTTGTAGCTCTAGAGGGCGCTCTCTCGTTCAGACATCCACACTGCTATGCTCATGCTTTCTTTTTTTCTTGCTCTGTGACGATCTCCATCTATGCGTTTATATATTTTTTACTCTGTGAGATTTTCATGGCGACTCTTCTCGTAGTGTTTATTCTGCCACTACTTTTAACCGTAGCATTAACTTCATGTATAGTCACTTGTAGAGCTCCTCCCCAAATCAGCCACATCCCTCACAGAACCAAGAAGCCGAGTTCTACAGTGTTAGCTTTCGTCACAGCCACAGTGATCCTGTATGGAACGTTCACTAGCACATGTGCCATCATGTACATTTTCCATCACGAGGGTCTTTGGCTGTATTACTGGGATGTGTTTGTAATGGGTGTCTCTCTGATGAGTTTGAATGTAACTGTAGACCCCCTGCTGTGTGTGCTGGTCTGCAAAAGCCACACAGACTGCAGTAAGTCTGAGGTGAACGTCTAGTGTTCCTCTAATATCCACATCTCTGCATCTTTCCTGATCAGTGCTGAATGGGTCTAATGTCTGAGAGATAAACAAAGTCAAAGTCTTCTCACTGTATGAATATGTTTGTATGTCTTGTACAGTTAAATATGTGAAGTAATGGGTCGGTCAGTGAGTTCTTCAGCTCCTGTTTCACACTGATTAAATCTGTATTTGGTGTATGTGCTAGTTATCTGATCTTGTGATGACTATGACTGTAATGAAGTATGATAATTCAGATGTGTTTATAATAACTGGATGTATCTCTGATGATCTGTGATTTAAGCTGTCCTGCTGTGGTCGGAGAGGTCATGTTTAAGTCCTGTATGTTTTGTATGTGTCAGTGAAAGGCAAGTCATCTGTCACAGAACAGAGTATCTGAGGAAATGACCTGAGTCTGAGTTCTTTTTGTTATACTGTAAATATCAGCAGGTTAATTAAATGTTTTCAGTTAGAAATTTGGTCTCAAGATTTTTAATGTTTAATGATTAGAGGTCAGAGGTCAAGTCTGGAGAATATGCCTGTACTGCACCTCAGCCCTGAGGACGGCATACAGAGCAGAGAGTTCATGCAATGTGCTGAAACTCGGGTATGTTGTTTTCAGAGAGAGAGAGAGAGAGAGAAGGAAAGAGGAGGAGGGGGGTCACTTCCTCTTAAAAGTGCCCTGCTTTTGCCTGATTGACAGGCAGCCTCAGTGATGTTTGCAAACTGAACTGTAATTGCAGCTGGAGCGCCACCGTGAGGACATTCAGTTGTAAATTAGGGGTTGATGAGAATATAAACTTTCTTCCTGTCGTTATACACAGAAATACAAATCTATGTTTACTATTTTTTAGATATTCATATTTACAATAATCACAGGTATGTGTGACCAAACGTTGCAAAACAATCCAAGCACTCCCACCCATAAGAGTGAAAGGAGCAAAGAACCTGTAAAGTATTTGAAAGAAGCTCAATAATAATAGTAATAATAACGATAATAAAAATAAATAATTATGAAGAAATTAAAAAAATAAATATAACATAAATACTGTGCCCATATGCTTGGTCTGGGCTCCTAATCAGGTGGAAGTAAAGAGAGATTTCAGATGAACTAAACTTGCACAATGAAGGAAAAATATGAGGTCTTTAAACTAAGAGCAGTAATTCACTTCCGTCCCATATACAAACAACAGCCTTCTAAAAGAAGAGCAAGGGCCATAACATTTAGTTTCTGGGGACTTAAAATTACAAGCAAGGTTCCAGATTTAAAAATATTTAGCTAGAACCTTTTAAGCTTCATGCATGAGCAAAACATGTGGAGGAGGTCAGCTGGCTTAACTGTACAGGCAGGATTAACATGCAGGTGAATATTTGCTGGTTTAATATTACATAAATAGACTCTGTTGATTAGTTTTAGCTTCTTCAAGGGTCTTCGTCCAATAATCCTCATCAGTTTCCCACCCAGTTCTATTCCGATCCTGCCCTAGTTAAGCTTAGTCAGTAGATCGTTAAGGAAAGGAGGGATGAAGGGATTGTGTACAGTAACGAAACATAATACTGTAAAAAGAACACAATGTTGTGAAGTTCCAAAAATGGTCAACCTTTAAAAAAGCTTCGTCCGAGTGGACAACGGCCGAGTCCAGGGACGAATTCATAAACAAGTGTTTTTGCTTAGAGAGTCCAGCCAGGAAGCTTCTTGGTGTAAAAAAACATTTAAACTGTATCCAAATCTTTATTGCTGATACAACTAAAAGATGTGTGGAATAATGTGAAAGAAACGATGGATGAGAGGCGCAGGTATAGTTCTGAAAGAGAGGAAGAAGAATAACAAGAACGTGTAGGGTTAAGCCGGAAACCAATCTTTTGTTAATATCTGTTTATTAAGAAGCATAGTATGAATAATGCACAACATGCTGCATCCTAGTACTGTTGCTTAAGATTTTAAGTTACAAAAACAAAGACAGGACAACAACAATCAACAACAACACAAATCCAACCCCAACACCCCCTCCCCACCGCTGCAAGCATCCAACCAAACCCCCTCAATTGTCTTTCAAGTAGAAAATAAATGGGACCCATAGTTTTTTAAAAATGCCCAGTTTATTTTTCAAAATATGTCGTATTCTCTCTAGATGTAGCATACATGTTTAGTTCAGCTAACCATATATCAAACGTGGGTGCGTCCTGTTTTTTCCAGAAGGACAAAACTACTTTTTTGCCACAATAAGTGCATGATCAAGTAGGGTAACCTGGGCACTACTCAGCACCCTCGGTCCCAAAAACACCCCAAATATAATCAACACTGGGTCAGGGTTCAAGTCAACCTTCAGAAAATTAGACATGCTTTTAAAAATATCTTTCCAGTACTTCTCTAATTTGGGACATACAGCATAGCTATTCAACAGTGTGGCTTCTGCTACTTCACATTTATTACACATGGGAGAGAACTCAGGAAAGAAAGTATGTAACTTTGATCTACAATAATGTAACCGATGTAGGTTTTTAAATTGAATTAAACGGTGTCTCGCGTTAATGGAACATGTATGTATAGCCTCAAGACTCTCTTCCCAAGTTTCCCTAGACAGTTGGACCCCCAATTCTTCTTCCCAAGCTGCCTTTATTACTTCAGATGATGGAAGGCTGTGTGTTAACAAATAGTCATAACAGTGACAAATTTCCAATTTTTTGGATCCCTAGATTATTCCAGCATTCAAAAGCTTTATCTAAAGTTGATGGAACAAAGAATGGGTTATTTAAAATAGGTGTTAGCAAAGATAGTTCACTAATACTAAAGTAATGTTTAATCTGCTTCCAAATACGGATTGTATTCGTAATGATAGGATTGAAACTATAATAAGATTTGTGAATTGAAGTGGGAGATAATTGATCCAATACTATATGACTGACAATCTTCTCTTTCCATTTCCAACCAATCACACATCCCTGCATTATCATTGATCCAAAATTTTATAAAACGTATATTTACTGCCCAGTAGTAAAGCATGAAATTTGGAAGGGCAAGGCCTCCGGATTTTGTGCTTTTACAAAGATGGGCCATCTTTATCCTATGAGTCTTGTAGTTCCATATAAAATTTAATATGGTAGAGTTTAGGTTTTTCCAAAATGATTTAGGGATAAATACTGGTAGTTGTTGGAGAAGATATAGTATTTGAGGTAAGAAAACCATTTTAATGGCGTTCACTCTGCCCAGAAGTGATATCGGCAATGGAATCATATTCTTAGCAAATAATGCACTGTACTGCTTAGTCACTGTAATTCCCAAATATGTAAATTCATCAGACACCCTTTTAAAAGGTAGACTTTGGAGGAAACTTAAATCTACAGTCCCTATAGACATTAGATCACTCTTTCCCCAGTTAATTTTATATCCTTAGAAGGTACTAAATTAGTCAATTAACTTGAGTAGCACTGGCAAAGACTCTGTAGGACTTGTTATATACAGAAGTATATCATCAGCATATAAGGAAATTTTATTTGTAGTGTAAACTGTATTATAACCGTAGATATCTGGGTGTAATCGAATAGTCTCTGCTAAAGGTTCAACAGCCAATGCAAACAACATTGGACTGAGTACACAGCTTTGTCTAGTTCCTCTGAACAATTTAAACTGTGGAGAAATGGTTGAATTAGTGAGTATTTTAGCTGTAGGGTTGCAGTATAGTAGTTTAATCCATTAAATAAATATCTCTCCCAGTTTAAATTTCTTCAGCACTGAAAACAGATAGCACCACTCGATGCGATCAAATGCCTTTTCAGCGTCAAGTGACATTACTACCAGATCTTTCCCAGGTAGACGCTTAGAGTATATAATACCATAAAGTCGTCTGAGGTTAAACGCTGAGTCCCTATTGGGTATAAATTCTGTTTGATCAGGGTGAATTAAGCAATCCATAAACGGGCTGAGTCTTCTAGAAAGGGATTTGGCTAAAATGTTTTGATCCGAATTCAACAGAGAAATGGGTCTATATGATCCCACTTCCTCTGGGTCTTTGCCCTTTTTGGGTATTACAATAACAACAGCTTCATTTAGTGTAGATGGCAGAGTATTATCAGTAAATGAATGATTATACATCTTACATAAATATGGGGCCAGCAGGTTACTGAATTTCTTATAAAATTCATTACCGAAGCCATCTAGACCAGGCGATTTACCAGCTTTGAGAGTTTTGATAGATTCCACAATTTCTTCACTTGTTATCTCTGCATTCATCTGTTTATGATCCTTCCGGCTCAGGGTAGGGAGTTTACAACCATCCAGGAAGTCCTGCACCTGAGACAGAGATGACTTGTTTTCGGACGTGTACAAAGCCTCATAGTACTCCAAAAATCTTTGGTTTATATGAGCATGTGATACGAGCATTTCCCCTGAATCTGATTTAATTTTATGTATGACATGATCATTTTCTAATTTTCGTAATGGACTAGCTAACAATTTATGTGGTTTATCACCAAATTCAAGATGTTTTTGTTTAACGTACAAAAACGCCTTACCTATTTTCGCTGAAGTTAATTTATAAAGTTTATATTTCAGTGCCAAAACCTCTCTGAGTTTTTCCTCAGATGGATTTTCTGCATTCTCCTTATCCAGTATGTATATTCGCTCTTCCAGTACTTTTTGTTCTATCAAATCACTTTTCCTACAGAACGCTTGATAAGAGATGATACAACCTCTCAAGTAGGCTTTAAACGCTTCCCATAGAATCTTAGGAGAGATGTTGGGAGTATCATTAGTCTCAAAATAAAAAGCAATCTGCGTTTGAAGATATTCACACATTTTCTCATCTAAGAGTATCTGCGGATTCATTCTCCACATTCGTTGTGGCCTATTAGCTTTGCACATTTTCAATGAGAATGTGACAGGGCAGTGATCAGAAATAGTAATTGCATGGTATTTGAAATTATTTATATGGGGTATCAGCCTACCATCAACCAAAAAATAATCAATTCGAGTACACACATTATGCACTGACGAGTGATATGAATACTCTAGCTACAGGGTTTAGTAGTCTCCAGACATCCGGGACATTCATATTCTTAATAAAAGTTTTCAGCGCTGTGCATGCAGCTGAATCAGGAACTCTATGATCTATCCATTAATTGGTCCAACACAAAATTAAAGTCACTTCCAATTATCAAATTTGTGCTGGACATATCTGGAATTTGACTTAAAGCATTTCTGAAAAACTGAGGGTCATCGTGATTAGGTCCGTAAATGCTAAGAAGACTAAAAGATGTGGAGTGTATTTCCCCAGTCACCAAAACCGATCTACCACCTTTAGAGGAAACAGTAGTCTTATGTCTGAAAGGAATACCTTTTCTAATTAGAATAGCTGTTCCCCTAGTTTTAACAGGGAAGGTAGAGTGAAATACATGTCCTATCCATTTAGACTTGAGTTTAAGATAAGAATCGTTTTTTTAAATGAGTTTCCTGTAAAAATATTATGTCTGCTGACAGATTTTTCAACTTTGAAAGTACTCTACCCCTCTTTACTGGGTCATTAAGTCCCCTGACATTCCAGGAAGCAAACTGAAGCTCTAGCTTTTCACTATCCTTGGCACCCGCCATTTTTCCATTTTCTCACAAAGTATAGGTTCAGCCGATACATGCAGCAGCCCATCCCACACCCTCCTGTAATTCCATACATAGAAACGTAAACAGACAACATGTCTAGCTGACAGTCTAACAATGCTACAGCGTGACTATCTAAACCTACAAAAGTTAGCATCCCTCTAACTATAATCCCCAAAATCTTAAAAGTAAGTGTAGCTAGGCAGTTAACGGATTAACTTAATAAGCACAGCTGTAATCAAAAACAAATCTGCATACATAAATATTAGACAGTCCAAGTGCAGGGTATGTCCTTGTAATTCTTTTAAATCTAAAATAAAGAACCCTCTGCAACATGCATGAAATAATGTATAAAAATCACCTGTAATGGGTATATCAAACATAGATAATTTCCCTTCCACTTCTGTCTAATAGACAGCGTTACAAGTAAAGTCAAAACTGACAGTAACCCTTTAGTAAGAGTAACACAAGGCTTGAAGCCAACCCTTTAGCGTCTTGACTTTCTTCTTCAGTTCTGAAATGATGCTTTGCTTATTGGAGGGCTTCCGATGGATCGGTAAATACTGATTACGTGCCGTTGTACGTCACCCGGAGTCTTGCCGGGTAGAGGAGTCCGAAACGCACTCCCGGTTTATCCCGAAGGATGGCTCTGACAGGGGTGAAGGTTGCTCACCTCTTTACCACTACAGTTGGAAAATCCCTGAAGATCTGTACTCGTTGGCCTTGAAAGTTCAGATTCTTAGCCAGTGCAGCTTTACGTAAGATTTCTTCACGCTCGTTGCAGTAGTGCACTCTCAGAATGATGTGTCTTGGTGGGGCACCGTCCATGGGGCGTGTGCGAAGTGCTCTGTGTGCCCGGTCGATGAGCGGTTTCCCTTCAAGCCCCAGTACCTCCTTTAGTAAATTCACCGCAAACTCGCTGGTCTTTTGGCCGTGCTCTTTCCCTTCCTGTAAAAAAGTTGCAATTTTGGAGATTTGTTTTTCATTATACAGCGACAATATACCTGGAACGTAAAGGGGAGTGGTTCACATATGAAAAGGGTGGGGAATCTGTTCTCTTTAAGACATTAAAGGGTTGGCATGGAGACACACTTGGAAACTGTGTGGTTTTCAATGCATTTATTTTTCATGTGTTTACTGGTACTTAGGATGCATTTCTTGTTTAGAAATAGATATAATCTGTATACTAGAGAACAAAAGAATGAGGTGCAAAGTTTCATGGAGGCTTTGTTTTCTCCCAATCTCCCAATTACACCAAAAGACCAAAAGCAATTTCTGGATGCTCCAGTTTCTGGATATGAGGTACAGAAAGCTGAAAGATTGCTCCAGTCTGATTTTCCAGATCAGTGAAGTGACCCGTAACACTTAATACAATCAAAGCTGGAAGACCAGAACAGAATTAAGCAATAGAACACGAGAGGGAGTGTGTTATCGCGAATAACATCACGGCTGTGATTTGGTCGTAGGCATGAGCCGATTATTCGCGATAATGCACCACCTCCAGTGTTCTATTGCTTTTATACAACCGTTTTTTTTACAAAAAAAAAATAAGAAAATGAATCGAAGACTATTAGTATGGTGTAGGGTCTCCTTTTGCGTTCGTCTTGGGAATGACATATACAAGTCCTGCACAGTGGTCAGAGGGATTTTAAGCCATTCTTCTTGCAGGACAGTGGTCAGGTCACTACGTGATGCTGGTGGAGGTAAACGTTTCCTGACTCGCTTCTCCTAAACACCCCAAAGAGGCTCAATAATATTTAGATCTGGTGACTGTGCAGGCCATGGGAGATGTTCAACTTCACTTTCATGTTCATCAAACCAATCTTTCATCAGTCTCGCTGTGTGTATTGGTGCATTGTCATCCTGATACATGGCACCTCCTTCAGGATACAATGTTTGAACCATTGGATGCACATGGTCCTCCAGAATGGTTCGGTAGTCTATGGCAGTGACGCGCCCATCTAGCACAAGTATTGGGCCAAGAGAATGCCATGATATGGCAGCCCAAACCATCACTGATCCACCTCCATGCTTCACTCTGGGTATGCAACAGTCTGGGTGGTACGCTTCTTTGGGGCTTCTCCACACCGTAACTCTCCCGGATGTGGGGAAAACAGTAAAGGTGGACTCATCAGAGAACAATACATGTTTACATTGTCCACAGCCCAAGATTTGCACTCCTTGCACCTTTGAAACCGACATTTGCCATTGGCACAAGTGACCAAAGGTTTGGCTATAGCAGCCCGGCCGTGTATATTGACCCTGTGGAGCTCCCGACGGACAGTTCTGGTGGAAACAGGAGAGCTGAGGTGCACATTTAATTCTGCCGTGAGAGGTCTACATTTTAATTAGAAACTTAAATGCATACAGATTTTCAAACGCCAGAACAGACTTACAATAACCGTGAGTGCCAAGAAAAAGGTTCACTGATCCTCTGTTACACATTTCTATAGTGAGGGATTCTCTGAAGGTGGTTTGGTATGTACACTTGAGTAAACTTGAAATGTTTAAAATGCTTCATCAAATTTCCTGTATATGAAACTGCCACTGGACAGTGATGGACCCCTGACTGCTGTCTCCTCTGCTCATGTCATTGTAATAACCGTAGCTCAGACTGATTGGTGATCAGTGTGGGGCTCTGTGTGGCTTTGTTCTGTCTGTATCCTGACCTTCTGCTTGCATAATAGTACACACAGGAGGGGGTCCGAGACCACTCGCATACTGACCAGGAAGGCAAACACTGCATCATATATGTTCATATATGGATCTTTTTGATATGCATGAACATACACAGTTATTGATGGTACACAGACAGCAAGAAGTGTAAGTGTAGAAACTATCAGCACTGCTGACCCTGTTTTCATCCTCTTATGACGAGGAGAGACTTTGCAGATATGTTTCCATGTAACTGCTAAGATACAGACCGGCACAACACACAAGACCGAGTTTAAAACTGGATTAAATATTAAAAACTGGCATCCAAACAGAACCAGCCACAGAATGATGGACAGGTGGATGGAGCAGGATGGTGAGAAAATTTGAGCAGAGCAGGTTGGATTTTTAACTGAGAGAACGCTCTGTAGCGCCACCAGCTGGTGGAGGTAAAGACCACCGATTCTAAGTGTAGACCATAAAGCATTAATTAAAAAATACGCACCGTAATTTCTCCAGTGCTCCCGATTAGGCCATTGAATATAATTAAGACTAAGTAATTTATTGTTGTCAAAGAATAGATATGACACTATATACAAACTCAGGAGCAGCTCTAACAGGTCGTTGAGGAGGAGGAGGAGGATGATGGCTGAAATTTGTCCTCCATTCTTGTGATGATTATATATAATCCAAAGAGACCAAACCAGAGCAGGCAGACCTGCACACATTCCAGCAATGAGGAAGATGAAGATTATGATGTCCTCAGGATAATAATATAGCATTTTAGGTGTTCAGATCACAATCTGATTCACTGTAAAACTAGTGCAGCCCTGAAACACAGTATAAACACAGTGTGTGTGGTTGTGTGAGAAAAACAATAATAAGTATCATATTTTTACATAAATTAACAAATATTGAACAAAAAGAACCAAAAAAATGAGCAAACTAATTGATTTAAAAACACTTACTGGAACCAGAGAAGCACTGCGGCACTGAGTACACTTCACCAGAGGAACCTACACCATAAATAAGAATACAGTTCACAAGTCGCTTCAAAAATTCAGTCTCAATTTGGGGTTAAAATTAGTAGATCATTTTGGTCTAGTCTTGTTATTACTGCAGCCGTTGCATTGTATAAAGTATACCTGACTACAAGCCTGTCAGATTAAGTGTAGCCTCCAAAAACAAGAATAACAAATAACATGGAAAACGTTCAGTCTGGAGAAAAGAGCTGGTTAAGTAAATGCTGTAACTGTGGTGTTTGCTTAAAGGAAAGAGGCAAAACAACTTAAAATAGTTTATGATTTTCTTGTAGCATTTAAAGTACTAAACCCTAGCCGGGGTGGAACTATTCATTTCACTTGGGTAGTTTATGCCTTCAGTATCTTGAGTTACGTGACTTGAGGCCCATGACTCGAAAATGGTGATGTTACAGGGTAAAGAGGAAATGTACTTGTAATGCTTGTAATCATTGGACCATCCTAATTGTACATTAACAACTGTGTAACTGCTAGTGATGTATTCATTGTTACAGATGGAGTACAGTTCATATAAGTACATGTGTATCTACTGTAGTTTGTATCTACTGTAATACAAGATACAAGGTTTTGTGCAAACTAATTCACTTCAAGTTGTTTTAGTTTCCTTTTATGAGAGTCTATTAACATGTGACTCAAGTGCAACTCAAACCCAGGTCAAACCCAGGACCTGTCAGTATTTCTGAAAAAGATTTTCCATTTTCACATTTTCTCTGTAATTATAATAAAAGTAAGAATTATTCAGAATTATGGTAAACTTCTCTTTTTCAGGATGTTTGAATGACTATGAGAGCTACACGGTCAAGACACATTATTACGACCACTTCCTATTTTTAATGGCAACAAATGACCAAGACTTCCAAATACTACCCTGGACCCCTACTTCTCCAGACTTGAACCCAACTAAGCATCTGTGGGACCACCTGGATGGTGGTGTTGGCTCTATGGATCCTCCCCAATGCTCTCTCCACTAGCTGTGGGATGCACTGCAGTCATCATGGCTCCAGACACGTCTGACCACTTACCGGGACCTTACTGAGTCTCCCAGTCCGTCTAGCTGCTGTCTGTGCTGCACACAGGGGTCACTCTGAATATTAGCTGGTGGTCATAATAATGTGACTCGACTGTGTCTTTAGTCTGAGAACTGTTTAAACTGAGAATTATTTCATCTTAGTCTATTCGAGAGGAATTTGGATGAACACTTAGTTGTGTTGAGCTGTTTAAACTGTTCTGGTTTGTTGGTTTATTGCAAACAGCTGAAAGACTTTGTAAGATTATACAAACTGTTACTCTTACCTTTTAGCTTCTCTTGAACTCTTTCTGTAGTGGGATGAGTGCTAGAGATGAGCTGCTCTCTCTCTCTCTTCTTTCTCTTTCTTAATTCAGTACAGAGCAGGTAAAATAAGTGAGATAAAAATGACCCCACCCCTTCCAAAAATCTGTAAACCACTAAGATACAATCTGAAATGTGAAGTTTCCAGTGTGTCATTTTGGCTCTGTGAAATTGTTGCAGAGTGTGGTAACAGATTTGATCTCTGTAATCTGTGAGTAGCTGAGACGTTAGTATATGCCCTACCTTTCTATTTCACAGAGATCAGGCAAGCTTAGACTCCCCAGCGTTAAAACCTTTAGAATTAAATACTCAAAAATAATAAGGACACTTTTTTGTGATTAATTTCTTCCATTATAAATATTTTCTGATGAAGACAACATGTCTTCTCTGGACAGTTAATATTAAACTTCTGCAACCTGTGAATTGAAATTTTATAAATATTACACAAAAAGCTGAAAACCATTTTTCTAATATTATTGATTATCTACCAAAGCAGACCTTTTTTTTTTACATGTTTCAATCAAATCTGTTCACGGCTCCCTAAAGATCTACAGCCCCAATTCCAGTAAAGTTGGGTCGCTGTGTAACATGTAAATAAATATTAATAAAAACTGATTGTAATGATCCTATGCAAATCTCATAGACCCATATTTTATTCCCAATAGAACATATAACACATATCAGATGTTGAAAGTGATACATTTGAACATTTCCTGAAACTCATTTAGTACTAATCTCAAAAAAGTTGGGACAGGGGCAACAAAAGGCTGGAATAGTAAGTGGTACTAATACAAAACAGCTGGAGGACCAATTTGCACATGATTAGGTATAAAAAACAGCAGAGAGAGGCAAAGACTCTCAGTCTGCAATAAATTGTGCAATAATTTCAAAAAGATGTATGTTAACGTAAAATTGCAAAGACTTTGGATGTCCCACCATAATCAGTACACAATATCATGAAGAGATTCAGAGAATCTGGAGAAATCCCTGTGTGCAAGGGTCAAGGCCAACAGTCAGTATTGGATCTTCCGGTACTCAGACTACACTGCATTAAAGTCAGGTACTGTAAGTCACTGCTTGAGCTTAGAAACACATCCAGAAATTACTGTCTGTGAACACAGTTCACTGTGCAATCCACAAATGCAAGTTAAAACTGTATCATGCAAATAATATATATATATATATAATACAATATAAAATATAAAGTAATATAATACAATAAGTCATATGTCAACAAGATCCAGGAACACCACCATCCTTTTTGGGCCAAAGCTCTTTTATAATATATAATATATTGGTATAAACTGTAATTGCACTTTATCTTCTTGGAACTCTGGCTAAGTATTGCACTTGTACTGTATGTAGTCTTGTATTTATTCTCTTCTCTGTAGGTGTTCCAGTCTTGCTAGGAATTGCATTGCCTTTTTTCTAGGTATCAGCACTGGCCCTGTGTTTATAGCAGTGTTTGAGTATAAGAGTGGTTTGGGCTTAAACCTGTTTGTACTAGATAGAGATACATACTCTAAACGAACACTAAGCACTTTTGTAAGTCACTCTGGATAAGAGCGTCTGCTAAATGCCGTAAATGTAAATGTATAATGGAGGCAAAATGGAAAACTGTTCTGTAGTTAAATTTAAAATTGGGCATTGTGTCCTGCAGACTCAAGAGGAGAGAGACCATACAGCATATTATCAGCACACAGTTCAAAAGCCTGCATCTCTGATGGTCTTGGGTTGCATTAGTGTCTATGGTGTGAGCAGCCTACACATCTGGAAAGGCTCTATCAATGATGAACAGTGTACAGAGGTTTTACAACAACTTCTGCTCCATCCAGACAGACAGCGTCTCTTTAAGGGAGGACCTTCATATTTCAGCACTGCTTGTCACTGCTTAAACAACATACTGCATCCATCACAACAGCATGACTTCACGGCTGCTGAACTGACCAGTCTGACCAGTCCAGATCTTCTACCAATTAAAAACTTTCAACGCATCATGAAATGAAAAATCAGTAAAGGCTACCCAGAACTGTTGATCATTTAGAATCCTACATCAAACCAGAATGAAACAACAGTCCTCTCCTAAAACTCCAGTAATTTGTCTCATAGACGTTTACCGACTGTTGTTAAAAGAAGAGCATTGCTACACAGTGGTAGACGTGACCCTGTCCCAACTTTGAAATGCACTGCAGCCATTATGTTTTAAGTGAGTTAATAAATTTCATGAAATCTGATATGTGTTCTATGTTCTACTGTGAGTCAAATATGGGTCTATGAGATTTACGCATCACTGCTTTCTGTTTTTATTTACATTTATATATATTTTTTCATAGCATCTCAACTTTTTTAGAATTGGGGTTGTATTTGAACGTATTTGATCCTGCCCTGTGGTGGTCCTGTGGGGGTCCTGACCTTTGATAAACCGAGTAACAAAGTATAGAGAGAAACAGATGAACTACAGTCTGTAGTTATAGCAACTACAAAGCACACCTATATAAAAAATGGACAATGCGTGTAGACACAAGGAGGTGTACCTAAACAAATTGCCAGGGAATGTATCACAGCACAGTTATTTACTGAATATAGAAATAAAATGTATAATGTGGCCTGTGCAAAAGTTAAAGCACATTTTAAACACACTTTATATTAAACATTGCAGCTCTACTGTCACGTCCTGCCCTGTTTCCCTCGTCCTTGCCTGTTTGTTTACGTTTCTGTTTGTAGTCCATGTGCTTGTGTTTATGTCTTTCACCATGTGGTTCTGTCTGATAGTCATGTGATCCTTGTCTCCGCCCTCCACCTGGTTCCTATTGTCACCAGCTGTCTCCTGTTTCCTCTCGTTATCCAGTGTATATAGTTTGCCTGTTTTGCCCTCTCCTTTGTGGTTCATTGTCTATTGTATATCGTTGTGTGTGGACCCTGTTTGTTTGTGTTTCTGTTTTGGTTAATTCATGTTTGTTTTTGCTTAGTGTTTGTTTGGTCTTTACCAGTAAAGTATTTTTTGTTAAAACCTTGCACCTGTGTCAGCCCCCTTCATCGTGCTGATCATCCCCCGGCACCTCTCCCGGTCCAGCATGATATCTATGTAAACATAAACTTTATTTACTGTTAACATCAGACAGGGTTCACTAGTGACTTCAGAAACAAGTGATCGAGAATAGACACTTAATGTTTGTATAACATGCTGTTGAGTTTGTGTTATAGTTTTTGTTCCCATGTATTTTTGAAAGTGTCTGGTTTGTGCAGATGTTCAGTGTTTGGTGCTCAGTGTGGTCACTGTTCTCCTCTGAGTGGTCTGATGTTCTGGTAAAGAGTACAGAACAACTTTAAAGACCTCATGATACAAGACCACAAGAAGATCAGGAAGATAAGTTAAGTCATGTACCTCGCGTTGGTATCTTTCTAGCATCTAGGGGGATCCGGAGCGGAGATGATTGGTTAATGGAGGCGGTGTGATGGTCCTGTGATCCCTGGAAGGATTCTGGAAGTTGAAGTCCGTGTCAGACTCTGAGTCAAGTTTAAGTTCCTATTGAGGACTGGAGGGTGGCGTGACACTGTTACAATAGGGTTCTATAATTGTTATGAAAACATGCACACGCAAATACACACACACACACACACAGTACCCTTTACTGACTGAACACCAGTTTGAGAACAGCAGGTAATGTTAGTGAAGAGCCTGATTGTACAGAGTGAACATGGAGATGAATGTTGGGTTTGTATGATGGAAATGCAGGAACAGAGAACATGCAACAAAACTGTAAAGCTTTTAAGCTTTTAGCTGCATTCCAGAACCCACATTTCAATCACATAGTAATGTGAGGCTGACTAGATCCATGTGGGGCTCGAAGCCCAGCCGCCAGTTTTAGAAACCTAAGGTTTAGATCCCCTAATGCAGGCTTCAAGGCACGTGTTGTGGTGTTGCAGCCACGGAAAGCCAGGAATAAGATGCAGCCCTGGGGTCTGCATCAACATAAGCGTTCAGGTCCGCTTGGTTAGTTTCCTGGACCCGAGAGACTGTCCATCTATAGCTGGGAACGGATGTTGTCATGGGACCAGAGGCCACCCCAATGCCCTGGCTAGAGTGGCATCAATGAAGTACAGAGATCTACTCTGGTGCATATACGTGTGAGGCGATTGTGCTCCAATTGCTTGTGCTTTTCAGGCTGCACAGTAGGCCAGAGCTGTGAGGGAGGAGTAGGCCATGCTTGAGGACCTGTTTGATGAGATCTTCGAGAGTGAAGGTGGCCTCCCGAGTAGCCAGCTCATCCTTTATCTCATCATTCAGACCCTGCTGGCCTTAAGAGCCTTTGTATTCCATCTGCTTTCAGCAGCTACAGTACGGAACTCAGTGCTATTCTCTCTCATCGATCGGTCTGTTTGTTTTTTAGTGAGTTTTCAGACCTCAGACAGAAGATCATGAAGATAATGTTATGTATATTTAGATGGCAACTTTCTGTGGTGTGTATATTTTGGCGACCTAAAAGTTTATCATCTTGTTTCTAAGTTGGGGTGCTGTGAACTTCAGTCCCTCTTTAAAACTAGTCCAGATATTAATGATTTCTCCTGACTGACAGTATATGTGACCCTTACTACTCAGAATGTGAAGACTTACACTAGAACCTCAGCCTTTACTGGGTTACAGGAGGGTTGTTTAGTTTGGATGGTGGCAAAAATCACAGAGTACGACACGTCATCAGTGCTGTGGTCAGGTTTTATGTTTGTTCATGAAATAATTGTATAACTTTTCATACATTTGGTACCAAATACGTTTGGTATACAGTAGATTAGACGTACCAAAAGAATTATAATGGCAATAATAGTGATTATAACACAGAAACTCACCGGACAATAAAATAATATTTGACCAAACACTGTTTCTAGGTTTTATTTTTATCAAATGTATGAATTTTTTACTTCTGCCTCCAACAGTTAAAGCAACTTTGAGTTCAAAATGAACAGTTATGTATGATAAACTTATGAATATATTAGTCAGGGTGTGATTGGAGGATGGAAACCCAATACTCACTGAAATGATGTTGATCCAGTAGATGAATGATTTGTAGGGTTCTGCGATATTTTGAATTATGGCAAACAGAAGCAGCAATGGAGGAGCTTTAAGTTCTGATGTATCATTTACAATAGCTGATTTCTCAGTGACAGTACTTTCAACTGGGCTAGATATAAGAATTAGGGCTAAGTTTAGGACTAAATAAGTTTTATTGATCTTCCATACAAAATATATAGCTCATTTTAACTACTTACTTGTATCTACTTTCTTCCAGTTCCTCTTATCTCTGTGAATGAGAGAGAGGTGGTCTTCTTTTCTGTTCTGTTCAGAACAACATTTCACTCTTTCAGACTAACACTGCGAACATCTGAGGACAGAGGTAAGAAGTAATCATGACTGTGTAGCTGAACTGATTCTAGATTCTACTGACAGAAACTGTTTAGACTTAAAATCTATATTTGTTCTTTCAAACTACGTTTACTGTTGGAAAACGAGCACGAAATGCTGGATATTAACCCAAGGAGCAAGTTGTGGCTCTAGAGGGCGCTCTGTCGTTCAGACATCCACACTGCTCTGCTCTTGCTTGCTTTCCTTCTTGCTCCATTATGACCTCCATCATTGCATTTATTTCTCTTTTCCTCTGTGAGTTTTTTGAAGCAACTCATCTCGTAGTGTTTATTCTGCCACTACTTTTATTTATAACATTAACATCATGTATAGTCACTTGTAGAGCTCCTCCCCAAATCAGCCACATCCCTTACAGAACCAAGAAGCCGAGTTCTACAGTGTTAGCTTTCGTCACAACCACAGTGATCCTGTATGGGACGTTCACCAGCACGTGTGCTATAATGTACATATTTTGTTACGAGGGTCTTCGGCTGTATTACTGGGGTGTGTTTGTAATGGGTGTCTCACTGATGAGTTTGAAGGTAATTGTAGACCCCCTGCTGTGTGTGCTGGTCTGCAAAAGCCACACAGACGGCAGTAAGTCTGAGGTGAACGTCTAGTGTTCCTCTAATATCCACAGCAGTCTTGAAGCATCTATACTCAGCAGCTATGTTTTAATGTGTACAGTGTTTCTCTACATCTCTACATCTTTCCTGATCAGTGCTGAATGGGTCTAATGTCTGAGAGATAAACAAAGTCAAAGTCTTCTCACTGTATGAATATGTTTGTATGTCTTGTACAGTTAAATATGTGAAGTAATGGGTCGGTCAGTGAGTTCTTCAGCTCCTGTTTCACACTGATTAAATCTGTATTTGGTGTATGTGCTAGTTATCTGATCTTGTGATGACTATGACTGTAATGAAGTATGATTATTCAGATGTGTTTATAATAACTGGATGTATCTCTGATGATCTGTGATTTAAGCTGTCCTGCTGTGGTCGGAGAGGTCATGTTTAAGTCCTGTATGTTTTGTATGTGTCAGTGAAAGGCAGGTCATCTGTCACAGAACAGAGTATCTGAGGAAATGACCTGAGTCTGAGTTCTTTTTGTTATACTGTAAATATCAGCAGGTTAATTAAATGTTTTCAGTTAGAAATTTGGCCTCAAGATAGACTTTAATGAGAGTTTGTTAATAAAGAGAGTTAATAGAGTTTAATGATTAGAGATCAGAGGTTAGGTCTGTAGAATATGCCTGTACTCCACCTCAGCCCTGAGGACGGCACACAGAGCAGAGAGTTCATGCACTGTGCTGAAACTCTGAGATGTTGTTTTCAGAGAGAGAGAGAGAGAGAAGGAAAGAGGAGGAGGGGGGTCACTTCCCCTTAAAAGGTGCCCTGCTTCTGTTTGATTGACAGGCAGCCTCAGTGATGTTTGCAAACTACACTGTAATTGCAGCTGGAGCGCCACCGTGAGGACATTTAGTTGTAAATTAGGGGTTGATAAGAGTATAAACTTATCATGCAAATCTGTATTTATTATTTTTATATATTCATATTTACAATATGTATGTGTAACCAAATGTTGCGAAACGATCCAAGCACCCTCCACCCACTTCCACCCATAAGTGTGAAAGGAACAAAGTAACTGTAAAATATTTGAAAGAGGCCCAATAATAATAATAATAATAATAATAATAATAATAATAATAATAATAATAATAATAATAATAATAAATAATAATTATGAACAAATGAAAAAAAAACTAAATATAACATAAATACTGTGCCCATATGCTTGGTCTGGGCTCCTAATCAGGTGGAAGTAAAGAGAGATTTCAGATGAACTATACGTTCACAGTGAAAGAAAAATACGAGGTCTTTAAACTAAGAAGAGTGAGATGGAGCAGTAGCTCATTTCCATCCCATATGCAAACTACAGCCTTCTAAAAGAAGAGCAAAGGCTATAACATCCAGTTTCTGGGAGTACCCGAGGGGTAGCGTCTCCAGCCCTGAACAGACTTAAAATTACAAGCAAAGTTCCAGATTTAAAAATATTTAGCTAGAACCTTTCAAGCTTCATGGATGACCGGAACATGTAGATGAGGTCAGCTAGCTTAACAGTACAGGTGATTATTTGCTGGTTTAGTTTTACATAAATAAAATGTTTAGTTTTAGCTTCATCAAGCTGAGACCAGCACAGGTGGAAGAGGAGTTTGCTCTATTAAGGGTCTTCGTCCATTAATCCTCATCAGTTTCCCAGTTCTATTCCCGCCTGCCCTTGTTAAGTCAGTAGAGGGAAGAAGGGATTGTGCACAGTAACAAAACATAATACTGTGAAAAGAACACAAAGTTGTGAAGTCCCAAAAATGGAAGTCCAAGGAGGAATTCATAAAAAAGTGTTTTTGCTTAGGGAGTCCAGCCAGGAAGCTTCTTGAAATAAAAAAACCCCAAAAAACATTTAACCTGTATCTAAATCTTTATTGTTGATACAACTAGAAGATTTGTACAATAATTTGAAAGAAACGATGGATGAGAGGAGCAGGTGTAATTCTGAAAGAGAGGAAGAAGAATAACAAGAACGTGTAGAGTTAAGCTGGAAACCAGTCTTATAGATATTAGCAACAAAATGATTAAATGAAAAAGATCAATATGACCAAGCTGGTTGACCAGCATAGCCATACAAAATCCTTCATTTGTATTTTTCCTGTAATTTGTACTGGAAGGAGATAAAGACTAATTAAGGCCGGGTCTTTAAGGAGCTTCAATTTTTGGTTTGTTGTTGACTTTGTGCGGCTTTCATTTGAACTCAAACTTGAAGACAAAAGAAGCATTCTGCATGTGCTGCAACAGCCTGTCAATGTATTTAGAGTTCAGGTTTTAAACTGGATCAGTTATTTAACAATTATTGTTCAATATTAAGTCCGTAGAACACAGTCGGCATTCCTGACCACACTGTGCAAATGTGTACTACGTAGAGTTTTTAAAAGGTAGCCATTTAACATGAGTATTATGTCACAGTTATCAACAGGCAACTGAGCCCACTCTGTCAGATTTCATAATTGTGGACACAATGGGGATGAGTTGGGAGACCCTGCCATATGAAGGCTTCAGGAATATCTTTTTTAAGCTCTCTTTTCTCTGCACTTCTATGTAAACAAAGGATTTGTCTGAGGGATGCTTGGGCCCGGTACTCGCCCCTCTACATGGCTAGGTTGGGAATTTCACACAGGAGGTCCACTAAGCTCTTCAACACCTCCTTCCCATATCTAAGAGTTTCTAGATGCTTTGGGATTGAAATACTGCAAGCTCATGTTGTTGTAGTTAGTTATACAAGGATGATGCTTTTGTGTTTTTTAGGAGACTTTAACTTTTGTGTGTAGCGTTGACTAATGACTTCTTGCTATAGCTTCCATATATCTTGCTTATGTTTGTCAAAAATATGATTTTCATGTTGTTGATGTGGTGCAGCTCAGGTTAGTATTAGACAAAAAAAGTACCCTTTTTTTTATCATGCCTGTTGCTTATGTTGATGGCAATGATGCACAGATAAGAAAGTTCAGAGCTTATTTTAATCAGGCGGACGCCCCATTTGACTTTATTATCCCTTCTATCTTTTCTAATATAGTTTGTGTGCTTCATAGTACTCTTAGTATCAGTGCAGTTAATTCATATGGCCATATACATGTAGTAGCAGAAAATGCTAATATCTAGAGAATATATACATGGAACGTAAAGGGGGGTGGTTCATATATGGTTCACATATGCTAACTGGATTTCATTGGCTTTGTACCTGTACTCTGCACAATGAAAATAAAGTTGAATCTAATCTTATATAAAAGGGTGGGGAATCTGTTCTCTCTGAGAAATTAAAGGGTTGACATGGAGACACACTTGGAAACTGTGGTTTTCAATGCATTTATTTATAATTTGTTTACTGGTATCTATGATACATTTCTTGCTCAGAAATAGATCTAATCTGTATACTGCAGAACAAAAGAATGAGGTGCAAAGTTTAATGAAGGCCTTGTTTTCTGTAAGTTTAATCTCACAATTATACCAAAAGACCAAAAACAATTTCTGGATGCTCCAGTTTCTGGACAAGAGGTACAGGAAGCTGAAAGATTGATTAAAAAAATATCAGTGAAGTGACATACCTTATATAGGGGATCGGGTGTGTGAAAAAGGCTCCTTTTAAGACCTTTAAAGGCTGGTAAGGAATACTGTAAAAATCCCGTAACAATCCCGTAACACTTAATACAATCAAAGCTGGAAGACCAGAACAGAAAAGCAGACTAACTGTTTTTATCCTGATTGCAATCTCTTGTTTTCTTGCATGGCATTTTGGATGAGGGATTTAAACACTGGCCACCTAAAGGACTGTCTTTTTGTGATTTTGCTGAAAATGCTGCAAGAGCGCAAAAACAGTTCAGTTTAATAAAGGTGTGTAATATTCATTATTGTTTTCTGTTTTTCAGTAAAGATGTATATACTAGAAGGCTTGCCCAAAAAATGTAGTAAGAAGGTGAAAGAATAGTCGTTGTGCTAAAGAACTGACGTACAAATCCAGAAAAGTGAGCTACAGTTTCAGGACTACTTCAGAAATCAGCACAGGGAGTAAATAAATATCATTCTTCTTCACGGTTCAGTGTGTTTTGATGATTTTAGATATAAAAGTATGTTTAGATGTTTAGAAAAGCTGGTATGACAGATGACTTTCCTGCCAAAACTGCTATTAAGTTAATTTAACAGAATAACATGCAAAAGCCTCGACAACTAAATATAATGTACTTTCTAGTAATTAGTGTTAATCTATTTTACAGCTTCCATTCAGATTATCTGTTTTTACGTGCAGGGATGTTTTTCCCCTCCTCCACATAACCCTAAACCCTTTTGATGAGGAACAGTGCTGATGTAGTACTGAGTTTGACCAGAGGGGGCGTCAACTGAATTATTTATACTCTAAACAAGCTAAAGGAAATGGAGGTGCTGCAGAGACTAGTAAGCTAGTTGAGTTTGAGATAAAATAGTGTTTATTGTTTTTGTAAAAGCTGCAACAGCTTGCATGTGTGATCAGTTCAGGACCAAGTCAAAGAAAGGTTTTTATTCAGAGGGAGATAAAGATGCTTTCTATTGGTTGTTCAGGTTGAAGTGGAGTATATCACCCAGCCCTTGTATTTAATACAATCTACAGAGAGAGACAGATCTACTGTGTGACCAAATACCTATTTCTTGATAAATGTTTAAGTTCATGATGAACATTTTTGGGCCATTAAGATAGAAATGTGTTCTATATATTTCAGTATGAAGCCTGTTTGGAAATGGTTCTATATCTAATGAAAGGTGTAGGTTTGATTTGGAAAGTCATAAACTGGACAGGGGGGTTGAACGTTCTACCCCAGAAAAATCCTGAAGAATTCCTGAAATTCTATAGAATACATACCCCCATAGAAAAGTGAGTAGTGCGAGAACCATTCTATAGCTTACTGTATGAATGTTTATATTGTGATGTACTGTCATTTCCAGTCCACTGAATGGCAGTAGTGAATAATGAGTCTGTCTCTGTTTAGTCAGTAGCGTTAGAGAACATAAGCAATGTTTAAACTTGCTGGGAAGTTTATTTAGTAATAAATGAACAAGTCTTATATGCATATATGTTTTATTGATTGGCAGAAGCATTACAGTTCACACCAGATCATATCATGTGACTTGTATCAGGATTATAACCTGATGAAAATAGCGAAATGCATTTTCACTTGTTAGCCAAATGTGTGTTTGGCTATTTAGAGTGAAATCTGATTGCGTTGTGCAAATTAGCCCATATACAACCAGCAATCCTGACCTTAAGAAAAATCCCAGTTTTATCTAACATTTCATGACTCCCAGTATTTCCAGTATTTGCAAGAATATGCCTGTTAGAATAAATAGTCTTTTGGCTTACTCTCGACTTTGTTTTTTAAATCTTTTTATTTGCTTACACTTCTGTTGATGAGGAGTATAAAGTTATTTCCTCATTCAAATAGTACATCTTCACTGTCCAAAGAACAACAAGCGTCTCCAAAACAGTAACTTTACAGTAACTTGCATTAAAAGTCAAGAGCATTTTTAATTCCAAAGCACTTTGAAGCATTTCTATTGGTCCAGTTATCATGAAATCTTTACAGGATATAAAAGACAGCTGCCAGGATATAAAAGACAACTGCCACGGTCCATATACATATATAATATATGTTCTGTATATATAATCATCGCTGTCCAATGAAAAACGTGTCTTCATTTTTGTCAATTTTGACTTTTCTACATCATTTGAACACGCCAATGGTTGTTTACATCAACATTTCATGTTAAATGGACCAATAGAAGTGCCCCAAAACAGCTTGGAAACAGCTTGGTTCCATTGACTTACATTGAAAGTAAAGTATGTTTTTGTTCTCTCCTGTAAAGTTGCAATTGTGGAGATACTTGTTTTTCATTGGACAGTGACGATATATTGTCAGCATAGACATAGACATAGTCACAGCCACAACAAATAAACAATAATAAAAAATAATGATATTTATTAACAATTACATGCATTATTTAAACACAACAGGGAACATTCTCATCACTGATAAAGAACGTATTAAACATCATTGAACTACTTTTAAAACCATCTTAATGACTCATTTAAACAGAAGCTAGCTTTATCAGGATTAGTTGGTGATGTTATATTACAATTACTGGTCTGCTGGATTCTCAGGCTTTTCCTTTACTTACTAATTAAAAAGTAATTATATGTGTGTATTATAACATCACTGGCACTATTGTGACTTATATTGTTCCACTTAATACATAATAGTTTTACAAGCTGATGTTTAGATACAGGTCAGTGAAGCTCATCATGTGTACTGAGATGCCCGTATAAGTAACCCATCAAAATGTACATGTAACATGTAACAATATGTTTATTTATAAGTGAACTCAGAATAACAAGCTGACTAGAAATTGTGAAATAAACGTTCAGACCCCATAGAATACATTTTTTTATACAAAGAGGTCTACATTTCAATTAGAAACTTAAATGCATACAGAATTTTAAACGCCAGAACAGACTTACAATAATCGTGAGCTTTAAGTTCCAAGAAAAAGGTTCACTGATCCTCTGTTACACATTTCTATAGTGAGGGATTCTCTGAAGGTGATTTGGTATGTACACTTGAGTAAACTTGAAATGTTTAAAATGCTTCATCAAATTTCCTGTATATGAAACTGCCACTGGACAGTGATGGACCCCTGACTGCTGTCTCCTCTGCTCATGTCATTGTAATAACTGTAGCTCAGACTGATTGGTGATCAGTGTTGATCTCTGTGTGGCTTTGTTCTGTCTGTATCCTGACCTTCTGCTTGCATAATAGAACACACAGAAGGGGGTCTGAGACCACTCGCATACTGATCAAGAAGGCAGACACAGCATCATATATGTTCATATCTGGTTTTCTTTGATATGCATGAACATACACAGTTATTGATGGTACACAGACAGCAAGAAGTGTAAGTGTAGAAACTATCAGCACTGCTGACCCTGTTTTCATCCTGTCATGACGAGGAGAGACTTTGCGAGTATGTTTCCATGTAACTGCTAAGATACAGACCGGCACAACACACAAGACCGAGTTTAAAACTGGATTAAATATTAAAAACTGGCATCCAAACAGAACCAGCCACAGAATGATGGACAGAATGATGGAGCAGGATGGTGAGAAAATTTGAGCAGAGCAGGTTGGATTTTTAATGGAGAGAACGCTCTGTAGCGCCACCAGCTGGTGGAGGTAAAGACCACCGATTCTAAGTGTGGACCATAAAGCATTAACTAAAAAATACACACCGTAATCCCACCAGTACTCCTGATAAGACCTGTGGATATAATTAAGACTAAGTAATTTATTGTTGTCAAAGAATAGATATGACACTATATACAAACTCAGGAGCAGCTCTAACAGGTCGTTGAGGAGGAGGAGGAGGATGATGGCTGAAATTTCTCCTCCATTCTTGTGATGATTATATATAATCCAAAGAGACCAAACCAGAGCTGGCAGACCTGCACACATTCCAGCGATGAGGAAGATGAAGATTATGATGTCAGCATAGTAATAATAATACATTTTGGTCAAGTTGTTCAGATCACAATCTGATTCACTGTAAAACTAGTGCAGCCCTGAAACACAGTATAAACACAGTGTGTGTGGTTGTGTGAGAAAAACAATAATAAGTATCAGACTTTTATATAAATTAACAAATATTAAACAGAAACAAAACAAAAATGAGCAAACTAATTTATTAAAACACACTTACTGGAACCAGGGCTTGATCACTGAGATAAGCACTGCGGCACTGAGTACACGTTACCAGAGGAACCTACACCGTAAATAAGAACACAGTTCACAAGTCGCTTCATGTGAGTCATAAAAAATTACATCTCAGTTTGGGATTTAAGTCTGAGTCTTTAGTAGATCATTTTAGTCTAGTCTTGTTATTACTGCAGGCATTGCATTGTAGAAAGTAAACCTGATTACAAGCCTGTCAGATTAAATGCAGCCTCCAAAAACAGGAATAACAAATAACATGGAAAACGTTCAGTCTGGAGAAAAGAGCTGTTGAAGTAACCGCAGTAACTGTGGTGTTTGGTTAAAGAAAAGAGGCAATACAACTTTAAAATAGTTGTTTAATTTGATTTTTCTGTAGCATTTAAAGTACTAAACCCTAGCTGGTGTGGAACTATTCATTTCACTGGGGTAGTTTATGTCTTCAGTATCTTGAGTTGCGTGACTTGAGGCCCATTACCCCAAAATGGTAATGTTCCAGGATAAAGATGAAATGTACTTGTAATGCTTGTAAGAATTCTTCTACCATTTCTTTGGTCCATTGGACCATCCTTATTGTACATTAACAGCTGTGTAACTGCTAGTGATGTATTCATTGTTACAGATGGAGTACAGTTCATATAAGTACATGTGTATCTACTGTAGTTTGTATCTACTGTAATACAAGATACAAGGTTTTGTGCAAACTAATTCACTTCAAGTTGTTTTAGTTTCCTTTTATGAGTGTCTGTCAACATGTGACTCAAGTGCAACTCAGCACCCATCTGCATTTCTGAAAAAAAATCTTCTTTTAGAATGTTCAGATTTTCCATTTTCACATTTTCTCTGTAATTATAATAAAAGTAAGAATTGTTCAGAATTATGGTAAACTCTTTTCCGGGATGTTTGCTCTTGTAAATGAATGTCTATGAGAGCTACACAGTTGAGACACATTATTACGACCACTTCCTATTTTTAATGCAGTTTCAAAATGACCAAAACTTCCAAGTACTACCCTAGACCCCTACTTCCCAGACTTGAACCCAATTGAGCATCTGTGGGACCACCTGGATGGTGGTGTTGGCTTTATGGATCCCCCTCCACGCTCCCTCCAGCAGCTGTGGGATGCACTGCAGTCAGCATGGCTCCAGATACCTATGACCACCTACCAGGACCTTATTGAGTCTCCCAGCCTGTCTAGCTGTTGTCCGTGCTGCACACGGTGGTCACTCAGGATATTATAATGTGACTTGACTGTGTCTTTAGTCTGAGAACTGTTTAAACTGAGAATTATTTCATCTTAGTCTATTCGAGAGGAATTTGGATGAACACTTAGTTGTGTTGAGCTGTTTAAACTGTTCTGATTTGTTGGTTTATTGCAAACAGCTGAAAGACTTTGTAAGATTATACAAACTGTTACTCTTACCTTTTAGCTTCTCTTGAACTCTTTCTGTAGTGGGATGAGTGCTAGAGATGAGCTGCTCTCTCTCTCTCTTCTTTCTCTTTCTTAACTCAGTACAGAGCAGGTAAAACAAGTGAGATAAAAATGACCCTCCCTCCCCCGGGGGGAGGGAATTTCTTCTGGTCTTTGATGTAGATTTAATTTATTGCTGTTTGTTACATTAACATAACTACAGTTATGCATGAATCTATCTATAAGCAGTAAACAACTAAGATACAATCAGAAATGTAAAGTTTCCAGTGTGTGCTTTTGGCTCTGAGAAATTGTTGCAGAGTGTGGTAACTCGGTATCTCTATGATCTGTAAGTAGCTGAGATGTTAGTGTATGCCCTACTTCACTATCTCACTGAAATCAGGCAAGCTTAGACTCACCAGCGTTAAAACCTTTAGAATTAAATACTCAGTAATAACAATGAGACTTTTTGTGATTCATTTCTTTCATTATGAATCTTTTCTGGAGAAGACAACACATCTTCTTTGGACAGTTATAATTAAACTTCTGCGGCCTGTGAATTTAAATATAATATACAGTATATTACACTGAATGCTGTAAACAGACCTTTCTTTACATGTTTCAAACAAATCTGTTCACGGCTGCCTAAAGATCTACAGCCCCAATTCCAGTAAAGTTGGGTCGCTGTGTAACATGTAAATAAATATTCATAAAAACTGATTGTAATGATCCTATGCAAATCTCATAGACCCATATTTTATTCCCAGTAGAACATATAACACATATCAGATGTTGAAAGTGAGAACATTTCCAGAAACTTATTTAGTGGCAACAACTAATCTCAAAAAAGTTGGGACAGGAACCACAAATGGCTGAAATAGTAAGTGGTACTACTACAAAATAGTGGGGGGACCAATTTGCACGTCACATGGAAAGTCACATGACTAGGTATAAAAAACTGCAGAAAGAGAGAGACAGACTCTCAGAAACAAAGAGGTTTACCAGTCTGCAAAAACAGTTTCAGAAAAAATGTTTAAATTGTTTAAATAATGCTAATTTTAAAATTGCAGTGACTTTGGATATCACACCATCATCAGTACACAATATCTTGAAAATATTCAGAGAATCTGGAGAAATCCCTGTGTGCATAAGTCAAGGCCAACAGTCAGTATTGGATGCTTGTGATCTTCAGGTCCCTCAGACGGCACTGCATTATACACAGGCCTGATTCTGTCCTGGAAATCACTGCATGGAATCAGGATCATGTCCAGAAATCACTTTCTATGAACACAGTTCGCTGTACAGCACACAAATACAACTTAAAGCTGTTTCATGCAAAGACGAAGCCATATGTCAACAACATCCAGAAACACCACCATCTTTACTGGGCCAAAGCTCTTTTATAATGGACTGAGGCTAAATGGAAAACTGTTCTGTGGTTAATGGAAAAGGTGTTCTGTGTCCTGCAGCCTGAAGAGGAGAGAAAGAGACACTATCCAGCATGTTATCAGCCCACAGTTCAAAAGCCTGCATCTTGGATGGTCTGGGGTTGCATTAGTGTCTATGGTGTGAGCAGCTTATATATCTGGATAGGCTCTATCAATGCTGAACAGTATACAGTAGAGGTTTTAGAAGAACATCTGCTCCATCCAGACCTCTTTTAGGGAAGACATTCATATTTCAGTTTGACAATGTTAAACCACATACTGCATCCATCACAACAGCATGACTTTACAAAAGAGTCCGGGTGCTGAACTGACCAGTCTGGAGTCCAGATCTTCTACCAATAAAAAACATGCAACGCATCATGAAATGAAACCTCAGCAAAGGCTACCCAGAAGAATCCTACATCAGGCAGGAACAACAGTCTTCTCCTAAAACTCCAGCAATTAGTCTCGTAGACGTTTACAGACTGTTGTTAAAAGAAGAGCGTTGCTACACAGTGGTAGACGTGACCCTGTCCCAACTTTGAAATGCACTGCAGCCATTAAGTTTTAAGTGAGTTAATGAATTTCATGAAATCTGATATGTGTTCTATGTTCTACTGTGAGTAAAATATGGGTCTATGAGATTGACGCATCACTGCTTTTTGTTTTTATTTACTTTTTATTTACAGTTATTTGCTGAATGTAGAAATAAAATGTATAATGTGGCCTGTGCAAAAGTTGAAGCACATTTTAAACACACTTTATGTTAAACATTGCAGCTCTACATGAACATGAAATTTATTTACTGTTAACATCAGACAGGGTTCACTAATGACTACAGAAACAAGTGATAGAGAATAGACACTTTATGTTCGTATAAAATGCTCAGTTCAGTTTGTGTTATAGTTTTTGTTCCCAAGCATTTTTGAAAGTGTCTGATTTGTGCAGATGTTCAGTGGTTGGTGCTCAGTGTGGTCACTGTTCTCCTCCGAGTGGTCTGATGTTCTAGTAAAGAGTACCGAACAACTTTATAGCCCTCATGATACAAGACCACAAGAAGATCAGGAAGATAAGTTAAGTCATGTACCTCGCGTTGGTATCTTTCTAGCATCATAGCCACTTGCTGTCTCTGATGTGTCTCTCCAAAACTTGTAAACTTGACATGTTTAGTGATTAAGAATTTTATAAACTCTGTTTGAGTGATTAGCCAACTGTGTCAGGCTATCGAATAAAACAGGTAAACACAGAAATAATCAAAGCCAGATCTTTAATCAACAAGGGACAAGCAAACAGGGAAGTCAGACAGGCAAAGGTCAAAACCAGATGCAGCTAATCAGAACACAAGGGCTAGGCAAAAGGCTTGTTCAGAAAATAGCAAAACAGGATTGAACACCAGTAATTAAAATCAAACAAAGGGGCAATCCAAAAGGCAAAAGACTCGAGAGAAAAACAGGTCGTAAACGGAATGGCAATCAGAGTTAGAAACATTCAGTAGGCACGTGTAAACACTATGGCAATACTACACACTGAAGGAGTTCACAGGTAGATCTTAAGTAGGTTGCCTCATGAGTGACAGCTGTAGGAGATTAGAATTCTGGAGATCCGAAGCGTAGATGATTGGTTAATGGAGGCGGTGTGATGGTCCTGTGATCCCTGGAAGGAGTTGAAGTCCGTGTCAGACTCAGTCAAGTTTAAGTTCCTATTTTAAGTTCCACACACACACAGTACCCTTTACTGACTGACCACCAGTTTGAGAACAGCAGTTAGTGGTAGTGAAGATCCTGAACATCCTGGAAATGGAAATTAATGTAGGGTTTGTATGATGCAGATGCAGGAACAGAGAACATGCAACAAAACTGTAAAGCTTTTAAGCTTTAAGCTGCATTCCAGAACCCACATTTCAATCACATAGTAATGTGAGACTGACTAGATCCATGTGGGGCTCAAAGCCCATCCGCCAGGTTCAGAAACCTAAGGTTTAGATCCCCTAATGCAGGCTTCTAAGCATTGCCTCTGCCCCCATGGCCAATCAAGGCATGTGTTGTGGTGTTGCAGCCACGGAAAGCCAGGAATAAGATGCAACCCTGGGGTCTGCATCAACATAAGCGTTCAGGTCCTCTTGGTTAGTTTCCCGGACCCAAGAGACTGTCCATCTATAGCTTGGAACGGATGTTGTCATGAGACCAGAGGCCACCCCAATGCCCTGGCTAGAGTGGCATCAGTGAAGTTGCCTGCTGTCTTGGATTCCGTAAAAGCCTGCAGGTGTGTCTCTTGGTGAGGCCCCCTGGATATCCTGGCCTTGAGAAACACCCCTGAGGCTAAGAGACAAAACTTAGGGCCCATCACACGTCCCCCTTCCTGGGATGAGCCTGAGCTTTTTCCTGTAGTTCAGGGCATGATGACCCTTCTGTCCACAGTACAGAGATCTACTCTGGTGCATATACGTGTGAGGCGATTGTGCTCCAATTGCTTGTGCTTTTCAGGCTGCACAGTAGGCCAGAGCTGTGAGGGAGGAGTAGGCCATGGTTGAGGACCTGTTTGATGAGATCTTCGAGAGTGAAGGTGGCCTCCCGAGTAGCCAGCTCATCCTTTATCTGTTTTCCTCTCAGTGGTCAGTTTGTTTTTTAGTGAGTAGAGTTTTAAGACCTCAGACAGAAGATCATGAAGATAATGTTATGTATATTTAGATGGCAACTTTCTGTGGTGTGTATATTTTGGCGACCTAAAAGTTTATCATCTTGTTTCTAAGTTGGGGTGCTGTGAACTTCAGTCCCTCTTTAAAACTAGTCCAGATATTAATGATTTCTCCTGACTGACAGTATATGTGACCCTTACTACTCAGAATGTGAAGACTTACACTAGAACCTCAGCCTTTACTGGGTTACAGGAGGGTTGTTTAGTTTGGATGGTGGCAAAAATCACAGAGTACGACACGTCATCAGTGCTGTGGTCAGGTTTTATGTTTGTTCATGAAATAATTGTATAACTTTTCATACATTTGGTACCAAATACGTTTGGTATACAGTAGATTAGACGTACCAAAAGAATTATAATGGCAATAATAGTGATTATAACACAGATTTTTATCAAATGTATGAATTATTCACTTCTGCCTCCAACAGTTAAAGCAACTTTGAGTTCAAAATGAACAGTTATGTATGATAAACTTATGAATATATTAGTCAGGTTGTGATTGGAGGATGGAAACCCAATACTCACTGAAATGATGTTGATCCAGTAGATGAATGATTTGTAGGGTTCTGCGATATTTTGAATCATGGCAAACAGAAGCAGCAATGGAGGAGCTTTAAGTTCTGATGTATCATTTACAATAGCTGATTTCTCAGTGACAGTACTTTCAACTGGGCTAGATATTAGAATTAGGGCTAAGTTTAGGACTAAATAAGTTTTATTGATCTTCCATACAAAATATATAGCTCATTTTAACTACTTACTTGTATCTACTTTCTTCCAGTTCCTCTTATCTCTGTGAATGAGAGAGAGGTGGTCTTCTTTTCTGTTCTGTTCAGAACAACATTTCACTCTTTCAGACTAACACTGCGAACATCTGAGGACAGAGGTAAGAAGTAATCATGACTGTGTAGCTGAACTGATTCTAGATTCTACTGACAGAAACTGTTTAGACTTAAAATCTATATTTGTTCTTTCAAACTACGTTTACTGTTGGAAAACGAGCACAAAATGCTGGATATTAACCCAAGGAGCAAGTTGTGGCTCTAGAGGGCGCTCTGTCGTTCAGACATCCACACTGCTCTGCTCTTGCTTGCTTTCCTTCTTGCTCCATTATGACCTCCATCATTGCATTTATTTCTCTTTTCCTCTGTGAGTTTTTTGAAGCAACTCTTCTCATAGTGTTTATTCTGCCACTACTTTTATTTATAACATTAACATCATGTATAGTCACTTGTAAAGCTCCTCCCCAAATCAGCCACATCCCTTACAGAACCAAGAAGCCGAGTTCTACAGTGTTAGCTTTCGTCACAACCACAGTGATCCTGTATGGAACGTTCACCAGCACATGTGCTATAATGTATATTTTAGATTACAAGTGGTCTTCGGATGTATAACTGGGGTGTGTTTGTTATGGGTTAGGGTTAGTAATTGTAATTGTAGACCCCCTGCTGTGTGTGTTAACCTGCAAAGGCCACACAGATGCCAGCGAGTCTGAGGTGAACGTCTATGTTCTATATTCTAATGTGTACAGTGTTCCTCTTATGTCTGAGACATGAGAACATATTGATGAGGCCTAGTTTTCAAACCAGAAGTTTAACCTGCCCTAATAATAATACATTAAAGCTAAATAATAAAATAATAATGTAATGGTCACTGTGTTCTGTAGCACTCTTTCCACATAAATAAAATCTTGTTTTGGTGTTTATGACTAAACACTGTATGATCTTTATCTACTCCATGATTGTTATGGCTGCAGTGTTTGTGTGATGCTTATAATAACTGATGATCTGTAATTTAAGCTGTAATGTGTATAATGTCCTGCTGCGCTCTGAGAGGTAATTCTAACCATTGTGTAACATTGCTTCTGTGTGTTTAAGTTTAAGGCAGTGTCTGAGGAAACGATCCTTAGCCTGAGCTCCTGTTGTCCTGCTATAAATATCAGCAAATCAGAAAACTACGTTTGGTAGTGTTTACGATTCAGTATCAAGAAGGCCTGTAAGCTAAGAAGTTGGCAGCAACTGTCTTATTCCAGAAAACATAGGGTATCTATATATACCTTATCGCTCCTCACCCCTCCTTCATTACTTTATACCTCCCACCCATCCACCATTATTTTCAAATATACACCTCAGCTTTGCAAACCACCATCGTTTTCAGTTCTTCCATTGGAAATACATGGTCTTCTCAAGCTGTTGGCCTCTCCTAGGCTCTAATCCAAACTTCTGCTCTCAGCCTTTTGTTAGTTTCCCTTGTTTCTTATCTCATTATGATGCCTTACGTGTGGGTGAGCTGGGTTAATCCTATACTGTATATCTGCACAATGCATTAGTAATCTAGTGCTCTTCGTCAGCAGACTTATCTCCTCCTGGTCCTACCAGACATTTCCTGATACTGTCAGACAGTGTCACAGCTACACAACCCGTTACCTTAAAGCACTGTATGATAAGCAGAAGATCTGTGATAATAGCACAACATGCTATGAGTAGAATAGTCAGGCCAGCTGATCTTCTACTATTATAGATCTTTTACGTGTTATAAAGGGGGGGGTTACTTTACAATAAGGCCACATCCTCTTTAAACCTATTCTGCTCTAAGAAATCCCTCCCCATTTCCTGCCCACAGTGTTTGACGGACAGGAAGCCTCAGTGACAGTGAAATGCGACTGCAGACAGAATTGCATTTTCGATTTGGCAGAGCTGGAGCGCCACCATGAGGACATTCAGCCGCAAATTAGGGGTCAATTTAATTCAGAGTATCTGTGAGAAAAGTTGCAGAATGTGCACATAAAAGTAACGTAAAACAGCCAGACATGCGTTAACTACTACACATAGGACTTACAAAGCATTTTGAAACATACATCAAACAAAACACACCTTTAGGTTACATTGTTCAGAGCCCACCTAAAGAGAGTGTTCTTCACTCCTCAAAGCAGAGACGAAACACAAGGACAGAGAAAGCACTTAGTGTCTCCAGTGCTTACCAAAAAAGGCCAGGGCATCCTCAGGAGTGTTGGAAAACCTGTCTGGACAATTGTTGTTGTTGTTGTTTCTATAACTGTTGGATGGGCCTATCTGGGTCTATCTGATGGGGAAAGGCAAGTAGCCTTTACATCAGACATTGGTTTTTATTAGCTTGTCTGTCCACTGAATAATACATTCAGTATGATACATAGCTGAGCTTATTTAATTACAGTCAGTCAAATATTGCTTATGTCCATCATTTCTAATGTATATATGTTACCATCTATGAAATATCTTCTTTTTAACCTTTAACATGCATTACTACTAAAAGCAGTCGTGTGTTTCTTGTAGTGAGTCTCAGCTATGAATGCTGTTCTACAACTACTGCATGAATTCTGTGGCTTTTGACCCCGTTTCTGTGGTGATATGCAGTCCACTAGATGGCAGTAGTGAGTAACGTATTGAAATTCAGCCCTGCTGTTTGAACATGCTGAGATAATAAATTAACTTGTATTATACATTCCAATTGTTTTATTGATAGTCAGAAACATTACTGTTCACAACCAATCATATCATGTGACCCTTGAACGTGATATTCAAATCAGCCCATATACAGTAAACTTACAGAAAGTGGTAAGAAGAAGTGGTTTATCCTCTGTTACACATGTCTGTGGTTAAAGACCCTCTGGAGGTGATTTGGTATGTGCATTTGAGGAGATATACAATTTCTGTTTACTACTTATCAAATATCTACCTTATCAAATACCCACCACTGGACAGTGATAGACCCCTGATCCTCTCTGTTCAATAACAGTAGCTCAGACTGATTGACGATTAGTGTTGAGGTATTTGTGTGTTTTTGTCTGAGCCCTGAGCTTCTCCTTGCAGACCAGTACACACAAGAGGGGGTCTGAGACCACTCGCATACTGACCAGGAGGGCAGATACTGCATCATATATGTTCATATCTGGTTTTCTTTGATATGCATGAACAAGCACAGTTATTGATGGTACACAGACAGCAAGAAGTGTAAGTGTAGAAACTATCAGCACTGCTGACCCTGTTTTCATCCTCTTATGACGAGGAGAGACTTTACAAGTATGTTTCCATGTAACTGCTAAGATACAGACCGGCACAACACACAAGACCAAGTTCAGTACCAATTTAAAATGTAAAAGTTGGCATCCAAGCAGAACCAGCCACAGAATGATGGACAGGTTGGTGAGAATATGTGAGATAGATAGATAGACAAATACTTATTATTTTATTATTATTATTAATATAAATATAAATATATTCTTAATTATTTGTATTTAATAAGCGCACAAGGTAAGACAAAACAGGACAGTTACAACAAAAAATAAAATATAAAATATAAAATAAATAGAATGCAGTTTATACAAAGTAGAAACAGAAAAAGTATCACAGTGTGTATGTGAGAGTGATGACTGTAGTGCAATTAACCAGTGTAAACAGTGTAGACCACTCCGGTAGTGCAGATACGCAGTTTCGCAGTCAGCAGTGCAAATATGCAATAAAAAGCAGTAATATTTACATGTATAGACTGTATACATGACGTGTAATATAATACTAGTATAATATATAGTATAATAATAACAGTATAGTCGTTATTATATGTAGTAAACAGTATAGTTATATAATGTACAGTTATACAGTACATGTGAAATAAATATATAATACGATACAGTCTGATAACTGATACAGAGGTCCGGAGTATAACAGTGTCTGATGACTGATATGGAGGTCCAGAGTATAACAGTGTCTGATGACTGATATAGAGGTCCAGAGTATAACAGTGTCTGATGACTGATATAGAGGTCCAGAGTATAACAGTATCTGATGACTGATATAGAGGTCCGGAGTATAACAGTGTCTGATGACTGATATAGGGGTCCGGAGTATAACAGTGTCTGATACCTGATACAGAGGTCCGGAGTATAACAGTGTCTGATGACTGATATAGGGGTCCGGGGTATAACAGTGTCTGATACCTGATACAGAGGTCCAGAGTATAACAGTGTCTGATGACTGATATAGAGGTCCAGAGTATAACAGTGTCTGATGACTGATATAGAGGTCCAGAGTATAACAGTGTCTGATGACTGATATAGAGGTCCAGAGTATAACAGTATCTGATGACTGATATAGAGGTCCGGAGTATAACAGTGTCTGATGACTGATATAGGGGTCCGGAGTATAACAGTGTCTGATGACTGATATAGAGGTCCGGAGTATAACAGTATCTGATGACTGATATAGAGGTCCGGAGTATAACAGTGTCTGATGACTGATATAGAGGTCCGGAGTATAACAGTGTCTGATGACTGATAT